>CM054138.1:26456718-26471718 GCA_028751875.1 Rapana venosa
CCAGGCAGGTTCACTGGGCGAATCAAGGCTACTACCTTCAGAAACCAACCGTCGTTACTGCTTCAACAGTTGCATAGACTGAAGAAAGCCTCCTCTCCTCGTACCCTGAAATGTTTAAAAAAAAACACTAGGGGACAGGGGCATCAGGGAATTAAACAGGTAAAACAAGACACTTAAATCAGTGTGAAAAAGAAACCTCCCAGAGTAATGAGAAGTCTGTTGTGCGCGATGCTGCGCTTGGCTTGTAAAATCCGCTAGGACAACTTCAACTCTGCAAAGCGTAAGAAAAAAGGCCAGACAGGTATGGGCTTTCCTGCTACAGTTACACCAACCTGTCTTGTCAGTGCCAGGGTGGGCATTTATGATAAATATTTGGAACTCAGCATGTGGGGACTATGGAGATGGAACAGCTCAGTGGGCAGAGCAATCACTTTCCCCTAGCCAATGTTTAGCAGAATTGAGCGGTGTCACCAATTGAACGGGTGACCGTTAGGTGCGCCTTGGCTTCAGTAGTACAGTCCCCCAGTTCACCCAGCTGTAAATGGGTACCTGCCCTCTTTAGGAGTCAGGGAAGGTAAAGCAGCTAGGAAGAGGAGATGGGCGCCGCCTTCAATATGCTGGCCCCTGGAGAAGCTGAGGTCTCTGACGCCTCACTCCTCTTACGACCACATAGGTTATGGGACACCTTTACCTATGTGGTCAGACAGGCTGAAAAAGTAAAACTGTATTCACGTACTTTGCAGAAATGAGACAGGCACTACTGACTTGACCCCACGGGAGGGGTATTATTATTATATTATAAAGGCGGGAAAGCACTCTGCCACACGCGCAGATGTGTCTCGTTTTTATAAACTGCAATAGTCGAGCAAATAATGCTTTAAAAGAATCACCGATTTTTCGCAATTATGGGAAAATACATGACTTATTTTGGTCAAATCATAAAATCACAAACATTACTTTCACTCTATTTTAGTCTTTTAGATAAAAATGTGACTGTAAGCGGTTTTGTTTTGTTTTATAAAAGATGAAACTTGAACTGAACCAGCAGAGGCGCAGCTGACGTGGCATGACTGGCCAGCAGCTCTAAGGAGCGGCCTGTCTTTCTGTCACCGAGATAAGCCACGTCCACTCTGGCTTTCTGGACCCCAGCCCTGGGATTGGATGCTGTTGGGTTTTTAACTTCCATCTAACAGGTCACTGAGCTCCTGTGAAGAGAAGAATTTATTCTCTTTCTGTCTGTGTGTCTGTTTGTTTCTCTCTCCTCTCTATCTCTCTGTCTGTCTCTCTGTCTGTCTGTTGATGTCTCTCTCTCTCTCTCTCTCTCTCTCTTCTCTCTCTCTCTCTCTTCTCTCTCTCTCTTGTCTCTCTCTCCTTTCTCTTTTCTGTCTCTTTCTCTCTCTCTCTCTCTCTCTCTCTCTCTCTCTCTCTCTCTCCCTCTCTCTCTCTCTTCTGCCTCTGCCTCTCTCTCCCTGTCTCTGCCCTGTCTCTGTTTTTCTCTGTCTCTCTGTCTGCTTGTTTTCCTTTCTCTGCCTCTCTCTCTCTCTTTCTCTGTATCTGTCTCTGTCTGTATATATGTATCTGTCTGTCTCTCTCTATGTATGTCTGTCTGTCTCTGTCTCTCTGCTTGCCTCCGTCTCGTCTCTGTTTTTCTCTGTCTCTATGTCTCTGTCTGTCTGTTTGCTTGCTTCTCTGCGTCTCCCTCTCTTCTCTATCTCTGTCTCTGTATTATGTCTCTGTTTGTCTGTCTGTCCCCATGTATGTCTGCCTGTCTCTGTCTCTCTCTGTGCCTCTGTTTCTGTCTCAGGTTTTCTCTGTCTCTCTGTCTCTATCTGCCTATCTGCTCATTTTGTCTCTCTATGTCTGTCTCTCTTTCTTTCTCTCTTGTCTCTGTCTCTGTCTGCATTGTCTCTATCTGTCTGTCTCTCTATGTGTCTCTGTCTCTCCATGTCTGTCTCTCTCTTTGACTCTCTGTCTTTGTCTCTGTTTGTCTGTCTGTATATCTGTCTGTCTCTGTCTCTGTCTCTGTCTCTGTCTCTGTCTCTCCCTCTCTCTGTGTCATATAAGTCTCAGTCAGTCTTTCCATTTTCTTTTTCCTTCATTCTGAACCCCGCAAGGAGCTATCATCTACCAGACAGTATAGTGGGAACATCTATAGCATAGGGACAAGCTGTCCGCCTTGTCGTATCCCCAGAGGTGTGTGTGTGTGGGGGGGGGGGGGGTGGTCAGTAGCCAGCGGACAAGGTCTAGTAGGCTGCATGGTCAGTTGATGAAACCAATGACCAAGACGTGGGGGTCATGAATAATGTGAAGGCCATCATCACAGTGCAGTAACAATGAGATCAACGGAACAAGCAAGTCTTTTATTTCTGTCTGTCTATCTCGCTAGCTGGCTGTCTGGCTGACTGGCTGACTGGCTGGTTTGCTAGCTGTCTGGTTGGCTGACTGGATGGTTGTTTGGTTGGTTTGCTGGATGGCTGGTTGGTTGGCTGGTTGGTGGGTTGGTTGGATGGTCGTTTGGTTGGTTGACTGGTTAGTTGTTTGATTAGTTGGCTGGTAGATTGACTGGTTGGTTGGTTGGTTGATTGATTGGCTGGCTGGTTGGTTGGTTGGTTGACTGGCTGGTTGGTTGGTTGGTTGATTGGCTGGATGATTGACTGGCTAGCCGGCTAGCTGACTGTTTATTTGACTGGCTGGCTAGCTGGCTGATTGGCTTGCTGGCTGAGTGATTGGCTGGATGATTGGCTGGCTGGCTGGCTGACTGTTCGTTTGACTGGCTGGCTTGCTGGGTTTTTTTTCTTTTATGTTTGTGTTTATGTTTTGTCTCTGTTTTCTTTTGTCTCTAATGTCTTCTTTCTTTCATTGTTCGTTATTGGTTTTGTTTTATTCTTTATTTGTTTTTTTCTTCTCTCTTTGTTTTTCTTTCTATCTCTTTCTTTGTCTTATTTTCCTTTTTTTCTTTTCTTTTTTCTTTTCTTCTTTCTTTTTTTTTCTTTCTTTTTTTCTTCTTTTCTTTCTTTCAGTCTATCTTTCTGGCTTTTTCTTCTTTCCTTCCTTTTTTCTTTCTTTCTTTCTTTCAATCTGTTTTTCTCGGAGGTATTTTGTTTTAGTTTTTATTGTTCAACGCATTTTCTTTTCTGTATTTCTATAGTTTTTCGTTCTTTCTCTTTCTTTCTTCCTACTTTTTTTTGGTTTTCTTCATTCCCTTTTGTCTAGCTGTTTGTTCAGGGCTTCTTTGTCTGTTGGTCTATATTGTTTGGGGTTTCTTTCTTCTTTTTATCCATCCGTTCTTTCTACCAGTTTTAAAACATGCACGGCAGTCTTTTGATCACGCCCACGCTGCACCGTTTTCAGAAATATTCAAAAGCAGAGTATACGGTAATTATGGAATGTTAGTAATCTAGGAGGTAAAATTGGGGTTTCCCTTGCGTGAGAATGACAACTGAAGTCTAGACATAATAAGCTTCTCTTTTTTCTTCATCTTTGTTTTCCTCCTCTTCATCTTCGGCTTTATTGTCATCGTTAGCTTCTTCTGACTTGTTTCTTGTTTGTTGCTCTTGTTCTGCTTCTGCTTTTTCTCCGTCTTCTTCTTCTCTTCCCAAAAAAATTCCTTGTTGTGTTTGGTTTGGTTCTATTTGTTCCTTCTTGTGTCCATTCATTCTTCCCTTTATTTCTTTTTGTCTGTTTTCTTTGAGGGGTTTGGTTCTTTTTTTTCCTATTCCATTTGTCGTCTTTATTTTTTCATAACCACCACTATCACTACCACTACTACTGCCACCCAACCACCACCATATTCATCATCATAATTTCTTTTTGTTTCTTCTTCCTCTTTCATCCTCCTCTCTTCCTCCTCCTCCTCCTCCTCCTCCCCTTTCTCCTCTTTCCTCCTCCTCCTTCCTCCTCCTCCTCATTTCCTCTGCCTCCTTCTTCCTTCGTTTTACGTTACTTCCATGTTAAACGGCCTAAGATATGTGCAATTATACCGACACTAAAGTTAAAACTTGCAACGTTGATAAAGTCATACCATTCAGCGAGCTTTTAACAGCTGACTCTGTTACTCCACTGTTTAGTCAACCGTATTCCGTTTTCAGAGGTTATGTGTGCAGACTCTTATTAATTTCAGGTTTTCAAATCTCTCAGTGGGTTCTCTTGATGGGTGCAACCCTCAATATGCTGACCCCTGGAGAAGCTGAGGTCTCTGATGCCTCACTCCCCTACGACCACATAGGTTTACTTTTACCTTAAATCTCTCAGAGTCTAGCCTGAACTGTGGGATCACTGGGTGTGTACATTCTTAGTTGTGCAGGTGTATGTCGACACTTCTTCTACTTCGTCTAAAACACAGACAGCAACTATTGGTGTCTTGTCATATTATGAGCAGCAAATGTGTTGGGGCAGCCGTAAAGCGCCTGACAAGTCAGGCCCAGCGAATCCTACTTCAACGTGATGTCGACACTGATTTTAAAGAGTTACCCGACTGGAAAAGTTTGTCCCAAAGGGTTAGATGTTGTGGCTTAAGATTACAACTCGCTGCCAAAGTAGTAACACTTTGAAAAATAAAACTAGAGAAAATAAAGTTTTTATTGAAGCGACATGGAGTCAGATGGCTGTACGTGCATATGTAAAGTGAAGCTTTCAAATACCTATTGGCAACCGATGCTCACTGGTGGCTTCTTTCTATGGCTTAGAATCACAGCCTTGGAAGGATGTTATTGTACCTATAAAGGAAGGTGTAGAAAACTATGTATAGGTGTATGTAAAGCTTGGCATATAAAGCTGAGCCGTCTGCACTTTGAGTGAAGACTGCTTGACCGTACTTTGTGTATGTAGTACCTTCAGACTGTTTTGTCGTAGCGAAGCACAGCAAACTTACTGACAAAAGGACACAGATCAGTCTGCAGCTATACTATGATATGGTCAGTGATAGCAAGGGGAATACGTAAAAGTATTCCAAAATCAGTAAGTACGACAGCAACACAAAGAGAACAGAAGTAGAGACAAGTCTGAACACATACCCATTATTATCTTTTATATAGCTGTCCTGCCTATACTATAATTCCATCATCAACAAAAAGACACAGCAAGAGTCCGGTCTCTCAAATAAACAGTCTTGATTTTTTTTTTTTGGGGGGGGGGGGGTGGTGGAATGACAGTAGCAACTTTAAAACAAATTAGACAATAAAATAATTAAAAAAACTTCTCCTTCTCATACCCCTGAAACCCCTGACAAAAGCCATATTTACTCAAAACTTAATCCACACAAAAAATACCAAATGACAACTAAATAAAATGTCGAACGTCAAAAAATAAAGAGAATACGAGAACAAAAACTAAAACGTCTGAGAATATGTTATCCCATAGAAGAGTAAGTGCTTCTAGCAAAGGGACGAAACTGGCAATGATCACACGATGGGAGACAATTTAGTTATACCGAGTTAACGAGGTGAAGTTAGCTTCCAGAGAGCATTCACAGCTGATATATATATGTATGTATGTATGTATATATATATATATATATAGAGAGAGAGAGTGAGAGAGAGAGAGAGAGAGAGAGAGAGAGAGAGAGAGAGAGAGAGAGAGAGAGAGAGAGAGAGAGTACACACAACATTCAAAGCCCTGCTTATCTCCAAAGTCGTATAAGAATACGACTACTCGAAACAGTCAACTCAAACGGTCACATACACACACAAAAAATCACAAACAAACTTAATGAACCTCGAAGCTCTAGCCGAAAACAAACAAACCGAAAACAAAAATCGCTGCAGGTTTCTTCAACTTGGGGCTGCACTATGACTGTAGAGCTCGTGCTAAAAAGGGCAACATCCTTAGTTTATCGTCTTCCACAATCACACGCCACTGCTCCCACCAAAGCCAGGCAAGTCCAGGGGAACAGAACAGCAGAGAGGGCACTAAAGCCAGCGGACATCACACTTCCATTAAGCAAAATGGCATGTGAGAAGCAAAACAGAGGGAGAAATCTGCCAGATCTCGCATTCACTCCAAGCTGCCTGATAACCAATGTAAGGCTGATGCCAGTGCGGAAAAGATGGTAAGATACTTCTTCTTCTACTTCTTTCTTCTTCTTCTTCTACTTCTTTCTTCTTCTTCTTCTACTTCTTTCTTCTTCTTCTACTTCTTTCTTCTTCTTCTTCTTTCTTCTTCTTCTTTTCTTCTTTCTTCTTCCTCTTCGTCATCATCATCGTCTTCCTCTTTCTTCTTCTTCTTCGTCGTCGTCGTCGGACGCTCAGACAGCGACTATTGTTTTCTGTCATATTTTAGGTGAAAATGCGTTGCGTTGCGTTGCCGTTAAGCGCCTGACAAGTGAAAGCCCAGCCCACCCGACTTCGGCATGGGAGAGAATTGTTATGTTTATTTGTAAACATTTTTATTGACTTAGTTTTTTTTCTTAGTACTTTGGTTTAAAAATATTTTTTTAATTATAAGTATATAACAACGTACGTCACTAATACATGAAATGAGTACAACAAGCAGTGTTAAAGTCTTTCTGGGTGAGGGGGGGGGGGGACAACGACAGGAGAATGGACCAAGAATGCAGAAAATAGACAAGAAAGAGATTACAAGAAGAACAGAAACAAGGCAGAAGCAAAGAGAGAGGTAGAAAAGAGGGAAGTCGTAGTACTGAATTTTCAGAAGGTGGGGATGCTATTTATACAGACAAGCTCCTGGCATCCCCCCCCCCCCACCCCCCCCCCCCCCCCACCTACCACCTCACCACCCCCCACCCCCCACCCCCCCCCCCCCCCAAGGGGATACAAGATACGATTAATTTGGCTTAGTGTCTTATCTTTTTCTGCCGACAACCTTGCCACATTCCGACTTCAGGCATGCTGTCTAAACACGACACCAGTGTGCATATGTTGTTGGTTTTTATTCTCCCTTCCTTGCTGGCACGCAAAGGCCTACTCTTTCAAAAGATGGAACGGGTTTTGCCTCTCGTACATAGAAGTTCTGCTGCGTTCGCACACGTGATCCCGGTTGATTATCTCATCCGAAGGACTTTTGGAGAAATGGAGTCGGTATTGATAATAATAATAATAATAATAATAATAATAATAATAATGTATGGAATTTAAATAGCGCTGAATCTTGTAAAGCAACAAATCAAAGCGCTGTTAGATCCAGGGGGAAAAAATCCCTCAAAAGGGTACTTTGATCGTGGCTTCGAACCCGGGCCGTCATATCACTAGTTCACCGCTCTAACCACGGGTCTATTACTCCACGCCAGAGAACATAACTCAACAGGCAGGCATAACTGTACCAACAAACACAGTCATATTCTCCCGGAATATGTATATCTGAAGCTTTACAAAAAGCTTCCAAAAGTGGGTCTGACGGAAATGTGAGATAGACTTACTTCCTGCTCTTTCTGTCTCTGTCTCTGTGTCTGTCTGTCTGACTCACAGTCTGTCTCTCTGTTTGTCTGTCTGTGTATCTGTCTGTCTCTCTCTCTCTCTCTCTCTCTCTCTTTCACACACACACTATCTCTCTGTCTGTCTCTCTCTCACTCTCTCTATCTCTGTTTCTCTCTCTGTCTCTCTCTGTCTATCTCTGTCTCTCTCTGTCTATCTCTGTTTCTCTCTCTCTCTCTGTCTCTCTCTCTCACTTTCTCTCTGTCTGCCTGCCTGTATCTTCCTCTCTCACTCTCTCTGTCTCTGTTTTCTCTCTCTGTCTCTCTCTGTCTCTCTATGTCTGTCTGTCTGTCTGTCTCTCTCTCTCTCTCTCTCTCTCTCTCTCTCTATCCCTGTCTCTCTGTTCCTCTCACTGTCTCTCGCTCTCGCTCTCTTTCTTTTTTCTCTCTCTCTCTCTCTCTCTTCTCTCTCTCTCTCTCTCTCTCTCTCTCTCTCTCTCTCTCTCTGTCCTGATATTATGCAAGCACACTGAATTCATTCCAACATCCGTGGCCATTTCTTTTATTTTCTTTTTTTATAACTCGTCATCGTTTTCCAGTCATTACCCTCCACTCCCTCCCTTCTTCGGCACCAAACTCTGCAAACAAACGGCAAATGTCCCACCTCTTTCTTGGAATGTTGGCCTCCCTGTGTGTGTGTGTGTGTGTGTGTGTGTGTGTGTGTGTGTGTGTGTGTGTGTGTGTGTGTGTGTGTGTGTGTGTGTGTGTGTGTGTGTGTGTGTGTGTGGATCTGTGCGCTTATGTCTGTGTGTCTATATGTTTCTGTGTGTGTCTCTCTCTCTCGGGGTGTCTCTGTGTGTTTGTATGTATACTCAGTCTGTGTCTGTGTGTGTGTGTGTGTGTGTGTGTGTGTCTGTGTGTGTTTGTGTGTGTGTGTTTGTGTGTGTGTGTGTGTGTGTGTGTGTGTGTGTCTGTCTGTCTGTGTGCTTCTGTCTGTGTGTCTATATATTTCTGTGTGTGTCTCTCTCTGGGTGTCTCTGTGTGTTTCTGTGTATCTCAGTCTGTGTGTGTGTGTGTGTGTGTGTGTGTGTATGTTTATGTGTATGTGTGTGTGTGTGTCGCTGTCTGTGTATTTATTTTTGCTCTGGTGTGTCTGTCTGTCTTCCTTCCTGTCCGTCCTTCTGCCTGTCTGTCTGTCTCTCTTCCACTCACTCTCTCTCTTTCTCTCTCTCTCTCTCTCTCTCTCTCTCTCTCTCTCTCTCTCTCTCTCTCTCTCTCTCTCGCTCTCTCTCGCTCTCTCTTGCTGGCTCTGAGTCTGTGTCTGTGTGTCTATCTCTGTCTGTCTATCTCTCTCTCTATCTCTCTCTCTGTACTATCAATTCATTAATGAATCCGCTTTATACTTTGTTTACGCATTTTTGTTGTTGTTGTGCAAAATAAAGTCTCGGTTCGAAATTGACCTCAAACAGAATCTGCCCATAACGATTTGTTGTTGTCTAAACATCCTCATGTGCTTCTTCTTTCACTGGACTGCTTCAGAAGAGAGAAAAAAAAATTCAAAGAGAGGTGGTTTTGCTGTTGACATCATCACTTAGCGACACACTGCGACAACAATATTTTGTACACACGTTAAAACCTGTTCCGCTTTTCGGAAGAATAGGCTATTGCGTGCCGGTGGGAACGAGTGACAAAATTTACAAAACCGCCTGCACACGGGGACTGGGTATGAAACCCCCCACAAAAGTGTTTATTTCATTGTCCTCGAAATAAAACATCAAAATCAATAAACAAATAAAAAAACACAGAAGTAAAGAAATAAATAAACAAATAAACAGCAAACCCGTATGTAGCTAACTGTGGTTTTTTTCTTATTGTCAAGAGTTAGAAATTTGCTTGGTGTGGGGGATTTTCTTACTTAGTATTATCATTGTTGTTTCGTAACACAGTAAAAACAAAACCCCAAACAACCCTGTCATAATTATGATACGACTCTTAAACCTGACTATGAACAAATATCAAATTCATACTTCTATAAAAACTGAATCACACGCCACATAGTATATTTGTCACCATGATTTAAAAAATAAATATAAAGGTTTTCATATTCAGTTTTTATTGCAAGCAAGACGCCTCGTACGTAGCCAAAAGGGGACGGGATAGTTTAGTGGTTAAAACATTGCGCTCGCAATCTGACGACCCGGGTTCGATTCCCGTTCAAGGGGATATTTTCCCCTGGAGTTAACATCAGTGCAGACTCCACTCTCCCCAAAAGTCCTTCGGATGAGGCTATAAACCGAGGTCCCGTATGCGAACGCACGCAGAACATCTTGCGCACAAGTTAAATCCTGTTCCGCTTTTCGTAAGAGTAGGCCATTCTGTGCCGGCGGGAACAGATGACAGAATTTACAAAACCACATACACACGGGGACTGGATGTAAAAAAGCACATAAGTGCTTATTCCATTTTCCTCGATATTAAAGAATAAAATAAAATAAAATTAGAAATTATGAATCAAATTAAATAAAGAGCTTGAGAACGCAGTATTTACGAAGACAAAGTGCAAAAAAGGGAAAAAAATTAGATGCGAGAGAATGAATTAGGAGAAAAACTTCTCAAGACTGGACGGGATTGAAGCTGAGTAAAAAGCACTGCCAAACAAAGAAAAGAAAAGGCAGAAGACAGAGCCAGATAGAAAGAGCTGGTTGTCGAGTTATCTCTGTGGCGCCACGACTGACCATTAAGAAGACTAACACGATGTACGTATCGAGTGTCTGATGTCCCGAGGAAGTGTCCGTGTATGTGGAATATTAAACGCGATATATATATATATATATATATATATATATATATATATATATATATATATATATATTATATATATAGAGAGGAGAGAGAGAGAGAGAGAGAGAGAGAGAGAGAGAGAGGAGAGAGAGAGAGAGGAGAGAGCTCTGAACTCTGAACTCTGAACAGTTTTAATATGTACATTGGCCTCAGGTCACAATACACGGAGTTTGGGGGAAAGAGGAAAACCAATATACTTGTATGCAAACTGTGATCAAACATGAAAACCAACAACCGATGCTTTGAGGCTCATATCTCGAACAAGGTTAGCATATGATACACATTCATGTCATACTGCATCAATATTTCAGATAGTAGACATAATAATCGGTATGGATCAAAATGCAACATTACGATTCAGGATCTGGATCATACATGTGCATACAAAGCTTTAACACACCCATCATTAACTGATATTTTGGCACAGCAATTTCTTCCTTCTATTAATAGAATGAAAAATATATCTGGATAGATAATTACTACGTTCTCTATTTGATGTTATAAGTAAAACTGACAATGGTATATTAATACATTCGGCCAAAAACTTATCCCTTAGATCTGAGTACACTGGACATTCGAACAAAAAATGGGCTTCGTTTTAGACTTTTGCCTTACAAAATGGGCAGAACTTTTCTTGATCATTAATACTGTATCTATGAACATTATTCATAAGGGGCAAAACATTTAATCTAACCTGTGTAATAGCAACTCGAAAACAATAAGCTTCTATAAAGTCAATGTATTTCTCTTTTCCAAAGATAGTTTTGAATGATCTCTAATTTTCAAACCGAGAGAGGAGAGAGAGAGAGAGAGAGAGAGAGAGAGAGAGAGAGAGAGAGAGATTTATATCATATTTATCACACGTTTTCCATGCATCAGCTTAACAACCCATAATAATTGGTGTTATAACGTTTTGAAGTATGTTTGGCATTTTGAGGATTGTGCAGTGGGATGGTGCGGGGGGGGGGGGGGGGGGGTGGGGGTGGTGGAGGCAGATTTGCAAGCCTGGTATAAGGATAATAATCGATCATACAATATCCTTAAGAGAAACTGAATTGAGTGTTCAAAACATGTAGGAGCCTTATAACTTCTACCATTGTAAGTGGAAACACTGCGTGGAAATGTATATCTTTGTTCATGCTATGCAATACAAATTGACAATGCTAAGGAAAAAATCAGTATGACAAGCCTGGTCACAGTGCTATTGAAAAGTAATAGAAAAAAAGCTTTTTCACTCTTAATTTTACATATTTGGAAGAAATATGAGTTAAAATGTGGGTTAATTTAGAGTGATTTTCTTCACAGTCACGCACATACACGAACACGCGGGCACACATCAAGCATACACGCACGCGCACACATCACACACACACACAGACACACGCACGCACACACTTACACACACACACACAACACACACACACACACACACACACACACACGGCTGTGTATGCACACAAGCTGTACACGCACAAACACGCGAATGTGCGCAAACAGGCACGCACACACACACACACACACACACACACACCTATGAATCGGAATCTTTATTTTGCTTGTTTCTCAGCTGCCGTTACAAGTAGTTCACAATTGTTTGTTTTCCAACTTTAGAGTACTTTTCAATTGTTCGGGGTTTTTGTTAATTTTTGTATTTCTTTGCCATGTTTTTTGCAACATACTGTTTATATAGTTTGGAATAGTCTTTTAATGTGCATTCATACCAACACGTATTTTTTCTACTTAAAGCCCTTATCTCATTATGCTGCCCCCCCTCTCCCCCCCCCCCCCCCCCCCCCCCCCCCCCCCCCCCCCCCCCCCCCCCCCCCCATCGTTAATATCACTTTAAGTGAACAGACGTAAAATTGAAGACACACACAACACACACACACACACACACACAAATACACAGAGCACACGCGCACACACCGTAAAATTACAATCCAAAGGAAAAATTAGCAATCGTAAAAGGAGCAAAACCCTCTGGTGGTACGCAAAAAGCTGACTGATGTCTTTGACCATGGAGGCCATTTCTGGCATTGATTCCCCTTGTCTTCCATATTACAGACTTCGAGCCATCTCATTCTGGCATTGATTCTGCCTGTCTGCCAGAATACAGCCTGTATCCTATGTCATTCTGGCATTAATTCATCCTGCCTGCCTGCCACAATACAGCCTGCAAGCCATCTCATTTTGGCATTGATTCCCCCTGCCTGCCTGCCTGCCTGTCTGCCAGAATACAACCTGTAGCCCATGTCATTCTGGCATTGATTACCCCCTGCCTGCCTGCCTGCCTGTCTGCCACAATACACCCTGCAAGCCATGCCATTCTGACATCGATTCCCCCTCAATGCCTATCTGCCATGTGTACAGCCTGCACGTCATATCATTCTGGCATTGATTCCCCCTGCCTGCCTGCCATAATACAGCCTGCAAGACCATATCATTCTAACATTGATTCCCCCTCAATGCCTGTCTGCCATATGTACAGCCTGCAAAGCATATTCTGGCATTGATTCTCCCACATTGCCTGTCTGCCAGACCTTGCAAACCATGTCATTCTGTGTGTGTGTGTGTGTGTGTGTGTGTGTGTGGTGTGTGTGTGTGTGTGTGTGTGTGGTGTGTGTGTGTGTGTGTGTGTGTGTGTGTGTGTGTGATCTTCAGTTTAACATCTATTCACATTAAGTGATTTTAGACGGGGAAAAGTGATATAAACAAAAGAATGCAAACAATAACAAAAAAGTGTCAAATAACAGTACTTAAAAACTAACTTTAACATACTACAAAAACTGAATTATCGGACTTCTTATCAATCCTAACACAATGTCCAACAGTAACGATGGTTCAGACAAAATCTGATCCAGTGACAAACTTGGTACAGCGGGTAAAAATGCTTTTAAATGTCCACAATCAAAAATAACATGACTATTGGTAATCTTCTCCCCACAAATACAGTTTACATCTTTCACGTATTTTGTCCTGAAAGCATTTAGTTTAAATCTGTACATAAGGGATAACATATTTCTACGATTATACCAACCACAAACTTTGTTAGAAATGAAAGCATTCCGAAAATCTACAATATTGCTTGTAGAGCCATTATAAAGACAATAGCCAGAATCATATATTTTCTTTTTGAAGTGCTTCCAGCAAGCGTTTTGTAGCAAGCTGTATCCCTCATGCAGAGATAAGGCAACGTTTATTTCACAAGAACTATTTTTATTTCTCGCTCCATATTTTGCAAGACTGTCAACTTTTTCATTAAAAAAGATACCAGTGTGTGAGGGAACCCAACAGAAAGTAATAGTACTACCTCTTAAAATTAAAAAGTGTACCAGATGCCTGATTTCAAAGATTAGGTCTTTTCTTACTTTAAAAGTAGAACTTTTTAAAGCACGTAAAACAGATTTAGAATCAACACACAAAAGTATGTTGAATATGTCTTTAGGGAAGTCAAGTACATAATACAGTGCCAACACTATAGCAATTAGCTCAGCTGTAAATATAGATTTATTTTTTCCCAGGTTGACAGCTCGTTCTACTTTTAATGATGGAATAACGAAAGCCGCACCAGCCTCATTAGAATTTAGAACGGACCCATCAGTATAGATTTTGAGATGATCAGGATAAGTAGTTTGAATATGTTCTTTTACTAGCGATGTAAGAATGTTAACATTTTCAGCTTTTCTTACAGAAGAATGATTAATGTCAAAATGTGCTTTAAAAAGTTCCCAAGATGGGTAGGGAGCTGACTTTACTGATTTTGCTAATTCATTTGGATTAAGTTCTGAATGTTTAAAAAGGGCAGAAGTGTAAGTATTAATTGTAGTGAGCGAGCTGATAGTTCTTGCTCTTTTCGGAAAGTGAACGTCAGACTTAATCTGGACTTCATTTTCAACATTGCTGTCATTTGTAGTACTTCTTAGAACATATTTTGCCACAGCAAGTTGTCGATATTCATTTAAAGGTAGAACTCCTACTTCGTTATATGTGCCTAGAGTTGAGTCGTGAGCTGGTACACCTAAAGCAAGTCGAAATGCTTTACAATCAAGACTCTGGATTTTATTAAGCAAATAATTTGGAGCACTGAAAAATACTTCTTGTCCATAAGACAGTCTTGATCGCACAAGGGACAAGGACAGATGCTTTAATACAGTAATATCTTGTCCCCATGGCTGTTTACTGGTAACTTTTAAGAAGTTAAGAACTTTCTTAGCTTTAGTTGCCATATATTCAATATGTTGATTCCACGTTAACTTAGAAGTGAGGAATACTCCTAAAAATTTCACTGCTTGTTTGTATTCTAGAGCTTCTCTATTTATTCGAAAATTAGGTAGAATTTGTGGGTCAACACCATTATTAAAGAGGACAAGGTTGGTTTTTTCAGGGGAAAGTGAAAAACCATTCTCAAAAAGATAACCACTAAGTTTGTAAATTTCTTTTTGATATACTCTTTGATAAAAATGTAACTGCCTTTTAGGTGTTTTCTTTTTCATCGTAACATCCATCCACATACATATATCGTCAGCATATTGTACAATAACAACATTACTTGATAAAAGTTTAGGAAGATCATACAGTAAAATGTTGAATAGATAAGGTGATATTACTGAACCTTGCGGGATACCCATGTCTGGTGACCTTGATGTAGAATAAAAATTCCCAACTTTAGCTTGAATAATTCTTTCTGACAGAAGGCTTTTAATATAGAAGTAAATACTGCCAGAAAGGCCAATAGATTTCAGTTTATAAAGCAATCTCTCATGCCACACATGATCATATGCCTTATGTACGTC
>CM054138.1:26476718-26496718 GCA_028751875.1 Rapana venosa
CTTTACTTTACTCTTTCTTTTTCTTTCTGTCTCTCTCTGTCTCTCTCTCTCTCTCTCTCTCTCTCTCTCTCTCTCTCTCTCTCTCTCTCTCTCTCTCTCTCTCTCTCTCTCTCTCTCTCTCTCTCTCTCTCACTCTCTCTGTAACTCCTCTTATCCTATCCCCTCATTGAATGACAAGAATAGTGCTGATCAAGTATAAAGATGCTGAGGGAAGTGAAGAAAACACACATTCCTTTATTTTTTTAAGGGCTGGGCTGGGTTAAGGTGGGGTGGGGTGAGGATGGGGAGAAAGACACAAAGGGTGGATGACGACATACAAAGCAAGTTTGAGTGTAAAGCACTGCCCTGTGGGAATGCCTGGGGGTGGGTGGATGGGTGTGTGTGTGTGGGGGGGGGGGGGGTATCTCCGTCAGTATAAACACCATCCCCACTTTCTGCAAATTCTGTGCTAGAAATTTTCTTTGTTTCTGCCTTGTTCCTTTTTTTTCTTCCTGTCACCTCCTTCTGGTCTATCTTTCTGCCTCCATGGTCCATTTTCCTTTATTTTCCAGAAAGACTTCAAAAATAGCAGCTCTGTCTTCTGCCGAAGTCGAATGTGCTAGGCCTGACTTGTCAGATGCTTAACGTCAGCTTGACGCAATTTTCCTCATATTATAGCAAACAAAAAATAGTTAATGTCTGAGCATTAGTCGCCCACAGGGTTATCATGATTATTGTTTCTTATAGAGTAAAATAAAAAGCACCTCAGCATTTCAGAGAGGTGTTTTGGGTGTTTTTTAAGCTACTACAGGTGGTTTAAGCAAACGCACCTCCAGAACTCACTTATGGTGGCTCATTCAAGAGTGTGAAACTTATAAATTAAGTCATGCAAATACAATGGTTCCTACTGGGAACAAGGGGCCTACAATGCTGTCAACAGATTATTAATAGCAACGTGTATATTCGGTGGAGCATGTGTGTGCATGCTTGTATATGCTTGTTGTGAAATGTCCATACAAAGACAAAGTAACACCACATAACAAATCTAAGGGGTGGGTTGGATGGAGGGGAGGAGGGTTTACCCAAGAATCCAACAGTTCTTCCAGGACTTCCAAGCCGTCTAATTCTAGCAGTGAATCACCAAGCCTTGCCTTCTTGTCTTTCTAAGCTTGCAACACATTTGGCTCTAACCTTGGCTAACACTGCCAGTGAGTGCTCGGCTTTATCCAAACATTAGCCTCCCAGACAGTGTTACTGTACGGGATCAGCATCATTTCCATGGCATCGTGTTGTCTTACCACCACCACCCTTCTCTCTCTCTCTATCTCCCCTCTCCCACCCTCTCTCTCTCTTCTCTCTCTCTCTCCTCTCTCTCTCTCATCTCTCTCCTCCTTTTCTCTTTCTCTCTCCACTCTCTCCCCTCCTCTCTCCCCTCTCTCTCTCTTTTCTCTCTCTCTTTCTCTTTTCCCTATCTTCTCCTTGAATGACAAGAATAGCGCTGATCTAGAATAAAGATTCTGAGGCAAGTTTTAAAAAAGAAACAAAACATTATTTGTTTTTGAGGGCTGGGTGGGGTGGGGTGGGGATGGGGAGGAAGGCACAAAGGGTGGGTGAAAACAAAGCAAGTTTTGAGAGTAAAGCACTCCCCTGTGGGAATGCCGGTGGGGGGTGTGGGGGAAGGGGGGTGGAGCTGTCAGTATAGATAACATCCCAGCTAAAAATTTCTTTGTTACTGTCTTGTTCCTTTTCTTCCTATCGCATCCTTCTTGGTCCATTCTCTCTCCTGCCTTCTTGGTCCATTCTCTCTCCTGCCTTCTTGGTCCATTCTCCTGCCTTCTTGGTCCATTATCTGGTCCATTCTCCTGCCTTCTTGGTCCATTCTCCTGCCTTCTTGGTCCATTCTCCTGCCTTCTTGGTCCATTCTCCTGCCTTCTTGGTCCATTCTCCTGCCTTCTTGGTCCATTCTCTCTCCTGCCTTCTTGGTCCATTCTCCTGCCTTCTTGGTCCATTATCTGGTCCATTCTCCTGCCTTCTTGGTCCATTCTCCTGCCTTCTTGGTCCATTCTCCTGCCTTCTTGGTCCATTCTCCTGCCTTCTTGGTCCATTCTCCTGCCTTCTTGGTCCATTCTCTCTCCTGCCTTCTTGGTCCATTCTCCTGCCTTCCCTTTTGTCCATTATCTGGTCCATTCTCCTGCCTTCTTGGTCCATTCTCCTGCCTTCTTGGTCCATTCTCCTGCCTTCTTGGTCCATTCTCTCTCCTGCCTTCTTGGTCCATTCTCCTGCCTTCTTGGTCCATTATCTGGTCCATTCTCCTGCCTTCTTGGTCCATTCTCCAGCATTCTTGGTCCATTCTCCTGCATTCTTGGTCCATTCTCCAGCATTCTTGGTCCATTCTCCAGCATTCTTGGTCCATTCTCTGCCTTCTTAGTCCATTCTCCTGCCTTCTTGGTCCATTCTCCTGCCTTCTTGGTCCATTCTCCTGCCTTCTTGGTCCATTCTCCTACCTTCTTGGTCCATTCTCCTGCCTTCTTGGTCCATTCTCCTACCTTCTTGGTCCATTCTCCTGCCTTCTTGGTCCATTCTCCTACCTTCTTGGTCCATTCTCCTACCTTTCTTGGTCCATTCCCTGCCTTCTTGGGCCGTTCCCTGCCTTCTTGGTCATTCTCCTACCTCTGGTCCATTCTCCTGCCTTCTTGGTCCATTCTCCTGCCTTCTTGGTCCATTCTCCTGCCTTCTTGGTCCATTCTCTCCTGCCTTCTTGGTCCATTCTCCTGCCTTCTTGGTCCATTTCTCCTGCCTTCTTGGTCCATTCTCTCCTGCCTTCTTGGTCCATTCTCCTGCCTTCTTGGTCCATTCTCTCCTGCCTTCCCTTTGGTTTCCCTTCTCCTGCCTTCCTGGTCCATTCTCCCCTGCTTCCTGGTCCATTTCTCCCCGCCTTCTTGGTCCATTCTCCTGCCTTCTTGGTCCATTCTCCTGCCTTCTTGGTCCATTCTCCAGCATTCTTGGTCCATTCTCTCCTGCCTTCTTGGTCCATTCTCCAGCATTCTTGGTCCATTCTCCTGCATTCTTGGTCCATTCTCTCCTGCCTTCTTGGTCCTTTCTCCTACCTTCTTGGTCCATTCTCCTGCCTTCTTGGTCCATTCTCCTGCCTTCTTGGTCCATTCTCCTGCCTTCTTGGTCCATTCTCCTGCATCTATGGTCTCCTGCCCTTTTTTGTCCAAAAAAGACTTAAAAGATAACAAAGCTCTCTGTGAACTTGCGTATGCAACTGTTTAGTCACCATTAACATAACCGCAGTCCGACTTCGGAGATAATAATAATGATAATAATAATAATAATAATAATAATAATAATAATAATAATAATGATGATGATGATGATGATGATGATGATGATGATGATGATGATGATGATGTTGTTGATGATGATGATGATGATGATGATGATGATGATGATGATGATGATGATGATGATGATAAATAATATTATTATAATAATAATAATTAAAAAATAAATAATAATAATAGTAATAATAATAATAATGTATGGAATTTATATAGCGCTGAATATTGTAAAGCAACAAATCAAAGCGCTTATCTAAACACAACACCAATATGCATGCGTTTTTTGGAGAAGAAAAAAAATGTTGATTTCCATTCTTATGGGCAGGCAATGACCTATTCTTTTTGAAAGTGGTAGCTTTTTGAAAGGTGAAACGTTTTGGTTTTTTTTAATTATGTGCGCAAGCTGGTTTGCGTGTGTTTCCATGATTATTAGGGCTTACGTTTATTGTCTTATCTGTAGGACTTTTGGGAGAGTGGAGCTGGAAATGATGCCAACACTAAGGAAAAGGAAACCCCTGGAACGGATGCCTTGTTGGTGGATGGATCCCGGGCTGTCTGATCCCAATCTCAAACGCTGTAACCATTTACATATCCCACTACCCATTTATCTACTTACTTTATTCGAATGGAATGCGTAGACTATTATCTCGCTTATCAATTTATTTCGCAGAAAAATTTGTACAACGTATTTTCCTTCGTTTTTTGCAATATTATCAGGTTGTTGGGATTTTGGGGTGATGTTGTTGGCTAGGCCACAGGGTTATGATAATTATTGTTTCTGTTAGAGCAAAACCACCTTTGCATTATAGGGAGGCGTTTGTCTTTAAAGTACCACGGATGGTTCAAGCTTATGCGCTACCATACCTTCTGAAGGTGGCTCATTCGGAATTTGAAACTTATGCAGTTAGGTCAGGCAAACGCAATGGTTCTTTTAGCAAAAGGGGACCTACAATGCGGTCACCGGAACCATAACAGTGCTTTGTTGTTGTTGTTTTTTTTAATCTTCAATTTAACGTCTATTCACATTTAGTGATTTTTAGACGGAAAAAAGTAATCTCAACAAGAGAACGCAAACAATAATAGAAAAGTGTCAGATAACGGTACTTAATAAAAACTAACTTTAACATACTACAAAAACTGAATTATCGGACTTCTTATCAATCCTAACACAATGTCCAATAGCATCAATGGTTCAGACAAAATCTGATCCAGTGACAAACTTGGTACAGCGGGTAAAAATGCTTTTAAATGTCCACAATCAAAAATAACATGACTATTGGTAATCTTCTCCCCACAAATACAGTTTACATCTTTCACGTATTTTGTCCTGAAAGCATTTAGTTTAAATCTGTACATAAGGGATAACATATTTCTACGATTATACCAACCACAAACTTTGTTAGAAATGAAAGCATTCCGAAAATCTACAATATTGCTTGTACAGCCATTGAGGGTTGCTTTGTTTCAAATCAGTCTTACACAAATAACGAGAATGTAATTTATTCATTTTATTTTATTTTATGTATTTTATTCTTTTACATCGAGGATAATGGAATCAGCACTTATGTGCTTTTTACCTCCAGTCCCCGTGTATATGTGGTTTTGTAAATTCTGTCATCTGTTCCCACCGGCACACAATGGCCTACTCTTTCGAAATGCGGAACAGGATGTAACGTGTGCGCAAGATGTTCTGCGTGCGTTCGCACACGGGGCCTCGGTTTACAGTTTCATCCGAAGGACTTTTGGGGAGAGTGGAGTCTGCACTGATGTTAACTCCAGGGGGAAAATATCGCCTTGAACGGGAATCGAACCCGGGTCGTCAGATAGCGAGTGCAATGTTCTGACCACTAGGTTGTCCCGTCCCCCTTGTTACCTGCGCTTATTGTGTGGAAACAGATGATATAATTCGCAAATCCGCATACACACGAGGACTAGATGTAAAAAAGCATATAAGTGCTTATCCCATTATCCTCGATATAAAAGAATAAAATAAAATTTTAAAAAATGTATTGACTTTTACTACTTATAATATATATATATATCATATATATATATATATAAATATATATATATATATATATATATATATATAATATATAAAAAATAAACAACACACACACACACACACACACACACACACAACACACACACAACACACGTGCACGAGAGAATCGGACAGATAAAGACGCGAGAAAGACAGACAGACAGACGGACACCTAAGACATTCAAGGACACAGAGATATAAAAAACCCATCAACAACAACACTTCTCAGATTCAACAACAACCAAACTACCTTAAGCGGATGAAACAAATGTGGCAGACAGAAACTTTAACCAAACAATAAGATCAGACATGTAAAACAGATTCAAAATGCTGATTACTTACTCCATTCCACCAGACTCCAGAGTGTGTGCTAATTAATCCAGATGTGGAAGCCTTACATATTGTGCAGAGAGTGTGTACGCTGGATTTGTCAGCAGTATAAGGCTTCTCTAATCTTTTTGAGGCTGGTTGTTTTTTTGTATTTTTAGCCTTGGTTTTTCTTGGGCTGGTTCGAATACGGCAGTGACATTCTACATATGTTGGCTGTAATCTGTTTTATTTTGTCTAACATTTACGTGGTGAGTTGCATCACGTGTGTTTGCATTGTGTTTTGCTTGTATTGTATGGTAATTTTTTGTCTTGCCTTGGATCGTCTTGTCTTGTTTGCCTTGGGCTTGTATTGTTTTGCCTTGTCATGTATTGGTTTGTTTTGTTTGTCTTGTCTTACCAGGCATTGCCAAGGCCTGGTATTGTAGTTGTAGAGCATTATTTTCACCAGTTTTGTCAAAAGACATGCTAAGGTGTGCTGCGATATATCTTACATTCAGTTGTGTTGTGGTGTGCTGTGATGTGATGTGTTGTTATGTGATGTGATGGATTTTTTAAAAATGTATTGTGCTGTGCTGTATTGTGTGTGTTCTGTATTGTTGCACTGTTGAGCGGAGCAGAGTGGGGCGGAATGGAGTAAAGTGGAACGAAACGGAGTTGAATGGAGTGAAGTGGAGTGGAATGGAGTGGAGTGTTACTTAACGTTGAGTACAGGGGGCTTGGGTATCGCATTCTTGTGTATTGCATTTCTCTTGTTTGTAGAAAATCATTACTTCTACATGCATCAGTTTTTCCCATACCAACTAGGCCTCAATTCCCCCGTGGAAACCAGAACACCAAATGACAAAGCCAGTATAATTTCAGATCTGTTTATATTTTCTTGCTTATAAAGTTTTGTTTTGAAATGTTAGGTTAGCTGATTATAGTCAGTAGCCAGATGGGTTTTTTTTCTCAAAATAGTCTTTTGTTATTACGAGGTTGTTGTTTTTTTGTCGTGCGTGCACTATACTCGTGTTGTACACATGGCCCGTGGTTTGTTTATTTTTTGTAAGATTAGCTTCCATACTGTCATTTCACGTGTGGTGAAATAGGGGAAGAGTGGTTTGTATCTGAAGGGGGTTATAAACTATGGATGTTTTGTTACCTCACATTCTGTGTAGGTGTACAAGCTTTTGACGGGCAGTTAAATGTCTCGTCCTGTCGTTTAATTTTTTGTTCTACTCTGTCTTTTCTTCTCTTAATGATTATTTTATTTTCTTTCATTTTCTTTTGCTTAGTTTTCTTCCTATATCTCCTTCTCTTCATATATGTTTATTCCCTTAACTTTCCTCCTCCTCCTTTTCTTTCTTTTTCCTTCCTCTCCCTCCTCTCCTCTTTTTCGTCATCTTCTTCTGATAAAAAGAGAGCAACATACAGCAAGAAAATACAAGGTAAAAAAAAAAACTACAACAAATTTATGGTGGGGAGAAAAATGCTGTGAGGAAAAAAAGACAGAAAAAATGAGAGACAGACAGACAGAGACAGACACAGACAGACAGAAAGACACAGGAAGACAGACAGTCAGGCAGAAACAGAGGTAGAGACAGGACTATAAAGAGAGACAGACAGACAAACAGACATAGAAGGCGCAGAGAGAGCAAGAGAATAATTATCACACAGACAAAAAAGCAGACAGACAGGCAGACCACTAGACAGACAGGCAACACGCAGGCAGGCAGGCAGGCAGACAGACAAGAAGGCAGGCAGGGAGACAGATAAGCATACAGACTGACTACCAAACACAGACCAAATTTAATGACACAAAAAACTGTTGACAATAATTTGTTTACGCCCCGTCAACCTGTTTTTGGTTACACTGTTATGCATGTTATATTGTTTTTTGCGCATATGATAATGATAACATCGCAGCTAACTATTTCTCCAGTAATCACTGTCATCTCTTCAAGTATGAACCACCGGAGGCCATAATAATATCAATTATACTCATGTCAGCTCACAGGCAGTGTGATTAACAGCACTCTCCGGGTTTGTCTTTTGCAATTTTGTCTCTCTTGCAGTTTCAGATCGCAGGCTGGAACTATTAAAAACGTTCAGGGTTTTTTTTAATACAAAATATGATTCCAGAGATCTTTGTTCAGACATGTTGCAGAAAAAAATAATGTTGTTTGTTTTTAAGGTGGATATTTTGTTTTGGTCGTTGTTGCAGGTGATGGGAGTGCTGCCATTACTTTCTTTGTGTTCTTCTTGTTCTTCTTGTCCTTATTCTTCTTGTTCTTGGTTTTGTCGTCGTTGTTGTTGTTGCTGTTTTTGTCCTCCTCCTCCTCCTCCTTCTTCGCATTCTTCTTGTTCTTCTTGTTCTTCTTGTTCTTCATCTTCTTCTTTTCTTCTTCTTCTCTCTCTTCTTCTTCTTCTTCTTCTTCTTCTCTTCTTCTTCTTCTTCTTCTTCTTCTTCTTCTTCTTCTTCTTCTTTTCTTCTTCTTCTTCTTCTTCGCAATTCTTCTTCTTCTTCTTCTTCTTCCTCTTCTTCTTCTTCTTCTTCTTCTTCTTCTTCTTCTTCTTCTTCTCTTCTTCTTCTTCTTCTTCTTCTTCTTCTTCTTCTTCTTCTTCTTCTTCTTCTTCTTCTTCTCTTCTTCTTCGCAAATCTTCTTCGCAATTCTTCTTCTTCTTCGCAATTCTTCTTCGCAATTCTTCTTCTTCTTCTTCTTCTTCTTCTTCTTCTTCTTCTTCTTCTTCTTCTTCTTTGCAATTCTTCTTCGCAATTCTTCTTCTTCTTGTTACTAATTTTCCTTTTTGCGATGTTTCCGAGGTTATTGCGATGGTTTTGTGTATTGGGTTTTTTTTCATTTCCTTTGCTCGTTAATTTTTTTCTCTTTATTCTATTTCTGATCACATAGGTGTTCTTTCTCAGTTAGTTGGATATTCGCCAGATGTCTGTTCGTATACATGGATCATGTAGTAAGGAACTACATACAAACAATCAGCATGGCTAAAAGCAGATTGATCCAATTAAACAGCATCTGGCAAGATTGCAGCATTCTTTATTAGCTGGGGATGAAAATATTGTAATGCTTAGTACGGCACGCCATGCTGTGTGGCTGTGAATTCTGGACCCAAAGAAAAGGCGATGAAATCTAGAGCAGCTGAAATGTGTTGGTGGTGTTATTTTTATAAGGCTGCTCAGGGTCAGTTGGACAGATAAAAAAACAACTGAAAGCATACTGCACGATCTGGGGAAAAAAGCACGAAAACAGTTAGCATTGACTAATGAAAGGAAATTAAAATATGTAGGTCATAAGGTAACAAACCAGGACACGGACCCCATAAAGACTGTCTTTCAAGACAAAACCGAAGCCAGTCAAAAACAAAAGGCAGACCGCCAGATTCTTTGACTGGCAACATCCCCGAATCCCGTGGCATGAGAATCCATTATTTATTTATTTATTTATTTATTTACTTATTCTTTTATATCGAGGATAATGGAATAAGCACTTATGTGCTTTTTTACATCCAGTCCCCGCGTGTATGCAGTTTTGTCAATTCTGTCATCTGTTCCCACCGGCACACAATGGCTGCTCTTACGAAAAGCGGAACAGGATTTAACGCGTGCGTAAGATGTTCTGCATGCATTCGGTTTATAGTCTCATCCGAAAGACTTTTGGGGAGAGTGGAGTCGGCACTGTTGTTAACTCCAGGAGAAAATATCCCCTTGAACGGGAATCGAACCCGGGTCGTCAGATTGCACGCGCAATGTTCTGACCACTAGGCTATCCCGTCTTCCATAAGTCAGCTAGGTTACCACAGACCGAATCAAATGGAGAAGGAGAGTCATGTCGGTGTCATTTGGGTGCGGTGGCAGTGAGATCTTTATGCGCAAAGTTTCACTTTCTCCTGCAAATCGTACTGTGTTGAAAGCCAAAGGTAAAGGTGCTCCCATAACCAATGCGGTCGTTGGGGAGTACGATATCAGAGACATCAGCTTCTCCAGGGTCCAGCGTATTGGGGACAGCGCCGATCTCCCCTCCCTCGCTGCTTTACCTTCCCTGTCCCTAAAGAGGGCAGGTACCCATATATTACAGCTGGGTGAACTGGGGAAACTGCACTGAAGCCAAGACGTGCAAACGGTCAGCCATTCACTTGGCGAGCACGCTCAATGTTGGTTAACATTAGCTTGGCGAAACCGAGTGCTTGAACCACTGAGCTATCCTGTTGCTTTTTTTCTTATCTTTTTCTCTCTATTTGTCTACCAAACCTATTTCAAAGAACTTCTAGTAGTAAAGTAACTTATTTATTCCATGCATTAACGACCATTATCATTGGAAATGATATTCGTTCTTTCAAAACGTTTCTCTTTGGAAAAAAAACAACAACCCATAGCCTATTTATTTCTGTCGTTCGTGATTGGTTTGACACAAATGATAGCTTATTCATGAGGCTGCTACACTCTCCCCATTCCTGATGAAGAAAATGGTGTGCCCGAAGATAGAGATTGTCAGTTTAATACATTTCTAAAATTCGTATGCATAATTATGCATGTGTGCACTCAGAAAGGTTCCCACTGGAATAAGTGTACAGGCACGTGTGTGTTGTGTGTGTGTGTGTGTGTGTGTGTGTGTGTGGTGTGGTGTGTGTGTGTGTGTTGTGTGTGTGTGTGTGTGTGTGTAGTGTGACGTGTGTGTGGTGTGTGTGAGTGTGTGTGTATGTGTGTGTACGTGTGTGTGTGTGTGTGTGAGTGTGTGTGTTGTGTGTGTGATGGTGGTGTGGTGTGTTTGTGTGTGTGTGTGTTTGCGTGTGTGTGCATGCGTGTGTGTGTTGTGTGTTGTGTGTGTGTGTGTGTGTGTGTGTGTGTGTGTTTGTGTGTGTGCATGCGTCCGTGTATGTGAGAGAGAGAATCATCATCCTCATCCATCACCCCCTCCTCCCTACCTCATAAACATCATCATCATCATCATCATCACCATCATCTTCTTCTTCTTCTTCTTCTTCTTCTTCTTCTTCTTCAAACTTTTCAGAATTGGACACATAGTTTTTCTCCTGTCATGTCACGTTTGTTCTGGCTGTCAATGTTTCACATTCTCAAAATCACCAGATTTCACTCGTCTGTCATTTCCTCTGACAATCTGCTTGTCTGCCTGTCTGTCTGTCTGTCACTGTCTCTGTTTTGTTCTGTCCCTCTGTCTGTCTCTGTTTCTGTTTCTCTGTCTCGTCTCCTGTCTGTCTCTGTCTCTTTCTCTCTCTTCTCTCTCTCTCTCTCTCTCTCTCTCTCTCTCTCTGTCTCTCTCTCTCTCTCTCTCTTCTCTCTCTCTTCCTTTACACACACACACTTATCTGTCTGTCTGTCTGTCTCCTTCTCTCTCTCTCTCTCCTTCTCTCTCTCTCTCTCTCTCTCTCTCTCCTCTCTCTCTCTCTCCTACCTTCTCTCTCACTACCTACTCCTCTATCTCTCTCTATCTCTCCGTCAGTCAGTTCTCTCTCAGTGCATTGCACACACTCACACACAACACAACACACACACATACACTCACATAATACACACTCATGCACACACGTACACGCGCTGTCCGTACATTCATTCGCGCGTGCTGTCGTGCATATACATACTATACTTTCTCTGACACAGTATGCACATGGCACTAGAACGCTTTTTGTACCCGTGTCATCGGGCTACCCATCTATGTTGCCCTCCTGCAAGTATACATTATGCATACATGTCCATTCGAACAAGCACAATAAAAACGGCCATACGAAGAGTCAATATCTTCACCTGCTATCCACGCAGTTGTTTACCTAGCGAAAGTGTTGGACAAGATTTCTTCACTGCGTACATGCAGCGAGAGAGAAAGAGAGAGAGAGAGAGAGAGAGAGAGAGAGAGAGAGAGAGAGAGAGAGAGAGAGAGAGAGAAAGAGAGAGAGAAGAGCAGAGAGAGAGAAGAGAGACAGAGAGACAGAGAGAAAGGAAGAGAGATTTATTTTTACGAGCCAAGTTCATATGTATATTTTCCATGCATAAGCAAATCAATAGCTGTCTGCCGCCCATTCACTTGACGGTAAGGACCCTCCGTAGATGGTTGAGGATAGAAAATAAAAGAAGACGAAGAAGAAGTAGAAGAAGAAGAAAAAAAACGATTGGAACAGCGTTGTGAGAAAACTGTAAATATTGGCGTTTTATGGGTTTTTTTATATATAAAAGCTTTTCTTGTTTCTTTCCATTGAGAAAGACAGAGGGGGGAAGGTGAGGTAGAGAAGGGGATAGAGTGAAAGAGAGAGAGAGAGAGAGAGAGAGAGAGAGAGAGAGAGAGAGACAGAGACAGAGAGAGGAGGGAGAGGGAGATATAGAGAGAGAACGAGAGAAAGAGAGAGAAGAGAGAGGTGAGGGAGAAAAGGGAAGAGAGAAAGAGAGATGGGGGGATGAGAGAGAGACAGAGACAGAGAGACAAACAGACAGAAATAGACATACAGACAGACAGGCAGACAGACAGAGACAGGCACACAGACACAGACACAGATTCAAAAAGACAAACAGACACACAGAAACAGACACAAACAAGACAAGGACAGCCAACAGACTGACACACACCACACACACACCACACACAAACACAGAGTGCGTAAGAGAAAAAAGACAAAGCAAACTGCAAAGACATTGACAGAAAGACAATGAAATACCTTCTCCCCACCCTGCCCCCCCCCCCCCCCACCCCCCCGCCCTCCCTATCCCTACTTTTCTCCGTCTCCCGTGTTTCTGACAGTGTCCTATATTTTGACATTCCTAAGCCCCCCCCCCCCCCCCCCAAACTATATCCCCACCTCACCTCTCCCCTCCCACACTCTTCACCTCCCTCTCTCTTCCAATTCTTTAATAAATCATAGCCTTTTTTTTCTTACTGTAAAAATACAGTTGTACTAACAGGAAGCACAGTCTACTCCCCCTTAGTGGCTGAAACAGGAAAAGAAAAGCAAGTTCGTCATCTTTTCTTTGTGTGCTATTTTAGAGGTTTGTCTCCCTTTTTCATTTTCTTTAAAAAGAGGGGGGGGGGTGTATATTGACTTTCTCCATTTTGGATTTTGTTTTGTTGATTTTCTTTTATTTGAAAGTAGATTTTTGTTTGCTGTAATCAATGTTTGAGTTTTGAGATCTGGGATTTTTGTTTCATTTGTTTTCTTTATTTTTTTTTATCTGTTAGTTCTTCAGAATGATATTATAATACCTCTGAGGTTGGTTTTGCCTGGTTATTATTATGGTTTTTTGATCTAATCGGATGCTTTATTGTTGATGAAGCTGTCTGTTGTTTGTGGTAGTGGTGGTGGGGGTGCTGCTGTTTTTTGGTGCTGCTGCTGCTGCTGTTGCTGTTGTTGTTAATGTTGTTGATGTTGACTGTTCATTACTGGTTTTGTACTTGAATTTTTCTGTTTATTTCTCTAGCTGTTGTTATGTACTCTGGTTTTTTTCTTTTTTTTAAATTTGTTTGTTTCTTTGTTCAAACGTCAATTAGTTTTTATCAATAGTTTTCACATTTTTGTTCTTCTATTTTCATTATCCCTTTAAGGAATTGTTAGAGGATTTTTTTAAAAAAACATTTTCCCCTTGAGTTTTTGCCCTTGTTTTACTGCCCTACCGTTATACAATTATCGCGTAATAATGCAAAGAGCATTTCCAGCATATTTTTGTCTCGAAGCAAGTCAATGTCCATCTACAAGCCATAAGTAACACTCTGCTTGAAACAGTATAATATACCCTGATCTTGTGTTTTAACAATAGAATACAATGTCCGTAGTTCTTTGCGCGTATCTAGACAAAGCAAAGCACTGGCAGCAGAAGCAGCAGAAGCAGCAACACTGGGACGGGATAGCCTAGTGGTTAGAGTGCATCAGCTCGTGGTCTGCTGACCCAGGTTCGAATCTTGTTCAAGAGGATTTTTCCTCTGAAGTTAACATCAGCGCCGACTCGATTTCCCCCCAAAGTCCTTCGGATGAGGCTATATAAACCAAGATCCCGTGTGCGAACACTCGCAAAACATCTTGCGCATGCATTAAAACCCGATCCATTTTTTTCGAAGAGTAAGCCATTGTGTACCGGTGGGCGCGGATGACAAATTGACAAAACTGCATACATAAAAAAGCACATAAGCGCTTATTTCATTATCCTCGAAATAATAATGTTAAGAAGAAGAAGAAGAAGAAGAAGAATATCAGCATTACATGCCACACATCATGATAAACAACAACATACACATACACACACACACACAACAAACAAACAACATTCCCAAGGACAAAATTTGAGGCAACAGCCTTGTAATTTGTAACCGCTTGTATTGAAATTCACTTTATTCCTGTATAATCTTAAAACTGTAAGGAATAGCTAGGAAAACGTTGATTTTTTCCTAAGTTGGAAAAAAGTTATGTTTATCAAGGAAAAACGGTGGGAACAGATGACAGAATTTACAAAACCGCATACACACGGGGGATTGGGTGTAAAAAAGCAATAAGTGCTTATTCCATAATCCTCGATATAAATGTCCAAAAAAAATTCAAATAAACAAACAAAGAAACAAACAAAGCATGCGGGGTTTTAGATTTCGAATACATGTCGCTGATTTCAGAATAAAAATCTGAAAAAAACCTGATTGTTATCTTTTGCATTAAAGAACAACAAAAAAGTATGATTGCAAACATTTGATATGGGTGGCTTTAAGAAATGGCGCACCTTTGAATTTTCTGGTTGTGGTGGTAACGAGATTGTGTGTGTGTGTGTGTGTGTGTGGGGTGTGTGTGTGTGTGTGTGTGTGTGTGTGTGGCCAGCGCAAAAAAGAGAGAAGGGAATTAAAATAATATAAGCTAGACCGCCAGAAACGAAACAGTGGAGAGGACAAATAAACAAAGAAGTCCACTTCAAGTGCAGACAAAAATAACCAAATACACAACCAAGCCAGCAAAGCATTTCTGTTTTTTGCCTCGTGGGGATATAACAAAATAATGGTAAAAGAAGCCAGATAATGGAGGGGAAACAGCGACAGACAATGAAACGAGTCAAACAAAATAACAAAACAAAGTGCCAGATTTTGTAGCATTCGTAAGAAAAAAAAACAATGCAAAAGAAAACTGGTTGAAAAAAAGAAGGAGGAAAACATGAAGAAAAAAAGTGACGGTAAGGAAGGTGAAAAAAAGTAGTAGAATATCAAAATTGAATACTAAACACACACAACACACCTACACAACACACACCACACACACACACCGTACACACATACACACACATCTACCTCCACCCAAACACACACACAACATACATGCATGCATACATACATCAACATACATACATACATACATACATACCCCCTTCTACACAACACACACACACACCCGCGAAACGCACCAACACACACACACATCCCTCCACCAAAACACACCACACACACACACACCTACTTCCACCCCCCACACACACATACATGCATGCATACATTCATACATACAACAACATGCATACATACATACATACCCCTTCTACACAACACACAAAACAACGCGCGCGCGTGCGCCGCACAAAAAACACACACACCAAACCCCCATCCAAACACACACACACACGTACAATAAAATAACCATGCATACATACAACATAATATACATACATACATACATACATACATCATACATACAAAACATGAACATAAAAATCATCATGCATACATACAACATACTACATACATACATGCATACATACACACATACATACATGCATGCATACATACATACATACCCCTTCTACACACAAACACACACCCAAACCACACCCCCCTAACCCCCAACCCCCCAACCCTCCCCTCTCACCCCCCCCCCCCCCCACCTGCCACACACACACACACACCACACAACCCAACCTCACCCAACCCTACCCCATCCTATTCCGTACCGCAGGATTAAAATACCCACCAAAATATTGTCCCCTTCATCGCTATCACATTCACATCAGCAGTACCAGCGAAGACACACAAAAAACCCAAGAGATGATAGAAACCATACACAGCCTAAGAATCTGAGGTAATTTTCTTTTTATGGATACATATAACTTCCAGATCTTAATCATCCGAATTAATAAAAGAGGGGAAAACCCCGCACATGTTCAGATGGGCCGGAAAGTTATCACCCGTTGAAATCGAGTTTACTTTGCTTGTCAATGTCTAATCTGATTGGTTGTTTGTTGAGTTCCGTCGGAAAAAAACCCTTTTGTTTTATCAGATAGGGAAGGAAGTCTTATTTCCTGTTTATATGATGTGTGTGCGTGTGGGGTGTGTGTGTAGGGGGGGTAGGGGTGTGGGTGTAGGGGAGGGGTAGTGTGTGTGTAGTGTGTGTGTTCTGTGGTGTGTAGTTTTGTGAAGTGTTGTGTAGTGTGTGTGTAGTTTTTTTGGGGATGTGGGGTTGTGTAGTGTGTGTGTGTGTGTGTGTGTGTGTGTGTGTGTTGTAAAATATGTTTTGGGAACAGAGTTTTTTTGCAATTTGTTAAAATTTAAACAGAGGTCAAACAGCAAAGGAAAAAAGAGAAGAAGACAGAGAGTGGGGGGGTTTTGGGGAAAATACCCGACCGTTCAGGAAACGTTTGGTAAGAGGCAGAAAAAGAGGTCGGAAAAACAAGGGGCCCAGAACGAGGAAATTCAAGGCTAATACGTTAAAACGAGGGGAGGGGTTACATTTTTTTTTACTTTTTTAATTTATTTGTTGCTATGTTTCTTTCTGTTTTCACATTTTTAGGGCATCTTGTTTTAGTCGGTATTTCTTCTTTCTTTTTCCCCTGTTCTTCAAAATTTATTTTATTTCGAGGATAATGGAATAAGCATTCATGTGGTATGTTTTTTTACATCTAGTCCCCGTGTGTATGCAATTTTGTCATATTTTTCATCTGATCCCACAGGCACACTACGGCATAGTCTTTCAAAAAGCGGAACAGCTGTACTTTCGCACACGGGAACTCGGTTTATAGTCTCCTCCGAAGGACTTTGGGGGGAGTAAAATCAGCACTGATGTTAACTCCAAAGAAAACAGAGAGAGAGAGAGAGAGAGAGAGAGAGAGAGAGAGAGAGAGAGAGAGAGAGAGAGAGAAAGAGAGACAGAGAGAGACAGAGAGAGAGGGAAAGGCAGAGGCAGAAAGAAAAGAGACAGAGATAGAGATAGAAAACGAAAGAGAGTTGTATAGAGAGAGAGAGAGAGAGAGAGAGAGAGAGAGAGAGACAGAGACAGAGACAGAGAGACAGAGAGAGAGAGAAAAGCAGAGGCAGAAAGACAAGAGACAGAGATAGAGATAGAAAACGAAAGAGAGTTGTATCTATCTATGGTCCAGAATTGCTTTTTGAAGTTTAAGCCCAAATAACGTTAAAACTGTGGACGCTACTCTAATTTATTTCTTTTTTGTTTGTTTGTTTGTTTGTTTCTTTTCTTCTGTCTATCTTTTTCACATTTTAAGATATCTTATCTTAGTAGGTATTTCTTCTTTGGGTTGGTGTTTTTCTTTCGTCCCCCCATATTTTCTTCCCCTCTTACTTTTACCTCTGTGTGTTTGATTATCATCCATGTCCTTTATAGTCTTATGTGTGTGTGGGGGGGGGGGGGGTTTCCCGCCATCCTTTCTTAAATTGTTTGCAACTTTGATTCTTAATGTTGTTGGTGGCGGTGGGTTTTTTTGCTTACCTTGTTTCTGTCTTTTGTTTTTCTTTTCTTTCTTTCTTTTTTTTCTTTTCTGTTCCTCATTCGCTCGTTCTTTCTTTTTGTCTTTCTTTTTGACCCTGTCTTATTTATTTTATTCGTTTTTTGTTTTTTTTTTGTGTATTGCTATTTTTTTAAACTGTATCTTTGTTGTGGGAGAGGGGTGGCTCGTGGAGGTTCGGTGATTTTTACTCCTTTTTTTTGTTTTTACAAAAATTTTGTTTTTTTTTTGAATTTTTTAATTTTTTTACTTAACCTGTCTGATTGAAAACTCCAGACGATCGGAGTCTTGGAATTCAGAGCGCGTTTTCAATTTCGTATAACTTTCAGACTTAGAAGTTGTTTTTTTTGTTTGTTTGTTTGTTTGTTTGTTTTTTTGTTGTTGTTTTCGCTTTCTGGATTTGTTTCGTTTTGTTTTGTAATACCGTCTGTTTGCGTCTTTTTGGGTCTAGTTTCTTTATTTAAATAAAAAAAACAACTAAAATATGTTTGTGCAGCTTTTTTCCGTTCCTGTATATTTTTTAATCATGTTTTGAGCAGTGAAATCCTCTCTGTCTCTTTCTGTCTGTATCGCTTTCCCTGTCGCATTCTCTCGCTCTGCTGCTTGTCGGTTCATCTCTGTTTGGTCGGTCTGTCTGCCTGTATCTGCTTCTGTATCTCTGACTGTCTCTCTATCGGTCTCTCCGTCTGTCTCTGTTTATATTATTATCTTCGCATGTTTTCTGTCTGCCTCTGTGTGTGTCTGTGAGTTTGTCTGTGTTCGGTTGTCCAACTGTCTGTCTAGTAGGTTTGTCTGACTCTCAAAGTCTGTGTCTCAGTCTGTCTCTCTGTGTTTCTCAGTCTCTTTATATCATTCTCTCTCTCTCTCTTTCTCTCTCTCTCTCTCTCTCTCTCTCTCTCTCTCTCTCTCTCTCTCTCTCTCTCTCTATCTCTCTCTCTATCTATCTATCTCTCTCTGGCTCTAAGGCTAGATATGGATAAGCATTTAATGTTTATAACGACAAGATTTAGATTAGGTGTATCAGAATTAGGTGTTCATTACTATAGATATAGAAATGTTGGTGATGATGAATTGATTTGTCGTCTGTGTAAAAAGGCAGAGGAAAACGAAGTTCATGTTGTTCTATGCTGCCCTGTTTTAACAACGATTCGAGAACAGTTTATTAAGCCCAAATATTATAGACAGCCATCATTGTTTAAATCAATCTCTGTTGATGTCATCATCCTCTCCTGAAGTAGTCCGTAATTTTGCCTTGTATTTATATAAAGCATTTAAGCTTAGAGACCTTATTATGTCGTAAGAATCATTTTCATCATATGCAATCAGTCTGTACTCACTTTTTTCTTTCATTTTTTGATCTTACTACATGTGTTGCAATTATCATATCATGTTTGTATACCCTTTCATAAGGGGCCCTGGCCTATAAATGAATAAACAATCCGAATCCGAATCCGAATCCGAATCTCTCTCTCTCTCTCTCTCTCTCTCTCTCTCCTCTCTCTCTCCTCTCTCTCTCTCTCTCCTCCTCTCTCTCTCTCTCTCTCCTCTCTCTCTCTCTCTCTCTCTCTCTCTCTCTCTCTCTCTCTCTCTCTCTGGGAACACAACAAAACCAGACAAAACAAAACAAATGCCAACACACGAACGACAAACAAGGTCGACCAGACAGACAGCTGGCATGTTACACAATCTTGTTCGGCTGGAGTAGTTGCCGCGCCAAGATTACAAGAATCATGATAGTACTCCCCCCAACCCACATCCCAACTCCTGCCCACACCCCACCCCCATCTCCAGCAATTGTCCCTATTCCTCCTCCATCCTCTTGTTCTCTTCTTCCTCCTCCCCCCCACCCCTCTTCTCCCTTCTCTCCCTCCTCTCCCTCTTCTCCCTTCTTTCCCTCCTCTCCTTTCTCTCCCTCCTCTCTCGCCTTTCTCTCCTCTCCCTTCTCTCCCTCCTCTCTCTCCTCTCCTCTGCCTCCTCTCCCTTCTCTCTCTCCTCTCCCTTCTTTCCCTCCTCTCCCTTCTCTTCCTCCTCTTCCCCCCTCCCTTCTCTTCCTCCTCTCTCTCCTCTCCCTTCTTTCCCTCCTCTCTCTCCTCTCCCTTCTCTCCTTCCTCTGCCTCCTCTCCCTTCTGTTCCTCCTCTCCCTCCTCTCTCCCTTTTCTCCCTCCTCTCCCTCCTCTCCCTTCTCTTCCTCCTCTCCCTTCTCTCCCTCCTCTCTCCCTTTTTCTCCCTCCTCTCCCTCCTCTCCCCTTCTCTCTCCTCCTCTCCCTTCTCTCCCTCCTCTCCTCCTCCTCTCTCTCCTCCTCTCTCCCTTCTCTTCCCTCCTCTCCTTTCTCTCTCTCCTCTCTCTCCTCTCTCTCCTCCTCCTTTCTCTCCTTTCTCTCCTCTCCTTCTCTCTCTCCTCTACTCCTCATCCTCTCTCCCTTCTCCCTCCCCTCTCTCCTCCTCTCCCTTCTCCCTCCTCCTCTTCTCTCTCCTCCTCTCTCCTCTCCCTCTCTCCTCTCCTCTCTCTCCCTCTCCCTCCTCTCCCTCCCTCTCTCCTCTCCCTCCTCTCCCTCCTCTCTCTCCTCCTCCTCCTCTCCCTTCTCTCCTCCTCTCCCTCTCTCTCCTC
>CM054138.1:26501718-26526718 GCA_028751875.1 Rapana venosa
CTCATTTTCAAAGAGATGTGAGACTTTCTACACCCGAGAAGTTTTGTTTTCTTTCTTTCTTTATTAGATCCTCCCTTTAAAAAGAATGCACACGTACACCAACAAGCAAAAACAAACAATTGAACACACGAACAAAAACATTCAAACAAATAAAAAGAAACCCAAACTTGAATAAAAAAAATAGGTGAAACGCACAAAAATCTACAATATTCTATTGATATTTTACTAGTCATGCATTTATGTATTTGTAACAACAAAATGATTTTTTTTAATTTAAAAAAGAAAATCTACAATGCAGGCTTGTAAGTTTCAACACAGAATTTGTTTTTCGTTTACAAAGATATCGTATGTTTTTAAAGACATGAAAAATCCCATGGTACAACAAGCCAAACTGGATTGGTTTCAAATGATTTTTTCTTTGATTTAAAAAAAAGAAAAACAACATCAACAACAACAGAGTAAAAAACACAAACTAGAATTGACGTGGGTGAAACGTGACACTCAAACAAACAAACAAACAAATAGGATGACAAAGACAGAATTGAAAAGTGATAAAAAATATTTTTTAAAAACGAAAACGACGAAGAGACAGAGATGCATACTGATATACAAGCAAGAAGTGCAAAGGCACCAAGATTTACAGAGATTGCAAGCAAACAAGCAAGTGAGCAAACACATGAGAGAGAGACAGAGACAGAGAAAGAGAGAGGGAGATATATATATATATATATATATATATATATATATATATATATATATATATATATATACAGAGAGAGAGAGAGAGAGAGAGAGAGAGAGAGAGAGAGAGAGAGAGAGAGAGAGAGAGAGAGAGAGAGAGAGAGAGAGAGGTGGTGTAAAGAAGAAGAATTTCGAAGAATAGTGATGAATCGAGAAGAATTTCGAAGAAGGAGAAAAAAAAGACGAAGAAGAAGATTTTTGAAGAAGAAGAAGAATGACGAAGAAAAACAAGAAGACGAAGAAGAAGAAGAAAAGAAGAAGATAAATTTAGAAGAACTCCGATGAACCGAAAACTGTGATGAATCGAGAATTTGAAAGAAGAAGAAGAATCTCAAGAAGAATGTCGAAGAAGAAGAATTTCGAAGAAAAGGAAGAACTTCTACGACGAAGAAGAAGATGAACAACAATAACAACAACAAACAACAGCAAACAAACAACAAAAACCAGAACAAGAACCAGAACAAGAACCAGAACAAGAACAGAAGCATTGGAGAAAGAAACAGATAAGAAACAAAGACGCACAGAAACAGGCAAAGAAGCGAGATTGATGGACAGACAAACAGACACAGACATACAGCAACAGATAGAAAGGGGCGACGAGGGGGATAAACTAATAGAGACGTCAGCAATGAAAGAACTACAAGGTAAAAAAGAAAAGAAGAAAACCGAAAGAGTGAACAACTGATAAAACAAATTAGCATCGACCTTTCTGTACGGAGAACATTTCTATGACAGTGCGTTTAAACAGAGACAGAGAAAATGATGGGAAGACAGACAACATCAGAGAGTGGACTGGCCTGGCCTGGAACGAATTGCTTCTGAAAGCAGAGGACTTTAAGGGAGTGGAGGAAGCTGGTTGCAAAATCTTCATTGGTTCCCCCCCCCCCCCCCCCACGGTACCTGGGACTTCGGAATAGGTAGAGGTGAAGGTGGTGAAGTTGAACAAAATCAAACACAGCCATTTTCCGAAACGTTTTCTTTTTTTTCTGCAAATCAGAATAGTTATTCTTTTGAAGCTTATTTTCACAGAGATGGGAGGCTTTGTAAATGCAACAAGGTTTTACTTTGGTGATTTCTTAGGAGAAAAACACATCACACATAAACAAAAAAACCTTTCAACACACAAACAAACAAGCAAAACAAAGAGGAAAACAAAGATATAATAATTAGACAAAGAAATATAACAAAAACAAATTGAAATAAAACAAAAATATAAACAGGCCAGTGCTTTTTGGGGCAAAGTTTTTCTTTAAACATGTTTTTAAAACACGCATATTACAAACGATTTTCCTTTTTTTGTAAAAAAGCAGTTCGGGGTGTAAATTACATGGGTATAAAAAGAGATAAATAAAAAGTATAATAAAAGTGAACTTGCTTGAATTTCTCGTACACAAAACTACTTAGCTCATAATCAACTACCTAAAATGACACAGGCAGAAACAGAAGACATAGTCTGCTCCCTCAGTCCTAAATATTGCATGTGACTAACATAAAACGTCAACTTAAACTTAATAATCTTGCTTGGAAAATTCTATGTATATAAATGTCGACTTAACCAAAATCAACCGAATATTGGTATTTTCATGAACGAGTTGAGGTACAGGTATAACATGGAAAAAATGGAACATAGTATGCAAATGAAACTTCACAATTTTTATTTTTAAAAATGGCTTCCCTATGTAAATATGGTAGAAACCTAAACACGATGTCAAAACTTCATCAGTATAACCTAAAAATCTGCCCTTCCCTGCAAAATGATTGTCCTGACAGTAGCAATATAGCAACTATGTGTTTTGTATTATTATGTGATGTTTTAAAGTGTAGGACTTTGCGTTTGCAAGCCTAATGCATGTTTTTTTGGTTGTGATTATTTTTGGTAATGACTCTTTGATGAGAATGCTCGAGCCTCAGTGACTTATATGGCAAAATAGATGTGTGTATCGATCAAGAAATAATTTTTTTAAAAGAAAAACAAAAAACTTAAAGCGTTAACCACATTCTAACTTTCTGAAATCTATTCAACACCAGCCTCCTCGTACTGTTCCCTGTAGGACGAGCACAAGGAGGGAGACGAGACGCTGGGAAGACAACAACATCAGAGAGTAGACTGGCCTTGATTGAGTTGAACCATTTGCTTACTCAAAGCGGAGGACCCGCGGGGGGAGTGGAGGAAGTTGGAAAAGAAACAGCAGCCACCAAACTTGTCACTAAAGCAATGTGGTTAGAGCATCAACAGGAAACTAACATTTCGGCAACAGGAACACAAGACCAACACTAAAGATAAAAAACAAGGTGTATCATTATGATTGTAGAAATATGCTAAATCTTTTCGTTCGGCAGATTTTCCACAAAGATCTTAGACGCAATAAAGAGGAAGCAGCACAAAACAACAACAATAATAACATCAGCAGGAAACAGGACCATCATTATCATCATCGTCCTCATCATCATCATCATCGTCGTCGTCGTCGTCGTCGTCAAAACTGACCAAAACAGTAATAAATACATCATACACAGTATCATCATCGTCATCATTACCGTCATCATCATCGTCATCATCACCATCATCATCATCAACACTAACAGCAAAAGTAAAACAAGCAGCATCAACTAACAACACAATCAGCAGCAACAACTAATAACACAATAGCAGCAGCTGCAAATAACAACAATCAATAGCAGCAGCAACAAGTAACAACACAGTCAGCAGCAGCAACAACTAGCAACAACAATCAGAAGTAGCAACAACAACTAACAACACACTCATCATCAGCAACTACCAACGCAATCAGCAGCAGCAACAACAACTAACAACAACAATCAGAAGCCGCAACAACAACTAACAACACACTCAGAAGCAGCAACAACTAACAACATACTCATCAGCAGCAACTACCAACGCAATCAGCAGCAGAAGCAACAATTAACAATTCAATCAGCAGCAGCAGCAGCAGCAGCAGCAACAACTAACAACACACTCAGAAGCAGCAACAACTAACAACACAATCATCATCAGCAACAACAACTAACAAGACAATCAGCAGCAGCAACAACTAACAACAACATTCAGCAGCAACAACTAACAACAACAATCAGCAGCAGCAACATTAACTAACACCAACCAAAGAGCAGCAGCAACAACAACTAACACCAACAAACAGCAGCAGCAAACAACATCTAACAACACAATGAGCAGCAGCAACAACTAACAACACACTCAAAAGCAGCGACAACTAACAATCAGCAGTAGCAACAGCTAACAACACAATCACCAGCATCAACAACTAAAACACAATCAGCAACAGCAGCAACAACAACTAACAACAACAATCAGCAACAGCAGCAACAACTAATATCACAATCAGCAGCAGCACAACAACAACGCTAATGAAGACGACAACGGCACCAACAACCCTCAAACAAAAACAACAACCACAACAAGCAAAAAAAAAAAAACCAACAACCATCCTCACCGACGATGACGACGACGAAGACAACAACAACAACAACAACACAAACAATAAACAACAAAACGAGACAAGAATTTTTTTTTAAAAAGAAAACGAAGCAAAGCAAAATGAAGCAACACACCCTTCATTTTCTCAAGTTCCAACAAGAAAATCATTATGGTAACGCCACAAATCAATGAACCGTCATTGATCAGGAAGAGCCTACTCATCACTGATCAATCGATCTGATCAACAAAACAAGCAATCAACTCCTGAGCGGGTCAGCATGCACCTGATGAGAGAGAGAGAGGGAAGAATTAACAACAACCACCACCACCCTCATCCACAAAACAAAACAAACGAAAAAACAAGAAAAACTAAGCTACTCATATGAAATCAAACCTTAACCACAAAAACAAAACTTTTAAAAAAAAGGATAATAATTATTCGCCAACAAATTGGAAACTAAATGAGAGAGAGGGAGAGAGAAAAACAAATTCCATTAGCGCTCTAGTTTCTGGTTCTAACGAACGAAGGCTAGCCTTTGCTTAGAAAAAAAAAGATTTTTTTTTTTCAAATTAGAAGGGGAATGGAGGGAGAGAGAGAGAGAGAGAGAGAGAGAGAGAGAGAGAGAGAGAGAGAGAGAGAGAGAGAGAGCCAGACAGACAGACAGAAAGACAGAGAGAGGCAGAGAGAGACATAGATAGAGAAAGAGAGAGAGAGAGAAGAGAGAGAGAGAGAGAGAGAGAGAGAGAGAGAGAGAGAGATGAGAGAGAAAGAAAGAGAGAAAGAGAGACAGAGAGACAGAGAGAGACAGAGAAAGACAGAGACAGAGACAGAAACTGAGAAAGAGAGACAGATACAGACAGAGACAGACAGAAACGGAGACAAGGAGAGACACAGAGAGACACAGAGAGAGACAGGCAGACACACAGACAGGCAGACAGACAGGCAGACACACAGACAGACAGATAAATACAGAGGGTGACTGTGGGAGAGACAGTGAGAAACAAAGAGAGAGACATTATAGAACAAGGCAGAAACAAAGACACAAACTCAGACAAAGCAACAGAAACATGGTCAGGCGAAATTCAAGTGTCCTCTTGCTTGCCAAAATCTCTTGTCTGTCTGTCTGTCTATCTGTCTGTCTATCTGTCTGTCTGTCTGTCTGTCTGTCTCGCTCTCTCTCTCTCTCTCTCTCTCTCTCTCTCTCTCTCTCTCTCTCTATATATATATATATATATATATATCTCTCTCTCTCTCTCTCTCTCTCTCTCTCTCTCTCTTTCTATCTTTCTTTCTTCCCTCTGTGTGTGTGTGTGTGTGTGTGTGTGTGTGTGTGTGAGTGTGAGTGTGTGTGTGTGTGTGTGTGTGTGTGTGTGATGTGTGTGTGTGTGTGTGTGTGTGTGTGTGTGTGTGTGTGTGTGTGTGTGTGTGATTTTATTGTTAAGCCGAAGAAGCAAAAGATGACTAAGATGGTTTTTTCATATTCATATTCGTGTCTTAATGCACCTCTTCTGATACAAAAATGGCCATTTCGCCTCCTTACTTTTCCCCCCCTCCCATTAGCAAAGACATCAAAACTAGAAATGAAACAAAATGTATATCTGAATGAATTCATCATATCCCAGAAACCCTCACACAAAAGAACACACAACCAAATAAACAAAACAAAAACCATCATTGCCAAATTCCTTGGAACATCTTGATGATGACCTTCAACTGCAAACTGAGATTTGTCTTCTTTAAAGCTGTTCGAGTTTCTTTCCTTCATATGCCAATTTTGACAGACACTGTATACGAGTGGTTAAGGCATTACGACTTCAATCCTGTGGGTTCATGAAGGCGTGGGTTCGAATCTTGACGGTTTCTGGTGAATCAAGGGTGGGGATTTATACGATTTTCCAAGTGCAGACCTGCCAGTGCCTACCAGTGCATGATTTCCTTCGTGTATACGCACAGGGAACAATACAAGAAGAAAGACGAAGAGGCAGACAGAGAAAACGATGGGAAGAAAACAACATCAGAGAGTGGAGGACTGGCCTTGAGTGGAACGATTTGAAAAGGAAAGCAGAGGACCGCGGGGAGTGGAGGAAGCTGGTTTGCCAAACTTTTCGTTAGTGCCCTCACGGTCCAAGGGACTACGGGATAGTATTGAGTAGTGAGCACTGGAATGCACATATAAAAATATTAAATATGTACGTTAAAGATCTCATAGTTCGTGTCAGCGTTTGGTAGGTTACGGGATACGAATATGCCCAGCATGTATCCCCGAAGTCGGAATGCAGCTACCTTTGTGGTGGGCAAAAACGGTTGTATACGAAAAATCTCACCAAGGGAGTTTCATAATGTGTGTGTGTGTGTGTGTGTGTGTGTGAGTGTGTGTGTGTGTGCGTGCGTGCGTGCGTGCGTGTGTGTGTGTGTGTGTGTGTGTGTGTGTGTGTGTGTGTGTGTGTGTGTGTGTGTGTGTGTGTGTGCGCGCACACGCGCGCTAGCGTCTGTTTGCTTGCGACAGTAAGAAGCTTTCTACTCATCATGTCTTAATGCATTTTCCTGAAAAGTTGACACAAAATGTCCATTAGATTTTCTGTTTCTTACCTTCTCCCTTTGTTAAAAGCTTCCCCAATTTAAAATGTGCAGAGAAGAAACAAAGATAAGCAAAGAAAGAACAACAGTGCACTATTGGTAAATGACATGGACAAATCCTTAACAATAGACTTTGATTTGAAAGTAAGGTTTTTGGGGGTGGATTGGTTTTGCTGTTGATTGTTTTCTCACTTTAGTGTGTATGTGTGTGTGTGTGTGCGTACGTGCGTGCGCGCGCGTGTGTGTGTGTGTTTGTGTTTGTGTGTGTATATGTGTGTGCATGTGTGTATGTGTGTATGCATGCATGTGTGTGTGCTTGCGCGTGGGTGTGTGTGGGTGGGTGGGTAGGTATGTGTGTGGGTGGGTGGGTGTGTGTGTGCACGCTCGCATGCAAGTATTAATGCGTGTGAGTGTTACTGAAACATTTTGTTCCCAATGTGATAATTATGCGCACACAATCCTCTGACTCTTTCTATTAAAACTTGATAAAGAACGCTATACATACAATTGCACCTGACCCACTTTTAACGTAAGAGTCATCAAACAGTTGTACAGCGAGGCCACCAGTGCAGTGTACTATAACAACAACATTGGAGAATGGTTTCGAACAACAGTTGGAGTAAGGCAGGGCTGTCTACATTCACCCACTCTTTTCAACAGCTTCCTTGAGAGAATCATGGCTGATGCACTGGAACATCATGAAGGATCAGTCAGCATTGGTGGCAGAACGATCCCAAACCTCCGCTTCGCAGATGACATTGATGGAATAGCAGGATCAGAAAAAGAGCTTGCCAGCCTAACAGAACACTTGAATAAGGCCTCCAAAACATACGGCATGGAAATCAGTGCAGAGAAGACCAAACTGATGACTAATAACACCAACGGCATTAGCACTGATATCAGGGTTAATGACCAGAAGCTGGAAGCAGTTCAAAGCTTCAAGTACCTGGGAGCCATTGTATCAGACCAGGGATCCAAGCCAGAAGTAGTATGCAGGACTGCACAGACAATAACAGCTTTGTCAAAACTAAACACCATCTGGAGAGATAAAAATATCTCACTTATCTCCAAGATCAGACTAATGCATTCCCTTGTCATATCCATATTTCTGTATGCCTGTGAATCATGGACCCTGACTGCAGATTTGGAGAGAAGAGTACAGGCGGTGGAGATGAGATGCTTTCGGAGACTCCTTGGCATCTCCTACAAAGACCACATAAGCAACGAAAGCGTGCATAACAGAATCCAGCAAACCATTGGACCCTATGAGAACCTTCTAACGATCGTGAAAAAGCGTAAACTTAAATGATATGGGCATGTCACAAGATCCAAAGGACTTGCAAAGATAGTTTTGCAAGGCACTGTCCAAGGAGGAAGAAGAAGAGGCAGACCAAGGAAGAGCTGGGAGGATAACATCAGCGAATGGACAGGCCTAGAACTCAACAAAACCCTGAGAAAGGCAGAACAGAGAGAGGAATGGAGGGAACTGGTTGTTGAGTCTTTGAGGGTGCCCCCACGGTCGTCAGACTACGGGACAGATAGATAGATAGATAGGGGGGAGGGCAGGATTTTTATTTTGAGATTTTGATTGATTATGAAACGATGGCTATTACTCTATCGTGTACCATACTATCAAGGCGTAATTGTAGTTCCTTTCGCTTTAAAACGCGTTTAAAAATACCCAAGCGCTCATTGTGATCACCCATTACGATGCACAACTTGTCAATTTCGCATTTTTTGGGTCACTTCCTGCAGTCAATGATTTCAATTTGTCACAACTGTTGATAGAATTGTCCGATTTTCATTTTGTTTTGCTTTTTGGTATAGCGTAGTTTTGTTACTGCAAATTAACAACCTGAAAAGACCTAGAAATTGACCTCTGCTGCAATACGAATTATTATGTGGGTAAACGTTACAGGTCACACACACATATTCACATACATACACACATACACACACTCTCTCTCACACACACACACTCACACACACACACACACACACACACACACACACACACACACACACACACACACACACACACACACACACACACACACACACACATACGTATATGTATGTATGTATGTATGTATGTATGTATATATATATATTATAATAATAATAATAATAATAATAATAATAATAATATATGGAATTTATAGAGCGCTATATCTTGCAATTACAAATCAGAGCGCTTATATATATTATGTATATATGTATATATATATAGAGAGAGAGAGAGACGGAGATAGAGATAGATATAGATAGATTAATGTAGATAGATAGGGAGAGAGAGATAGACAGACAGACATATAGATAGATAGATAGATAGATAGATAGATAGATAGATAGATAGATAGAGAGAGAGATAGAGAGATAGATAGATAGAGAAATAGAGAGATAGACAGACAGACATATAGATAGATAGATAGATAGGTTTTAAATAGGCAAGAACAATGAGATACCCAACAAACAAATTGAACATAGGTGGTGGGTCAATGTACAAATTTACATTCTTAAGAAAAAATAGGCTTTAGTAAAAGAAAGAAATGTGCGGATACCATTTTTAACAGATTGCATTGTTGTTTCAATGGTAAGTAATGTTGTGATTTTCAAAGATATACAGGGGCAACACATTTTGACCAAGACAATAAGTCAGTATTGAAATTAAAGAAATGCATACACCGAGGTAAAGTATCATAATTATATCACCGAAATAACACAAACCAAATGCTGACACATCCTTCTCACTCTCACAGTAAGGTTTAGACATATCACATCAAATTTTACCAGCATCTTACCACAACAAAAACCAACATCTATTTCAGTTTCTACTAAGTACATGCAGAACATCCAACCATCTTTTTTTTCTGAAAAAACCCACCCCACTCGTAACAAATACAAACTCCAGACACGATTAAAAAACACCAATACAACTAAATAAACAAAACAGACCAACACCAGTAAAACCACCATTAAAACCCCAGACAGTGTGCTTGCCTACCTTTTCCACAACTTCCAGCCACCACTCACTCACCCACTCACACACCCCCACCTCCTCCTCTCCACCCTTTCAACGCCCCCCCTCCACCCCCCCCCCCTCTCCACCCCCCCCCCCCCCCCCCCACCGTCTTAACCAAAATAATAGGAATTTGAAGTGAAAAATGGACGCAGCTCGCTAGACCTTAATCCTATCTTCAAGACTTCGACCATTAGGAGACCAAACTGCACAGAAAATACGTCTGGAGTACCCAAAGCTCTGACATCAACAATGCACAGAAGAAGAAGAAAACTTTCGGTTGGTATAATGTCAGACTGTGAAAGTAATTCAGAGGTTCTGGAGAGGTCTGAAGCGCCAGCTTGTTACATACTCACGCGCGCACAGACACACAGACACACAAACACACACATACATACACGCACACACACACACAGTACAGATTCTTTTCAATGATGTTCTAAAGCTTTTCCGGGGGGCGGGGGGGGGGGGTTGTTTCTTTCTTTTTTCATGAAGATGCATATGATTGTGGCGTGGGTGGGTATTGAAAGGATTGCTGATACTGCTTTTCTTTTGTGATTTTGTAGTTCTGTGTGTGTGTGTGTGTGTGCGCACGTGCGTTTCATTGTGAGTATGCTCGTTCCCCCTCCCTCTCTCTCTCTCTCTCTCTCTCTCTCTCTCTCTCTCTCTCTCTCTCTCTCTCTCCCTCCCTCTCTCTCTCTCTCTTTCTCCCCCCACTCTCTTTCTCTCTCTCTCTCTGATTATGGCAAGGTATTATCAAAGATTAGGTGAATCTATATTTAATTTTCTTCGTATTAATGCTTTTCTTCCCTTTATATTACATTGTGACCAAAGGCTGAAGTACAATAAACCATTTTAGAGTTCAGAGTTCTTTGTCTCTGTGCCTGCCTGCCTGCCTGTCTGTCCGTCTGCCTGTCTGTCCGTCCGTCCTGTCTGTCTGTCTGTCTCTCTCTTTCTCTCTCTCGCTCTCTCTCTCTCGCTCTCTCTCTTTCTCCCTCTCTCTCTCTCTCTCTCTCTCTCTCTCTCTCTCTCTCTCTCTCTCTCGCTCTGTTTCTCTCTTTGCCTTTGTGTCTATTTTTTTTCTTTCTCTTTCTGCCTGTTTGCCTTTTTTGCATTTGCCTACGCGCGCGCGCGCGCGCGCGCGCGTGTGTGTGTGTGTGTTGTATGTGTACGTGCGCGTATGCGCGCGCGTTTGTGTATAAGTATGTGTGATTATGAGAGTGACTGCTGTTGCAGGTATTTTTGTGCATGCATAGCAGTGCGGACGTGTTAGTTGTTGTTGTTGTTGCTGTTGATGTTGTTGTTGTTGTTGATGCTGTTGATGATGTTGTTGTTGTTGTGCGTTCCCCAGCTTAACACTGTAGGTGGTCACCCAGAACGTGCACTCTGACTCAAATCATCCCCACCTGACTGGGAATCACTGTAGGATTGAAATTACACACCGAATAAGAAATGTTGCGTGTATGACTGTTTGTAAGTACCTCGCCATGATTATAGGCAGCCATATTCTGACTTCAGAGGATTTTTTTTCTTTTTTAAAGGAAGTGCTGGTTGTGATGTTAAGAGCTTGTCACGGCTGAAGGCAATCTCAGTTATAACTTCTTTTTTTTTTACAACATAACAATATTTTAGTGTAGGCTTTAGCAATTAGCTGACATCAATAAAGGACACAGCTTTTGGCCTGGGCCAAGAACGTGTTAGTGACTGCCTAAACTGGAAAGACAAGTTCATGCTAAAATATTGTTTTTAACACTCAACAACGACATAGCATTACTAAAAAAAAAAATAACGCAAATTATTGATGCCGAAAAGTTTCGTTTTGTTTGCTTTTAAAACTCAACCGCATAACCAAATTTTAAAATCAGAAAACCAAAAGCCAAAACGAAATGAAAAAAACAACTGAATAACAAAAAAGAGAGAAAAATCCATTTATTTATTTTCCTTTTTTTTAAAAAAAGCAACAAAATCTTTGTCAGACGGTAAAGATGTTTCAGCCATGTTTTCCTATCAGAGCAGACATTAAACCTTGTACGCTAAGCTGCTCTTAACACTACCAGACAGGTTTTAAATAGTACTCTACCCCCTCTCTTCCCCCCCCCCCTCCCAACAATCCTCCTTAACCACCCCACTCTCTCTCTCTCTCCCTCTCTCTCCCTCTCTCTCCCTCCACCCTCTCTCTCTCTCTCCCTCTCTCCCTCTCTCTCATTCCTGTCACAAACGTATAGATACGTGCTTACGAATGCAAATCTGCCCAGACGCTGATACAACGCATGTATCATTGTATACTTCTGTACAACAATGTTGAACGTGAATGGAATACTTGAAGAACATGAGACCTCGTATGTGAGAAAAGGCTCTCTCTCTTTGTCTCTCTCTCTCTCTCTCTCTCTCTCTCTCTCTCTCTCTCTCTATCTATCTATCTATCTATCTTCCTCTCTCTCTCTCTCTATCTATCTATCTATCTTCCCCTCTCTCTCTATCTTCCTCTCTCTATATCTATCTTCCTCTTTCTCTCTCGTCCTCTCTCTTTCTATCTTCCCCTCTCTCTCTCTTCCTCTCTCTCTCTTTCTCTGTCTCTCTCTATCTTCCTCTCTCTCTTTCTCTCTCTCTCTCTCTCTCTCTCTCTCTCTCTCTCTCTCTCTCTCTCTCTCTCTCTCTCTCTCTCTCTCTCTCTCTCTTTCTGACGGGATAGCCTAGTGGTTTGAACATTGCGCTCGCATTCTGACGACCCGAGTTCGATTCCCGTTCAAGGGGATATTTTCCCCCTGGTGTTAACATCAGTGCAGACTCCACTCTCCCCAAAAGTCCTTCGGATAAGATTATAAACCGAGGTCCCGTGTGTGAACGCACGCAGAACATCTTACGCACACGTTAAATCCTGTTCCGCTTTTCGTAAGAGTAGGCCATTGTGTGCCGGTGGGAACAGATGACAGAATTTACAAAACCGCATATACACGGGGACTGGATGTAAAAAAGCACACAAGTGCTTATTCCATTATCCTCGATATAAAATTTTAAAAAAATTTTTTTTAATATCCCTCTCTGTGGGTTTTGTGGGGGTGTTTTTGTGTTTTATTTCATTTACTGTGTGAGCGTCTGGGTATTGGGCTTTTTTTAGTATCACGATGTGTCCCTAAGGGAGGTGACTGGATGTAAAAAGGCACATGGGTGGTTATTCTGTATCCTCCAAATAAAAAACGAATACGATTTGATTTTGATGTAATTTGATTCTCTGTCTGTCTGTCTGTCTGTCTCTCTCTCTCTCTATCTCTGTCTCTGTCTCCGTCTCTGTCTGTCTGTCTGAGTGTCTGACTGTCTCTCTCTCTTTGAATCATTCTATCTTTCTATCTCTGTCTCTGTCTTCGGCTCTGTCTGTCTGTCTGTCTGTCTGTCTGTCTGTCTCTCTCTCTCTCTCTCTCTCTCTCTCTCTCTCTCTCTCTCTCTCTCCTCTCTCCTCTTGACTCATTTTATGTCTCTATCCTGTCTATGTCTCCATCTCCGTCTCTGTCTATCTGTCTGTCCGTCTCTCTCTCTCTCTCTCTCTCTCTCTCTCTCTCTCTCTCTCTCTCTCTCTCTCTCTCTCTCTCTCTCTCTCTCTCTCTCTCTCTCTCTTACTCACACACACACATTTCTTGTCTCCTTCCCACTCTTTTCTCATCCTCCTCCTCCTCCTCCTCCTCTTCCTCCTTCACCCCCTCCTTCTCCTCCTCCTCCTCCTTCCCCTCCTCCTCCTCCTCCAGCTCCTCCTCCTCCTCCTCGCTGTTTTTTTTCTTTCTCTGTCGCAATCTCGCCTAAATTTCCGGTAGAAAGGAAGAAAGTCTGTCTCTCTGTTTGCCACAAGGAGAGTTTTAGAAAGAACAGACATAGCACAGACTGCTCTCTATCTATCTCTCTCCCTCCTTCTCCCCCCCCCCCTTCTCTCTCTACCTCTCTCTCTCTCTCTTTCTCTCTCGCTCTCTCTCTCTCTCACTCTCTCTATCTCTCTCTTTCTCTCCCCTCTATCTCTCTCTTTCTCTTTCCCTCTCTCTCTCTCTCTCTCTCTCTCTCTCTCTCTCTCTTTCACAATTTCGGTCCAATGTTTCTACACGGCTGAACCGGAAGCGGAAGCTTGTTTGCCCTGTGCGCGGTCGAGTTTGTCGTCACTTCCTGTATAATGGCCGTGGTGTGACTCGGTGAGAAGGTATCGACAGATGTCTGTGTCTTCGTCTGTGTCTCTTGGGTGGTTTTTATTTCTCTCTCTCTCTCTTTTTTTTATAGTCTGCTTCTGTTTCTGTTTCTGTCTTTGTCTGTCTGTCTGTGTGTCTTCCTGTGGGTGTGTGTCGCTCTCTGTCACTGTCTCTCTGTCTCTGTCTCTCTTCCTCCCTGTCTCTCTTCCTCCCTGTCTGTGTCTCTCTGTCTCTCTGTCTGTCTGTCTGTCTCTCTCTCTCTCTCTCTCTCTCTCTCTCTCCTCTCTCTCTCTCCTCCTCTCTCTCTCTCTCTCTCTCATCTCTCCTCTCTCTCTCTCTCTCATCTCTCTCTCACTCTCCTCCTCTCTCTCTCTCTTGTTCGTCTCTCAGTCTCTTTTTCTCTATCTTTGTCCTCTCTCTCTCTCTCTCTCTCGTTCTCTCTCTCTCTTTCTCTTTCTCTTTCTCTCTCCTTCTCTCTCTCTCTCGCTCTCTTTCTTTCTCTCTTTCCTCCTCCTCCCTCTCTCTCTCTCACGCACACACATACACACTCGAAATGACCGAAGCTATGCCAAAAACTATTCACAGTGATACAACTAGACTGAATTTTATATAAAGACACGAGAAAAATCTTTCTTTTAAAAAAATTCCTCGGTAAATAAATCCACGCCAAAATGTAAATATTTGTGAATATAACATTGGAATGTCATTAAAACCTATTCCGCAGCATACGAATACCACTGAACAAATAGATCAAGACAGAAGCAACAAAAAAAAACCGCAATAGATGATCGTACTTATGAAAAATGCACAACACAAAGTTTAATCATTGTTACCATAAGGCCCTTTCTATTTTTTCTCTCATAAATTATTAAATAAAAAAACAACCCAGATGTGCATAATTAGAGTATTGACATTCGTTTGTGCGCATGCATACTTAGACACGCGCGAATGCGCTTGTGAGAACACACGAGTTTACACGCACTAGAGATGAAGGAACATATTTATCTTTGTCCTTCTGTGTGTACATAATATATGCACTGACAATATTCACACAAAAGCAAAGACCGTTGAAGAATTGGTCGGCATTCTAGAAAGAGCATCTGGCCAGAAGTTGAGTATTTCTTAGCATGCGTGAAGAGAAAGAGAGGGGAGAGAGAGAGAAGGAGAGAGAGAGAGAGAGAGAGAGAGAGAGAGGGTGAGAGAGAGAGTGAAGGGGAGAGAGAGATAGACAGACAGACAGAGACAGAGACAGGCAGAGACACAGACAGACAGAAATACGGAGACAGAGACAGGAAGAGACAGACAGACAGACAGACAGACAGACAGGCAGACAGGCAGACAGACAGATAGACAGACAGAAAGATGGAGACAGAGACAGGCAGAAACAGATAGACAGAAAGACAGACAGACGGAGACATACAGACAGTCAGACAGACAGATGAACAAGCAGATAGACAAACATACAAAGATAGACAGACAGACAGAGACAAAAATAAACATAGAAACTGAAAAAGAAAACAGACAGACAAGACAGACAGACAAAGAGATACAGACAGAGACAAAGAGAGAGTTGTGGAGACAGAGACACAGAGAGAGAGAGAGAGAGAGAGAGAGAGAGAGAGAGAGAGATGAGGGGGGGGGCACAGATAGACAAAAAGAGAGAAACAAAAAACGGAAGCAGAGAGAGAAGGAGAGACAGTAAGAGGTAGAGAGAGACAGAGCGGAAGAAGAGAGAAGGGGGGAAAAGGCAGACAGACAGACAGACAGACATCCTGACAGATAAACAGACAAACAAACAGACAGACAGACACACACACACACACACACACACACACACACACACACACCAAAAGTTGGCCGATGAAAACTTTTTGTCTCTTCCCGAACACTAGTACTATCTTTAGGAGGGTGGCTAACATTTTGCTTGATCAGAACAGGGGTCACTGAACACTACCGAAATCGCCTCCCTGTCGTAATGCGGGTGCTCCTCTGCCTGGTTGCCTCGCGACGACACCCAAATATCGTAGCGCGCTTCCGAAGGAACGCCTGACCCTTCTGGCTGGCTGAGTGCGGTTAGAAAAGGAAGATGGAGTACGGCTGCGTGTCGCGTGACTGCATGACCTTCTAAGTGTTGTTCCGAGTGTGTGTGTGTGTGTGTGTGTGTGTGTGTGTGTGTGTGTGTGTGTGTGTGTGTGTGTGTGTGTGTGTGTTTGTGTGTGTGTGTGTGTGTGTGTGTGTGTGTGTGTGTGTGTGTTTGTGTTGTGTGTGTGTGTGTGTGTGTGTGTGCGTGCATGCGTGCGCGCGCATGGTTTTGAAATCTGTTGTTCATTATGTTTAAGGAGAGTTGCATGCCTGTAAATGATTGAGTGCAAGCGCTTCGATTTGTGGTTGTTGTTTTTTTTTTACAAGATTCAGCGCTATATAAATTCCATATATTATTATTATTATTATTATTATGGAAACGTTGCGTGGGAGGAGTGTAGCGTGGAAGTCACACACTTATTTGAATTTTTTTATAAATAAATGAGGCGGCTGTATAGTTTTGCTGCTGCTGCTGCTACTACTACTACTACTACTACTACTACTACTACTACTACTACTACTACTTCTACTACTACTGTTACTGCTACTGCTACTACTACTACTACTACTACTACTACTACTGCTGCTGCTGCTGCTGCTGCTGCTGCTGCTGCTGCTGCTGCTGCTGCTGCTGCTGCTACTACTACTGCTACTGCTACTGCTGCTACTACTACTACTACTACTACTACTACCATCACCACCACCACCACCACCACCACACCATTGATAATAATAATAATAATAATAATAATAATAATAATAATAATAATAATAATAATAATAATAATAATAATAGTAATAACAATAATAATAATATAACATATGTGTGTGTGTAGTGTTTGCGTGTGTGTAGTGCGTTTGTGTATATGTGTGCAAGTGTGTGCGTGTGTGTGTGTGGTGTGGTGTGTGTGTGTGTGTGTGTGTGTGTGTGTGTGTGTGTGTGTGTGTGTGTGTGTGTGTGTGGTGTGTGTGTGTGTGTGTGTGTGTGTGTGTGTGTGTGTGTTGTTTGTGTGTGTGTTGGGGGAACGCTGGTAGAAATTGGATGTGTGGATAATAATTGTGATGTAGTCTACTTTTACAAATTTCAGACATTGGTATTACCCCGTTGTTGTTTAAATTACCCCTGATACTGTTTTCAATTTAAGGTATCATTAATTTTATCATGAACTGTAGATCCAGCTTATTTTGAAGAAAGGTGATACATTTCTGAGTTTTGACATATCTATTATGTTTCTTCTTCTTCTTCTTCTTCTTCTTCTTCTTCTTCTTCTTCTTCTTCTTCTTCTTCGCAATTCTTTGCAATTCTTCGCAATTCTTTGCAATTCTTCTTCTTCGCAATTCTTCGCAATTCTTCCTCTTCTTCGCAATTCTTCTTCTTCTTCGCAATTCTTCTTCTTCTTCTTCTTCTTCTTCTTCTTCTTCTTCTTCTTCTTCTTCGCAATTCTTCTTCTTCGCAATTCTTCTTCTTCGCAATTCTTCTTCGCAATTCTTCTTCGCAATTCTTCTTCTTCTTCTTCTTCTTTCTTCTTCTTCTTCTTCTTCTTCTTCTTCTTCTTCTTCTTCTGCAATTCTTCTTCTTCTTCTTCTTCTTCACATTCTTCTTCTTCTTCTTCTTCTTCTTCTTCTCTTCTTCTTCTTCTTCTTCTTCTTCTTCTTCTTCTTCTTCGCAATTCTTCTTCTTCTTCTTCGCAATTCTTCTTCTTCTTCACAATTCTTCTTCTTCACAATTCTTCTTCTTCTTCTTCTTCTTCACAATTCTTCTTCTTCTTCTTCTTCTTCACAATTTTTTCTTCTTCTTTCTTCTTCTTCTTCTTCTTCTTCTTCTTCTTCTTCTTCTTCTTCTTCTTCTTCGCAATTCTTCTTCTTCGCAATTCTTCTTCTTCGCAATTCTTCTTCTTCTTCTTTGCAATTCTTCTTTTTCTTCTTCTTCTTCTTCTTCTTCTTCTTCTTCTTCTTCTTCTTTCTTCTTTCTTCTTCTTCTTCTTTCTTCTTCTTCTTCTTCGCAATTCTTCGCAATTCTTCTTCTTCTTCTTCTTCTTCTTCTTCTTCACAATTCTTCTTCTTTGCAATTCTTCTTCTTCACAATTCTTCGCAATTCTTCTTCTTCGCAATTCTTCTTTTTATTCGCAATTCTTCTTCGCAATTCTTCTTCTTCTTCTTCTTCTTCTTCTTCTTCTTCTTCTTCTTCTTCTTCTTCTTCTTCTTCTTCTTCTTCTTCTTCTTCTTCTTCTTCGTCTTCTTCTTTCGCAATTCTTCTTCGCAATTCTTCTTCTTCGCAATTCTTCTTCTCCTTCGCAATTCTTCGCAATTCTTCTTCTTCGCAATTCTTCTTCTTCTTCGCAATTCTTCTTTGCAATTCTTCTTCGCAATTCTTCTTTGCACATCTTCTTTGCAATTCTTCTTCTTCTTCTTCTTCTTCTTCTTCTTCTTCTTCCTCTTCGCAATTCTTCTTCTTCTTCACAAATCTTCGCAATTCTTCTTCGCAATTCTTCATTGCAATTCTTCGCAATTCTTCATTGCAATTCTTCGCAATTCTTCTTCTTCGCAATTCTTCTTCTTCTTGTTCGCTGAACGTTGAGACAGCAACTATTGTTGCTTGGTATATGAGCGAAAATGCTTCAAACTACCATTATACGCCTGACAAGAACGACCCAGCGCATCCGACTTCGGCATAAGAGAGAATGGTTACCATTCTGGACATCGGCAGGATAAAAGACCGAGAAGGCGGAAGATAGACAGGAAGGTGACAGGAAGAACAGGAAGAAAGGAAGAAACAAAGAGAGTGATAGAAAAGGGGGACATTTTTAGCACAGAATTTCCAGAAGGTGGAGATGCCATTGATACTGAGAGGCCCCCTGGTTACGTTGGGGTTTTTTCATTGATTGTTGCAACTACCCAAAACTATTCAAATATCAAATGATAATGCAATCTTCTTTTATTTTCGAATTTCAAAAAGAAACATCCCATCATCATCATCATTAACCTACGCTCCTTATGGTTTCCATCATTCCCACTTAAAAATACAAACAAACATCATAACAGCATCAGAAGTTCTCAATATCATCATCCACAGTATCATTTCCACCCACTCTACATACATACTACCACCACCACCACCGCCACTACTACTACCACCACCACCACCACCACCACCACTACTACTACTACTACTACTACTACTACTACTACTACTACTACTACTACTACTACTTCTACGACTACTACGACTACTACTACTACTACTACTACCACTACTACTACTACTACTACTACTACTACTACTACTACTACTACTACTACTACTACTACTACTACTACTACTACTACTACTACTACTGCTGCTGCTACCACCACCACTACTACTACTACTACTACTACTACTACTACTACTACTACTACTACTACTTCAACTACTACTACTACTACTACTACTACTACTACCCTCCACTAAAACAGCAACCTCTGCATTGTTATCACGATAGCTGACACACAAGCTGCTTTAACAAAAAAAAATTTGGCCAGCATCTCAACAGTCGTAAACTTGCTGATCTCTGCTTCGCGTCAACGCCCTTACGTCGAGTCCACGGTTGATCCACTGCTAATCCGCTTCTGCCACAAAGTACTGATCTGAACTTCTCTGACTACTATCCCCTTACCGTCTCAAATGTCCCTCGCGGGCTCAGGCCAATAGCGTGGTCAGTTTATTATTGTAAGCATAAAGTTTTCAAGGCTGACGTTAAGATGTTTGTTGTATACTCTTGGGGGACGGGATAGCTCAGCGGTCAGAGCACTCGCTTTCATCCAAGCTAAGGTTAAGCAGCAGTGGGGTTACCAAGTGGATGGGAGACCGTTCGCGCGCCTTGGTTTCAGTACAGTCTCCCAGTTCACCCAGCTGTAAATGGGTACCTGCCCCTCTTTAGGGTTAGGGAAGGTTACGGCAGCGAGGGAGAGAGGAGATGGGCGCCTCCCCGTAGAGAAGCTGAGGTATCTGACGCCTCGCTCCCCTACCACCACATAGGTTATGGGACACCTTTACCATTACTTTTTACCTGTAATTTTGAAAAGTTCTGTTGAGATTGTCTACTTTATCCATGCCAAGCTCTCGGCATTAAAAACCCTATGCTCTCTATTAGGTCAGGTCAGGTCAGGTCAGGTGTCTGCATCACCGCTGTCGTCGGAAGGTAGGAGCTCCACGCAAAGCCACCAGGGTTCGCCATCTTTCTCTATGTCTCTGCTGAGGTTGTTGTTGTTTTTTTACGATCTCATCTATTTAAAAACAACAAAAAACGTCCTCTGAAGTGGAGCTGGCTTTCTGTGTGGCCAGGTCCTAGAAGACAAGCATACATAGATCCATGAAGTTGGAATGCGGCTACCTTCATGGTGGGCAAAATCCGGTCGCATTTATTTTAATCATTGGTGAACCTAGGAGCTCTAGCCAAGGAACATTTTTTTTAATATACAAAATTTCTCATCCAGTGTGCAATTTCTGGTCTCACAATAATTACCAGGTGTCTTGACTTAGACAGTAGAGTGTATAATTCTGGGTGATCGCCAGGATGTTAAGCTGGAGAAAGCCTAACACTCCTTACCCCTGCAAAATAGTAGCATCACAGTTTCACAAGTCAAAATTACCCCTAAAAACAGTAGCGTCGCATTTTCACAAGTCACAATTACCCCTGCAAAATAGTAACGTCGCATTTTCACAGTCACAATTACCCCTAAAAAACAGTAACGTTGCGTTTTCACAAGTCACAAGTACCCCTGCAACATAGTAACGTCGCGTTTTCACAAGTCACAATTACCTCTAAGAAACAGTAACGTTGCGTTTTCACAAGTCACAATTACCCCTGAAAAACAGTAACGTCGCGTTTTCACAAGTCAGAATTATCCCTGCAAAATAGTAACGTCGCGTTTTCACGTCACAATTACCCCTGAAATACAGTAACGTTGCGTTTTCACAAGTCACAATTACCCCTGCAAAATAGTAACGTGGCATTTTCACAAGTCACATCTCTGGTAGCGTGTCCATTACCACCCCTCCTGTTTTGTCTGTCCTGTATGTAAGCAGAAGGCCAAAACAAAGCCACTTAAACCTTACCCAGCATCTTGCAAAGCTTAACTGCTTAATGCAGGGCTGGTGTGAACGACCTCGTTATACGATACTACTACACCTTTGCAATCCGAGTTTTGCAGGAGTGCATAAGAATATGTGGTCAGAGCACTCACTTTCCCGAAGCTAAGGTTAAGCAGTATTGAGCGTGGTTATCATTTGGATAGGTTACCATTTGCGCGCCTTGGCTTCAGTACAGTCCCCCAGTTCATCCAGATGTACATGGGTACCTGCCTTCTTTAGGGTCAAGGAAGGTAAAGCAGCGAGAGAGAGGAGATGGGCGCCTCCCTCAATATGCCGGCCTCTGGAGAAGCTGGGGTTTCTGACATCTCGCTCCCAAACGACCGCATAGGTTATTGGAACACCTTTCACCTTTACTTTTATAAAATCATAGCTACTCTTTGTCCGCCTCCATCCGCCTCCTGATCTATCTCAGGGGTTCCATTCTGTTACTGCGTAGTTCTGTATTCCTTCTGTCTTTCAAAGACGCATGCCTACCTATGGTAGTTTGGAAATAGCTGGTGTAGTTTTTAATCAGCACTTTTTTTGTCTCGCTGCAGTCAGTTCTGTATCTCAGTCCTTTCACACTGTTTAGTGTTGTTGTTGTTTTTAACTTTTTGCTTTCCATCCTTGCCTGTAACTCTTTCCCCCCCTGTAAATGTTACCTGCTTGCCCCCTGTAGTTACCGAAGCTATATGTTGACGGGTAAATCTCAAACTATGTGTTTGTTGACCTCATGTCTCTTTATGTGGCTGTAGGGGGGATTTCAAGCTTGATTTGTGTACCTCAAGTCGTGGAGGTTTAGCACGCTGCTTTGACTAGCATTGATGTTGCAGCCTGCATGCGACAGAAGCACCTGATACGTCTGGTTTTGTTTTTTGTTTTTAACTTTAGAATTAACAAGCGGGTTCTACTGGGAGGTCTATGACCCCCAACCACAACTGTCAAAAAAACCAGTAACATCATCAATGTCATGATTCCTCTCTGATTTGTCAGTTTCTCCTCTCCCCCACCACCCACCTACTCTCATCTCTTATCCACGAGCATGACATGATCATAAAAACCACAAAAGGTACAAAGAAGTACATCATTACGACTAAGCAACACCATTATTCCCTTAATTGTTATCATCATCATCATCATCATCATCATCATCATTATCTCCGCTGCTACCTCCACTTTCTTATTAAAAGAAAAAGAAACAAACCCAAGACCGATGCTGCTTAAAACTTTCCAAACATTTGACAGTCGTAAAGCCTCTTTTTTCCCTGCGAAACAACTGACTATACCACAACTCTGTGCCGAAATCAATGTCTCAGAATCGAGCGTATTAAATAACGTACTAATCCCTGCCCACCCGATCTTCACATTAATCTCTGTCAATGGTTCTCACAAATATAAAACAGTCGTGTGAATCCAGTTCTCTTGTCAATGCCCTCTGCACAGACATGTTTGTAATAGATTTAAGATTTCCTCTCCCCCCATCAATTCCATTTTCTATGGGTATAATTGAAGTAGTGAGTTCTAACCAGCCACCATGGCGCAGTGGTTAGCGCCGTGGGATACGGACGGGAAGGTCGCAGGTTCGAGCCCCATAAGGGTCATAGGGATTTTTCGGACTCCGGCCGGCTCCTACCCAGAGTGAGTGTGCTGTGTGCTCAGTGGAAAGACTGGGACCACACAGTCGAGCTTCATCCTCTTTACGGATGCGAGTTCGAGACTGTTGCTTCAATTATATGACCAGCACTGCCGGTGTCTGTAGCTCTCGGGCCTGGTTGACGCCAGGGTATATTATGAAAGTAAGTGTAGAGTACAACCCTGTTAAGTAGTCTCAAAGTATATGTGCTTCCGTAGCAACATTATTGCATGATTTAAAGACCTCTGTCAGAGCTGTTACATGGCTTAAAGACCTCTGTCAGAGCTGTTACATGAGTTAAAGACGTCTGTCAGAGCTGTTCCATGAGTTAAAAACCTCTGTCAGAGCTGTTACATGAGTTAAAGACCTCTGTCAGAGCTGTTACATGAGTTACATACCTCTGTCAGAGCTGTTCCATGAGTTAAAGACCTCTGTCAGAGCTGTTACATGGGTTAAAGACCTCTGCCAGACCTGTTACATGAGTTACAGACCTCTGTCCGACCTGTTACATGAGTTAAAGGCCTCTGTCAGAGCTCTTACATGAGTTAAAGACCTCTGTCAGAGCTGTTACATGCGTTAAAGACCTTCGTCAGAGCTGTTACATGAGTTAAAGACCTCTATCAGAGCTGTTTCATGAGTTAAAGACCTCTGTCAGAGCTGTTACATGAGTTAAAGACCTCTGTCAGAGCTGTTACATGAGTTAAAGACCTCTATCAGAGCTGTTTCATGGCTTAAAGATCTCTGTCAGAGCTATTGTGTAATCATTTGACAAGATCACTTCTACCAGTTGTGAGTGTTGTAAACGAAAAGGCTTTTATCAGAAGAAAGACAGACAGACAGACAGACAAAAGAAAAAGAGGCAGACAGAGAGACAGACAAAAGACAGACAGACAGACAGTCAGTCAGACAGACAGACAGACAGACAGACAGAAAGAAAGAAAGAAAGAAAAAAGAAAGAACCAAAGAAAGAACAAAGAAAGAAACAAAGAAAGCAAGAAAGACAGACAGACAGTCATTCAGAAAGGAAGAAAGAAAGAAAGGAAGGAAGGAAGGAATTAAGGAAGGACGGAAGGAAGAAAGACAGACAGACAGAAAGAACGAAAGAAAGAAACAAATATAGAAAGACAGACAGACAGACAGACAGACAGATAGACAGACAGACAGACAGACAGACAGAAAGAAAGAACGAAAGAAAGAACGAAAGAAAGAACGAAAGAAAGAAACAAAGAAACAAAAAAGACAGACAGACAGTCATTCAGAAAGGAAGAAAGAAAGGAAGGAAGGAAGAAAAGAATGAAGGAAGGACGGAAGGAAGAAAGACAGACAGACAGACAGAAAGAACGAAAGAAAGAAACAAATATAGAAAGACAGAAAGACAGACAGGCAGAAAAAAGAAAGAAAGAAAAAAAGAAAGAAGAAAAGAAAGAAAGACAGAAACGACAAAATAAATGATATACAGTAAGAGAGAAAATGTTATAACTGATAAAGAGAAAGGGCAAGCGAAAGAAAGAACAGGAACAGAAACGCGCAATAAATAAAGAGAAAGAATTAGCAGGATAAGAGAACAGAAAGGAAAACAAAGGAGAAACATGTTTGCCAAAAAATCCCCGAAATTAAAGTGAGAAACAATTCAAAATAAAAGGAAAAGGACAGAAAGAGAGGGGAGAAAGAAAGTCAGAAAAGCAGACAGACAAACAGAAGAAAGGAAGAAAAGAAAAGAAAAGAGAGGGAGAGGAATGAAACAGAAAAAAACAGAAAGACGGATCCGGAAAGAAGGAAAAAAAGAAGGAAGGAAGGAAGGAAAGAAAGATGGAAAGAAGAAAAGAAGGGGACAAAGAATGAAAGAAAGAAAGAAAGAAAGAAGAAAAGAAGGAAGGAAGGGAGAAAGAAAGGAAGGAAGGGATGGATGGAGGGAGGGAGGGAGGACGGAAGGAAGGAAGGAAGCAAGCAAGCAAGCAAGCTAGCAAGCATACAAGCAAACAACAAAAAAACAGGCACAGAAAGTAAGAAAGAAAGAAAGAATAACAGATAGACAGACAGCTAGATAGCCGGACAAACAGCCAAACAGACAGACAGACGAAAATAATATTCAAAACAAACCATCTAAACAAACAAAAAGCAACAACAACAAAACTGTAAAAAGGAAAACAAGTGAAACAAAACATAGCAATATGTCTCGAGATAAACTCACACTGACGAAATTCATGGCAG
>CM054138.1:26531718-26554218 GCA_028751875.1 Rapana venosa
AGACAGACAGACAGATAGGCAAAGAGACGGACAGATAGACAGACAGATAGGCCAAGAGACGGACAGATAGACAGACAGATAGGCCAAGAAACGGACAGATAGACAGACAGATAGGCAAAGAGACGGACAGATAGACAGTCAGGCAGACAGACAGACATGCAGAGAGATAGACAGATAGAGAAACAGACAGTCAGACAGAGAGACTTATAGGCAAAGAGACGGACAGATAGACAGACAGATAGGCAAAGAGACGGACAGATAGACAGACAGATAGGGAAAGATACGGACAGATAGACAGACAGTCAGACAGACAAAGGGACAGACAGACAGTCAGGCAGGCAAAGAGATGGACAGATAGACAGACAGTAAGACAGACAGACAGACACAGATATGGACAGATGGACAGACAGACAGTCAGACAGACAGACAGACAGGCAAAGAGACGGACAGATAGATAGACAGACAGACAGTCAGTCAGACAGACAGACAGATAGGTAAAGAGATGGACAGATAGACAGTCAGACAGACAGACAGACATAGAGACGTACAGATAGTCAGACAGACAGACAGACAAAGAGACAATCAGACAGACAAACATTGTTATTAGAAGAGGAGGAAGCGGTCGAACTGAAGAGCAGAAGAGGACAGACAGACAGACAAACAAACAGACAGAGAGATAGAGAGTCAGACAAAGGGACGGACAGACAGACAGACAGACAGATCTACACACACACACACAAACACAGAGGCAAAGAGACAAACAGACAGAAAAACAACCTTATAATAATAATAATAATAATAATAATAATAATAATAATAATAATAATAATAATAATAAAAAATGATAATATATATGGAATTTATATAGCGCTGAATCTTGTAAAACAAAAACAAACAAATCGAAGCGCTTGCACTGAAATCATTTACACGCATGCAACTCTCCTTAAACATAATGAACTGAAAAGCAGAGGAGGAAAGACAGACAAACAGACAGCCAGGCAGATAGACGGTCAGGCAGACGGACAAACAGACAGGCAGTCAGAGAGACAGAGATAGGTAGACAGACAGACAGTCAGGTAAGGCAGACAGACGGTGGTATGAAGACGCGACGAAAAGAGAAAGAAAATACACAAAGAAAATAGGCAAACCAAGCAATCACTTAATCGACGAAATAGATGAATCCGTCAATCTTTTAATCAATCAATCTATTCAAACATGAACCAAATATAATTTTGTATTGAGCCACTCATAATTTCGTCTGCCAGCCTAATTAACAATATATTACTGAATTGGTAAATTTCAAAAATATTATTTTTTTACAGGAGGAAGGAAGAATATTAATTTATGAATAAACGGTCTTTTCATTTTATGAAATCTAGCAAAAGAGGCCAGAAGATGAATGTGTGAAATAGTAAACTCTAGTATGACCCAGGCCAAAAGCTGTGTCAGTTATTGGGATCAGCTAATTGCCGAGGCCTACACTACACACTATATATATATATATATATATATATATATATATATATATATATAATATATATATATATATATATATATATATATATATATATATATATATATATGTATATATATAATATATATATATATATATATGTATGTATTATGTGTGTAGGTGTGTGTGCGTGTGTGGTGGTGTGTGTGCATGCGCGCGTACGCGTGTTTGTGTTGGTGTGAGTGATTTGGGGGGCGAGGGGGGAGAGGGGCAGTTGAGTGTAAGAGCGGATGGGTGCGCATGCACATATGTGTATGTGTGTGTGAAAATGCTGTTAAGTTGTAAAAAAATGTTGTGTTGAGATTGCCCTTAGCCATGGCAAGCTCTTAACATAATAACCTTCAACTCTCCTTTACAGGAGCAAAAATCCTTTGAAGTCGGAGTACGGCTGCCTATATGGCCAGGTACTTAAAAACAGTCTTACACGCCAACTTCTCATTCAGGGTAAAATGTCACTCTAACAACGATTCTCCAGTTGGAATGAGCGAGTCAGAATGCACATTCTGGGTGACCCCCCAGAGTGTTAAGCTGGGGAACACACAACAACAACAACAACAACAACAACAAACTCCAGTGTGTCAAACATTAAAGGAACGACTGACAAGAGTCCTCATTCGATAAAACCAGTGCAGAGAACACACAAGCGCGCACACACGCTCACACACACGCACGCGCACACACATACACACACCCACAAACACAGATGATAAATGAACGCAATATCATTCTAAAACGCAAGATAAGACACAGAATCTTCTCGATGATGAAGGCGAATGAGAAGGGAAAGAAGAAGAAAACAAATAAAAGAAATAACAAATCAAGTAATAAAGCAAATCACACACAAAACACAAAGTTCTACAAAGCAAAAAAAAACAACAACCAAAAACCTTCCGGAAAAGTAAAAGTACAATAAAATAGCAAACTGCTAACTTTGACAAGACAAGCATGAAGAGACAAAGCAAAAAGTAATCCACAACGTATAAGTGTATTATTAAAAAGACAGTTGCTGAGATCAAAGAAAATAAGACTAATAAAGAAATTGTTAAATACATGTATGGCCAGAGAAATTTGCAATCAATCAATGAACGAATGAACGAGATGTTTATTTTTTTTATTCACTAAGAGAGGCAAAAATGCGTGAGTAGAAAATGTCTCTTAAGTGACAGGGACAAAGCGAATATGGATTAACAAAAATTTTGATTTTTTTAAAAAGGAAAACAGCAAGAAGCCGTCGTGTTGGAAAAACATGGATAAAATCTTCAATAGTTTTGTATTTTTCGAACTTTCTGAATAAAGTGCGAGAAATATCAATCAACCAGACATTGAAGTTTATGCAGAAATAGTGCAATGCCATTAAAGAGAATCAATAAAGATGCATACGGAAAGAATAGAACTGAAACAGAAGTAGAAACAGACAGACACAGAGAGAATGACTACCTGACAGACAAGTAGGACCAGGCATATACAGACAGACAGACAAGCAGACAAACAACAGAAAGAATGACAGGCTGAGAGACAATTGGGAACACAGAGACACAGACAGACATAGGAAAACAGCAGATAGAATGACAAGCTGACAGACAGACAAATAAAGGGGAAAAAGAAACTGTAACATAAACATAGAGACATGTAGACAATTGCATATAGGTCTGGGAAATAAAGAAATGAATAAATCAATCTATAAATAGAGACAGACAGACAGACAGACGGACAGAGACAGAGACAGATAGAGACAGACACAGAACACAGAGAGACAGAGACACAGAGAGTGACACTCACACAGAGAAAGAGGTCAGTCAGAAAGAGAAAGAGATTGGCAGGAAAAAAATAGACAGACAAACAGGTAACAAAGAATGCAAAGGTGTCCCATAAACTATGTGGTAGTAGTGGAGCGAGGCACCAGAGACCTCAGCTTTTTCAAGAGCCAGGATAATGAGGGCGGCTCCCATCTCCTCTCCCTCGCTGCTGCACCTTCCCTGACCATAAAGAGGGCAGGTATCCATTTACAGCTGGGTGACAAATAGACCACACACAAAACCCAACAAATAGGACTAGAGACTTAGATAGAGACTCAGACATAGAAAGGCGGGCACAGACTGAGACTAGCGAAACAAAGGCAGAAAGAGTCAAATAAATCAGACAAGATATATTATATAGCGAGACAAAACCACAGAAGACACACACAGACAGAAAAAGCCAAACAAGTCAGAGACAGATATAGAGACAAATCACAACCACAACACAACCACAACCACAACACACTACACACACATAACACGCCACGCGAGCACGCACGCAAACACACACACAGACGCAAAGACACACGCGCACAAAGACACGCCAACACAGACACACACTGCGCAGCACACACAAGACCACCAAAGACAGACAGACATACAGACAGATACAACACACGCACGAACGAAAATTACACGCACACACACAAGACACAAAACACCACATCAACAAAACAAACCACAAACACAAACACACAACACAAACAAACACACACACACACACACACACACAGACACACACACACGCACACAAACCCAACACACACACAAACACACACACAAACACACACACACACACACACACACAACACGCACGCACACAAACCCAGCACACAACACACACACACACACACAAACCCAACACACACAAACCCACCCACCACACACACACACACAAACCCAACACACACACAACACACACACACACACCACACACATACACACACAAAGCAGACATGATTTTTTTTTAATTTCCATTCCTCATCTACAGCTACAAGCTTCATAGAAGATGATATTTTTCCCGTAAAACGTACGACCATTTTTGCCCACCATTATGGCAGCCGCACTACAGTTCCGGAGATAATGTCTTAACCCAACCCTCAGTATGCATGCATTGCTTTTCTTTTTTTTTTTTTTTGATTCTGTTATCTGTTCACTACCAGCACACAATGACTTTCTCTTTCGAAAAAAAAACGGAACGGGGTTTTTTAACATCATAATTTATAATTTATAATGATAATTTAATAATTACTTATTTTTTAAAAATAATTTATTCTTTTATATCGAGGATAATGGAATAATCACTTACGTGCTTTTTTTTTTTACATCTAGTCCCCGTGTGTATGCGCAATGTGTCTTTTTTTTTTGGTACGTGCGTTCACGGCTTATAGTATCACCCGAAGGACTTTTTTTTTTTTTTTTTTTTTGGGGGGGGGATTGAGTCGGTACTGATGTTAACTCCAGGTGGGGGGGGGGGGGGATGGTGTGTGTGTGTGTGTGTGTGTGTGTGCGCGCGCGCGCGCGCCCGCGCGTGTAGGTGTGTGTTCGGGGGGTTGACAAAGAGGAAAGGTAAGGGGGGAGAAAAGGAAGAAGAAAAAACAGACGCTGAGAGGGAGAAGGAGGAGAAGGAGATACTATAAAAGGAGGGGAGACGAGGGGTAGAGGAATGGAGGAGTAAGGGGGGGGGGGGGGGGGAGCGGGGGAATGAAGTAAATGGGGGAGGGGGAGGGGTTGAAGAGATTTGTATCCTGGAAACTTGGGTGGGAGGGAACGAGACAGCGAGACACTAGCAAGAAAAAAAAATGATTCTACGATTATTAAAAGTTGGCAAAGTCGTGGAAAACTGTGCGACTGGTTTCTGAACATGTCTGCAGCATCGATAGTGATCATAACATCAGTACCCCCCCCCACCCCAACCCCCTCCATCCCCTTCCCTCCCCCTACCCTATCCCTTCCCCCCACCCTCCCAAAGTAAATATTTTAACAGACTGGAAAAGTAAATGAAAAAGAAAAAATATGAAACAAAAAGAAGTGGCAGAGTTCATCGACACCCTTCTGTCCACGTTTCAGTGCTAATCTCCTTATGACTGTCATACTTGCTTTGCTTGCTTGTCATTTTTTGGGGGGTGGTTAAGTTTAGTTTTGGGCTGGGTTTCTTTTTATCAGTTTTTTGTGCGTTTGGTTTTGTTGTTTCTTTTTTTAAACTTTTCTCCCCGTTTAAAGTTGTATCGCTGTTTCTGGACTTATTATTATTTAAATTGTACACTTTATGTCAGAGATTGCTGTAGCAAAAACTCCTACCCCACCTCATCTCACCCCCCAAGACGATGCTTTGCTTTATGTGCTGATGAAGCTGGTGATAATATATATTAGTGTGTGTGTGTGTGTGTGTGTGTGTGTGTGTGTGTGTGTGTGTGTGTGTGTGTGTGTGTGTGTGTGTGTGTGTGTAGGTGTGTGTGTGTAGCGTGTGCTTGTGAGTGTGTGTGTAGGGGTGTTCGTGTGTGTGTGTGTGTGTGTGTGTTGTAGTGTGTGTATGTGTGTGTTTGTGTTTGTGTGTGTGTGGTGTGTGTGTGCTTGTGAGTGTGTGTGTAGGGGGTGTTCGTGTGTGTGTGTGTGTATGTGTGTGTGTGTGTTGTGTGTGTTGTGTGTGTAGGTGTGTGTGTGTGTGTGTATGGCGTGTGTGTGCTTGTGAGTATGTGTAGGGGGGTGTTCGTGTGTGTGTGTGTGCGTGTGTGTGTATGCGTGTGTGTGTGTAGGTGTGTGTGTGTGTGTGTGTTCGTGTGGGTGGGGGGGCGGTTGCTCGTGTATGTGTGTGTTCGTGTGTGTGTAGGGGTGTGTGTGTGTGTGTGTTTGCTCGTGTATGTATATTAGTATGATAGTATGTTTGTGTGTGTGTGTGTGTGTGTGTGTGTGTAGTGTGGTGTATGCGTGTGTGGAATGTTTCTGTTTCACCAACTTATTAAGATGACAGTGAAATTCAAGACTCCAAGACTTTCTCCGAGAATATTTCTTTGTCGATCGGGGTCTAGAGGTAACGCGCCTGCCTAGAAATCGAAAAGTCCGGGTCAGAAAAGTGCGATGATTTGATCCCCGTTTGGGCCAAAAACTTCCCATCCCATCCCCCATCCATTAGACCATGAGTGGTGGTCTGGGTGCTAGTGTTTCGGATGAAACGATAAACCGAGGTCCCGTGCGTTACATAAAATCATTTAGCGCACGTGAAAGAACCCACGGCAACAAGAGAGTTATCCCTGGCAAAATTGTATAGAAAAAAATCACTCTGATAATTACAATTGCAGACAGGAAAAAAAAAGGTGGCGCTGCTCTTGTGGCGACGCGCTCTCCCCCAGGAAAGAGCAGCCCGAATTTCACGTAGAGAAATCTGCCGTGACTTGATGTGGCATAAAAATGGGAGGAAAATGAAAAGGAATTGTTAACTTAACCTCCTTTGACCAAGAATCAACCTCACACGAGAATCTTATATCCTCTGCCCTAAACACAGATCCAGTTTAACCACAGCGCATCTGATATGTCTAAAACAAACAAACAAACAAACAAACAAACAATACTGACTCATAATTACATCAGGCACAGATTAATCGATAATCCACCTTAGGTCACTAATTCAGAGATTAGCAAGTCCCAAATTCCAGTTCTGTATCTCCCATAATCTTCTTTTTGTTTTTGTTTTTTGTTTTTAAATCCAGGCTTTACTGTGTGTAATTTTAATTCGGCTTCTTCCCAGTCTTGCTTTCCTATTTCCATTACCATCTTGATCTGATTCAGTAAGGTTAAAATCGACCTTGTTTGGGACGAACATCTCGTTAATGACATTTTCTGAGCCCCCCGGGGGGGTGGGGTGTGGGTGTGGGTGTGTGGGGTGTATGCGTGTGTGTGTGGTAGTTGTGTGTGTGTGAGTGTGTGTGTGAGTGTGTGAGAGAGAGAGGGAGTGTGTGTGTGTGATTGAGTGTGTGTGTGTGTGTGTTGTGTGTGAGTGTGCGTGTGTGTGTTAGAGAGAGATAGAGTGTGTGTATGTGTTAGTGTGTGTGTTTGTGTGTGTGTGGTTAGAGAGAGAGAGTGTGTGTGTGTGTGTTAGATGTGTGTGTGTGGGGGGGGGGGGGTGAGTGTGTGTGTGTGAGAGAGATAGAGATAGAGTATGTGTGTTGTGTGAGAGAGAGAGTATGTGTATGTGTGCGTGTGTGTGTGGTGCGAGCGTGTGAGTGTGTATGTGTGAGAGAGAGATAGAGTGTGTGTGTGTGTGTTGTGTGTGTGTGTGTGTGTGTGTGTGTGTGTGTGTGTTGTGTGTGTGTGTGTGTGTGTGTGGTGTGGTGTGTGTGTGGAGAGGTAGAGATAGAGTATGTGTGTGAAGAGAGAGAGAGTGTGTATGTGTGCGTGTGTGTGTGTGAGCGTGTGTGCGCGCGTGCGCACGCGCGCGCGCGTGTGTGTGTAGGTGTTATTTTGTTGCTGTTGTTTTCTGGAGGGTAAAGAACTGTGGGAGAGAGAGGAGTGATGTGTGTGTGTGTGTGTGTTGTGAGGTGTGTGTGTGGTGAGTGTGTGTGTGTGTGTGTGTGTGTGTTGGGGGTTGGTGTTGTTGTTGTTGTTGTTGTGTTGTTGTGTGTTTTTCTGGAGGGTAAAGAACTGTGGTGTGCTTTACCAGCTGTGGATAATGGCTTGGTCTTGGCACAGAACTTTTGCGGCTGCCAGGGTGAGGATTATCAGATTCCTGATTTTCTGGAATGATTGAATTCAGGAGATGGCCTGACGAAGAATATTATTATTATTAAATTTTGCTGCAAGAAGATGAAATGATAATTCGTTTTAAAAGTCAAAATACTTTGGGGGCTGGGAAGGAAGGGAGGAAAGAAGCACAAACAACGAAAAACACCACGATAAAATAACAGAAAGAAATATTGAATAAAAACAAAGTAAAAGGAGACACAGGCATGCAAAGAATATCAAAGCTGGGAAACTCCACAGGAAAAAAAGGAAGTCCTATAAAAGACATTTCGACAAGATACGTCATCCTACAGGCCAAGTTTTAAGAAAAAGAAAACCAATAAATAAAAGCACCTATTTACCTAAAGCCTTCTCAGTGGTCGGAGCACTCGCTTTCCCCAGCCAAGTTAAGCAGCGTCGAGTGTGGTTACCATTTGGATGGGTGACCGTTTTCGCGCCTTGGCTTCAGTACAGTTCCCCCAGCTCACCCAGCTGTAAATGGGTACCTGCCCTCTTTAGGGTCAGGGAAGGTAAAGCAGCGAGGGAGAGGAGATGGGCGCCGCCCTCAATACGCTGGCCCCTGGAGAAGTGAGGTCTCTGACGCCTCGCTCCCCTACGACCTTAATATAGGTTATGGGACACCTTTACCTTTACCTTTACCTTATGAAGTCCAGCACGACAGACAAAGTGATGAATGCCTGAGATGTGAGCGTCCAGTGAGTGACACATCGAAGGAACGCCTGACAAAGTTGTTTTTTTTTCATTCTACAAAGCCAGTGAAGAGAATACACACAGAAACTATGATCCCAGTAAACTCTACTGACCATTCAAAACACAATGCAAGACAAACAAAATCATGAAGAGAACACAAATAAAAACAAATAAGAATCAAGTAAAGCAAAACCACACATATTAAAAAGATACAATGAAATAGCACATGCCTACAAAGGAAAAATGAAAGTGTGATAATACCACGAGGTGTTAAACTACGAGAAAACAAGCAGGAGAGAGAGATGGGGGGGGAGGGAGAGAGGGAGAGAGAGAGAGAAGAGAGAGAGAGAGAGAGAGAGAGAGAGAGAGAAGAGAGAGAGAGAGAGAGAGAGAGAGAGAGAGAGAGAGAGAGAGAGAGAGAGAGAGCAGAAAAAGATAATGTAAAACAGATTCAATCTCACTTAAAAATAAAAACATTCAGAAAAATCAAGACAACTTGAATGACTAAAACATTTCATACAGATGCAGCTTGGGAAAGAGGCAATCAATCACCCAGTTAATGAACAATATAAATTAAAAAGGCAACCAAGTAAAAGAAACACGAAGATAAATAATCAAATAACAGGTTCCATTGAAAGAACTATTATAACAGCCAAATAATTTAACAAACTAACCGATCCTAAAAATAGAAGTTAGGAAGAGACATTCGAGATCCAAAAAAAACCCCCACATATTAGACTTTTTTTGGAATTTGTCCAAAAAAGTACAATAACATGAAAAAACATAAGGGGGAAAAACCTTTTTCGGAAAAAAGTAGGCCATGGTGGGAACGGATGACAACATTTACAAAACTGCATGCACATGGGGGCTGGATGGAAAAAAGCACATGCGTGCTTATTTCATTATTTTTTAAATAAAAGAAGAAGAAAATAAAATACAATAAAAAACGTTGGGACAGATGAACAGACATACAGACAACACGAGACAGGCTGACAGAAAAGCAGACACAACAGAGGCAAGGACTAAAGCATATATTATCAGCAAAGAAACGTACAGACAGACAGACAGACTGACTGACAGATAGATAGACAGACAGACAGACAGACTGACTGACAGATAGATAGACAGACAGACAGACAGACTGACAGATAGATAGACAGACAGACAGACAGACAGACAGACTGACTGACAGATAGATAGACAGACAGACAGACAGACTGACAGATAGATAGACAGACAGACAGACAGATAGATAGAGAGATAGATAGATAGATAGATAGATAGATAGATAGATAGATAGATAGATAGATAGATAGATAGATAGATAGATAGATAGATAAACAGACAGACAAGACAGACAGACTGACAGACAGACAGACAGACAGACAGACAGAAAGATAGATAGATAGATAGATAGATAGAGAGAGAGAGAGAGACAGAGATAGGTAGATAGATAGGTAGATAGATAAATAGATAGATAGATAGATAGATAGATAGATAGATAGATAGATAGATAGATAGATAGATAGAAATAATAGATAGATAGAGACAGAGACAGAGAGACAGACACAGACACAGAGAGACAGAGACAGAGAGACAGAGACAGAAAGACAGAGATAGAGCAATATGCAAACAGATAGATGGACAGACCAAAAAACCCACCAGAATCTAAGACAGAAATGTAGGCAATGAATGGAGAAATAAAAACCACAGAGAAAAAGAAACAGACTAAAAAATAATAAAGAAAACCCAAAACAAAGAGAGAGAGAACCAGCAAAGAAATCCTAACTAAACACACACACACAAAAAAGCCTAAACCAGACATAGATTCAAATTAAGGTCAACGTTTTTTGAGGGTTTTCTTTTTCGCTGCCCGAGTATTCATTAAAAATGTCAACCTCTGATTTTCACCTGCTTGCAAAGGACTTTCATCTGGATGCCTTTTTCTTTAATACCCCCCAAAAATATTGACAGGATTGAGAACATTGACACCACACAAACTAGGAAGTAGGAAGAGAAGGAGGATGGAGAAGCGGGAGGGCGGGGGGGGGGAGAAAGAAAAATGACAGCAGTGTGGAGAGAGAGAGAGAGAGAGAGAGAGAGAGAGAGATAGAGAGAGAGAGAGTGTGAGAGAGAGAGAGACAGACAGACAGAGAGAGACAGACAGAGAGAGACAGACAGAGAGAGAGACAGACAGAGACAGGCAGAAACAGAGACAGAGGCAGACAGACAGACAAGCAGACACAGAGACAGACAGACAGACAGACAGAGACATAGATACAGACAGCTAGACAGACAAAGACAGAGATACAGACAGCCACACAGACACAGACATAGACAGACAGACAGAGATAGACAGACAGACAGACAGACACAGACATAGACAGACAGACAGAGACAGAGATACAGACAGCCAGACAGACACACAGACAGACAGACAGAGATAGAGATACATACACCCAGACAGACACAGAGGGACAGACAAACAGAGACAGACAGACAGAGACACACAGACATACAGAGACAGACAGCCAGCCAGAGACATAGCTACAAACAGCCAAACAGAGACAGAGAGACAGAGAGAGAGAGAGCAAAAAGGAAGAAGAGGTGACGGAGAAATAATTATAGTCGGAAAGCATCGCGATGGGAGATGAGAGATTCCCGAAAACTGAATAAGGCGAGTTCATGACTAGTCAAGGTTGTCCAAAAGTCATGGAAAACTGTGCGACTGATTTCTTACAGTGGTGGGTGATGTGCGGGGGAGAGGGGGGGGGGCGTGGAGGAGAGGGGAGGGGACGGGGGGTAGGGGGCTCTCTTGATACAAGATTCATCAATATCGATTGCAACAATGTGTTATAAAAGTACGGTAAACAATGTGGTTCGAAGTGGCTGTTCCAAAACACGTTTTTTCTTCCGTTTGATGGGTCAAACATGTTTCCCCCTCCTCCCCCCCCCCCCTTTAATTTTGTTCAATTCTGGTCTGTTCCGTTATTTTCATGGTTGTTTTTTTTTTCATATGGAAGCATAACTGCATTTAGAATGTTCAAAAAGCATATAGGCAATAGGAAAACAGGTGGAAAAGGGCAAATGGTTCTTTTTCTTCTTCGTCGTCGAACGCTCAGACAGCAACTAATGTTGTCTGCCTTTTGAGCGAAAGTGCGTTGCACTGCCGGTAAGCACCTGACCAGTCAGGCCCAGCGCATCCGATTTCGGTCTGGAAGAGAATCGTTTTTTTGTAAGTCTTTCTATTAAACAAAAAATGGCATGGAGGATGGATAAAAGAGGGAAGAACTATAGATAAGACGGAGGTGACCTGAAGAAAAGAGAACAAGGCAGAAACAAAGAGAGGAATAGAAAAGAGGAAATTTCTAGCACAGAATTTCCCAAAAGATGGAGAAGCTATTTATACTGACAGCCACCCCCGCCCCTCTCTCTCTCTCTCTCTCTCTTCTCTCTCTCTCTCTCTCTCTCTCTCTCTCTCTCTCTCTCTCTCTCCTTTCTCATTCTCTCTATCTCTCTCTCTCTCTCTCTCTCTCTCTCTCTCTTTTTTCTCACTCTTTCTCTCTCTTTCTCATTCTCTCTCTCTCTCTTTCCCATTCTCTCTCTCTCATTCTCTCTCTTCCTCATCCCCACGAGGGGAAACATACTGACTCAAAGTCTCTGTTTCAAAATACGTGTTGTCTTCTGTTTCATTGATTGTTGTGTCATACTTTTTTCTCCATGATTTTGTTCAACTCTGTTCAGTTTCGTTCAGAGATTTTTTCCTCATGGAGGCATAACTTTGTCTGGAACGTTCTATAGGAAAACAACGGTTTTTCTTCTTCTTCTTCATCGAACGCTCAAACTGCAACTAGTGTTGTCTGTCATATATGATCGTACATGTGTTGCGCTGCCGTTAAGCACCTGATCTGTCAGGCCCAGCGCATCCGATTTCGGCCTGGGAGAGAATCGTTATTTTGTAAGTCTTTCTTTTAAACAAAAAAGGGCATGGAGGCTGGTTCAAGAAGGAAGAACATAGATAAGACGGAGGTGACCTGATGAAAAGAGAACAAAGCAGAAACAAAGAGAGGAATAGAAAAGAGAAAATTTCTACCACAGAATTTCCCAAAAGATGGAGACGCCATTTATATTGACAACCACCCCCCCCTCTCTCTCTCTCTCTCTCTCTCTCTCTCTCTCATTCTCTCTCTCTTTCTCTCTCTCTCTCTCTCTCTCTCTCTCTCTCTCTCTCTCTCTCTCTCTCTCTCTTTATCTCTCTCATTCTCTCTCTCGCTTTCTTTCTCTCATTCTCTCTCTCATTCTCTCTCTCTCCCATCCCCACGAGGGGAAACATTCTGACTCAAAGTCTCTGTTTCAAAATACGTGTTGTCTTCTGTTTCATTGATTGTTGTGTCATACTTTTTTCTCCATGATTTTGTTCAACTCTGTTCAGTTTCGTTCAGAGATTTTTTCCTCATGGAGGCATAACTTTGTCTGGAACGTTCTATAGGAAAACAACGGTTTTTCTTCTTCTTCTTCATCGAACGCTCAAACTGCAACTAGTGTTGTCTGTCATATATGATCGTACATGTGTTGCGCTGCCGTTAAGCACCTGATCAGTCAGGCCCAGCGCATCCGACTTTGGTGTAAGAGAGAATTGATATATTTTAAAGTCTTTCTTGAAAAGAGAGACAGGAGAATGAACCAAGAAGGGAACAAATTGACATGAAGGACGTGACAGAAAGTAAAGGAAGAAAGCAGAAACCTAGAGAGGGATAGAAAAGAGGGAATTATTTTCACTGAATTTCTAGGTGGGGAAGCTATTTAGACTAACAGGCCCCCTGGCGTTCCCATGAAAGGAAAACAAGGGGTTTAAATGCTTTATTGGCTTAATGTGCTGGTGAAACCCTGCGTACATGCGCGAAATTTCCATGTTTCTACAAGTCATTCTTTACCTTTGTTTTTCTCCTGTGGGTAACCTGCTGTAGAGGTAATCAACTATCTACTAACCCTTCCCTCCGTATCACCCACTACTGGGTTAGGACGGCAGCATATAAATGCACACAGTGCACGTGTACTGGGAAAGAGGGGGTTCTTTCCCTTAAAAGGGGACGGGATAGCCTAGTGGTTAGAACATTGCGCTGGCAATCTGACGACCCGGGTTCGATTCCCGTTCATGGGGATATTTTCCCCTGGAGTTTAACATCAGTGCAGACTCGACTCTCCCCAAAAGCCCGTCAGATGAGACTATAAACCGAGGCCCCGTGTGCGAATGTACGCACAAAACCTTGCGCACATATTAAATCTTGTTTCACTTTTCTTAAGAGTAGGCCATTGTGTGCCGGTGGGAACAGATGACTGAATTTACAAAACCCGCATACAAACGGGGACTGGATGTAAAAAAGCACAGAAGTGCTTATTCCATTTTCCTCGATATCAAAGGACAAAAATGAATAAATAAATAAAACGTACGAATATTGTTTTTGGTTTTTAAACAAATCAACTGCAGTACTTTTTAGTGAATGTTTGATCATTGTTACATGATTTAACCTGGTATCCACCTAGCACTAGCATCTGATGTTCCAATGTCCTCAGCACAGAACCTGTGAACTGCAGCACAGCCAGAACTTCTGCCCGAAACTGAGCCACGATTACACGTCAAGCCTAGTCCCCTCTGACATTGATTCATTATCCTACTTTCTTAGATAACTAATTCACGGGTTTTAGCAGGTCCACACTCCCAGCCCTTTACTAATCCTTCTTGGATGTTTTGTTAATTCTGGCTTTTCTCTTGTGTCATTTAAAATCAGCCTCCTTCAGTTTTGCTTTCCTGTTTTCATTAACGTCTTAATCTGATTTAGCCAGGCGAAGATCGACCTTGTTTTGGAGCGGAAATATCGTCACTGATACCTCTGAGCTCTAAGTGTTTCTTTCCTTGTGAGACTGAAGGAACTGTCGTTCTCCCTTCCAGCTAGGCTAGGGAAATGGTCTTTGTAAGGATATCTTGCTGCCAAGGTTGGGTGGATTATTGAATTAATGATTTGTGAAATTAATGATATAACGAGAGGGCCTGATGAAGAAAAAGCATGAATTTTGCTTCAAGGGTGTCAATGATCATCTTTTCAAAGCTTAAGAAATTTTTTGTCTCCTTTTTTGAAGAAAAAGGTTTGCATGTTGTTGGGGTTTTTTCCGAATGTAGGCTATTATTGTTTTGTTCTTTGGTTGATGCAAAATCGCATTTCGTATATGATCATCAAAAACCACTGCAAATCGAATTTAGATTTCAAAAAGTCAAATGAACCAACTATTAGCATTATTATTACTGTAGCAAAAGCAAACTAAAGAGAAAACGTGTTAGTATTCCATGACTACAACGAAAAACACAAGGTTTTTTAATCTAGTATTTTTGTCTATCTGCATCCCAATCTCTGTATGTACATCTTTGTTTTCATTTTTTTTCTTGGTTTCGTGAATCACTACATTGTACAAGTCTGATGGGGTATTAAATTCGCGCTTCTTACCACCCATTAAGAACGACAACTCAGAAAGTAGACAGGCGGAAGTACTTTCAAGCGCACACATGTGTCTTCAACCATTTGTTCTGTTAAAGCTATTTTATCGTTGCTTTCATACAAGAAAAGTTTCGTAGAAACAAAACTATTGTTTAAATGCTCCAGAGAACATAGAATTTCTTATTTGATGTCTAGATCTTATTTTAGATTCAATTGCTTATATCTACATCAGAGCTTGTCTGGCACAATAGAATGTGATTTTACACTGAAAAGTAAAATACACAAAATTATTCTATCCTGGGTCTTCGAATTGATAAATTGCTGACAACAATCACAGGAAAGAAAAGTATGTTCCTATACCTGGAAGGAAGCACACAGAGAGAGAGAAAGAGAGAGAGAGAGAAAGAGAGAGAGAGAGAGAGAGAGAGAGAGAGAGAGAGAGAGAGAGAGAGAGAGAGAGAGAGAGAGAGAGAGAGAGAGAGAGAGAGAGAGAGAGAGAGGAGGAGAACTGATGACTTTGATGGAATTGAATAGTATTGGCAGGAACTGATGGCATTAATAGAATTAATAACATTGACTGGAACTAATGGCAATGACGGAATTTGCAGTATTGGCATGAACTGATACCATTTATGGACTAAGTAGTACCTGATTGGAACTGATGGCATTAATGAATTTGATAGTGCTGATTGGAACTGATGGCATAAATAGAATTGACAGTATTGACAGGAACTGATGGCATTAACGAAATTGATGGTATTGGCAGGAACTAATGGCATTAATGAATTTGATAGTACTGATTGGAACTGATGACAATGACAAAATTGGTAGTATTGGCATGAACTAATGTCATTAATAGAATTGATAATATTGGCAGGAACTGATGGCATTAATGAATCTGATATTATTGGCAGGAACTGATGGCATTAATGAAGTTGATAGTATTGGCAGGAACTGGTGGCATTAGTGGAATTGATTGTATTGGCAGGAACTGGTGGCATTAATAGAATTGATTGTATTGGCAGGAATTGATGGCATTAATGGAATTGATAGTATTGGCAGGAACTGATGGCATTCATAGAATTGATAGTATTGGCAGGAACTGATGGCATTCATAGAATTGATAGTATTGGCAGGAACTGATGGCATTCATAGAATTGATAGTATTGGCAGGAACTGATGGCATTAATGGAATTGGTAGTATTGGCAGGAACTGATGGCATTGATGGAATTGATAGCATTAGCAGGAACTGATGGCATTAATAGAATTGATAGTGTTGGCAGGAACTGATGGCATTGATAGTATTAGCAGGAACTGATGACATTAATGGAATTGATAGTATTAGCAGGAACTGATGGCATTAATGGAATTGGTAGTATTGGCAGAAACTGGTGGCATTGATGGAATTAACAGTCCCGATTGGAACTGATCGCATAAAGGGAGTTGATAGTACTGGTTGCGATTAATGGCGGTGATGGACTCGGTAGTACTGATGGAAGCTGATGCTGTTGATGAGGCTCATTTCAACAGTGGGAATCAATACATGTAGTTTGATGGAATATATAGTGCTGATAGGAACTGACAGCAGGGATAGAAATAGTCAGTGCTTATTAAAACTGGCGGTGTTTGAAGAAGTTGATTGTAGTAAACGGAAATAAATATGGGTTGTTATTTTTAATGGAATTGATAATAAAGATGGCATCGATGGTAGTGCTACAACCGATGGGAACTGTCATTGGTGATGGAGGTGGTAAAATTGATGAGAACGTTAATCTTTGTGCTGATAGAGTCGATAATCCTTAAAAAAAAAAAGGAATGATATTTATTGAAGTTATATTGAAGGAGCAGATACCATTAATACAACTATATATTTGCTCTGATGGAACTGATAGTATTGACAAGAACCGATGGCCTTTTAAATGGAATTGAGATACTGATGGGAAATGATCTCATTAATCGAAAAAAAATTCTTCGGCTAGAGCTCCGAGGTTCAAAGATGGTGAGATATTTGCGTACGTGACCTTTTTTCCTCCACCATTTGGGTAGCTGCATTCCGACCTCGAGAATTGTGTCAAAACACGACATCTACGTCCATACGGTTTTCTTTGTTGTCATCTGTTCCTACAGGTACACAATGGCCTGCTCTTCTAAAAGACATAACAGCTCTTTCACGTGTGCGCAAGATGTCCTGCGTGCGTTCGCACACGGGGCTTCAGTTTATAGTCTCATCCGAAGGACATTGACATTCAGTTCGATTTTTTTCCCGTCAAACTGGCAAGAAAGGGTGAGGTTGGGAATCGAACCCAGACCCTCATTGTTTGCTTGTTGGCGTGGAAACGTCTTAACCACCCTACCGCCCTTTTTCTTTTTGTGTAGAACTGATAGTATTGATAAGAATAGAAAGCGCGAGTGAAGTCGAAATTACTTATGGGAACTGGTGCCACCGATGAAATTCGTATTATGAATCCGAACTGATGGTGCTATTGGAATTGATAGCATTGATTTGATTGATTGATATTGCCAAAGAAAGGAAGGGAAATTCAAAGAGATAGAAAAAGGGAGGAATGATGCTAAATGCGCACAAATTATAAACAAAAATAATGTGTGTCAAAAATATTTTTTAAAAAACGTACCTCCAATTGACGAAAGGAAAGAAAGAAAGAAAAGATGAATGAAAGAAAGAAAGGATGAAAGAAAGAGAGAAAGAAAGAAAGGATGAATGAAAGAAAAACAGAAAGACAGACAGACAGAAAGAAAGACAGACAGACAGAAAGACAGACAGACAGAAAGAAAGAAAGAAAGAAAGAAAGAAAGAAAGAAAGAAAGAAAGCATGAATGAAACAAAGAAATACAGATAGACAGACAGACAGACAGACAGACAGACAGTCAGACAGAAAGAAAGAAAGAAAGAAAGAAAGAAAGAAAGAAAGAAAGAAAGAAAGAAAGAAAGATAGAAAGAAAGAAAGAAAGAAAGAGAGAAAGAAAGAAAGAAAGAAAGGAAGAAAGGATGAATAAAACAAATAAAGACAAACAGACAGACAGACAGACAGACAGACAGAAAGAAAGAAAGAAAGAAAGAAAGAAAGAAAGAAAGAAAGAAAAGAAAAGAATGAAAGAAACGCGGTATACACGAAATATTGCAGTTACAAACAGCCAATGAGGAGCACTGTAAAAGATATATCGACGAAATATTTTATCCTAAAGGTTAGTGGAAAAGAAAAACTACCAATAAATATCTTTTCAAAAGCTTATTTACTTGATAATTCCTGCGAAAGGTAAGGATATGAATGCACGAGATTTTAAAGGTCACTGACTTAGACAAACACAAAAGAATGAATAACAAGATGTGTCAACCTATAAGACCTTTGAGAGAGTACAAAAATCAATGATTAGTGAACATAATAATATGTATTCACAACTCAAAGTGCACGGGAAAATATAAACAATATCCATACTAAGATCACACAAATAATTTCTTTAAAATATGTAAAGCATAACGAACGAAGTACGAACGGCTTACAAGAAGTAAAAGTGTGATAAACTAACAATTTATTCTAGCTTGAACGAGTCATGCAAGAGATAAAAAAGCAAACTTCAATGTTCATCAAAGTGTATCTAACTCTTTAAGCTAGCAAAACGGGAGGTGCGTGATGGTATTTTATGTTTTCATCACCAAATATTTGTTTAATGTGAGATTTTGTTTTTGTTCGCTGATGTTTGTTCATTTTAGATGGCTTGACCTGCGATCGATTTAACTGGGATCATTTGACAAAGTTTACAAAACCGCATACACACAGGGACTGTATGTAGAAAAGAAAGAACACGAGCACTTATTCCATTCTCCTCAAAGTAAAAGAATAAAATAAATAAGCCTCAGAATCTAATACCCAAGCGCTGCAAAATGAGGACCACTTAATCCGAACACAGTTGAATAATTGAGGAAAAAAATTCTGACCCATAATTACACAAGCATAATTACAATCAACAACTGATGGTTGATCCTCATCTTTTACAAACCTAATCCACAGCTTAGCAAACCGAAAACTCCAGTCCTTCATCACCTCTTACTCTTGGCATTAAATCCCAGCTTTTGCTCTTCCTAATTCAAATTCAGCCTCTAGCTCTCGCAGTTTGCTTTCCTGTGTTCATTAACTAACGCCTTCATTAATCGGATTGAGTGACGTTAAACTGGAGGCTGTTTGGAATGGAGATCTGGTTAAGGCCATGTCTGATCGCCAAGTGTTGCGCTAGGAATGAAAGACGGTGTGGCTTGTGCTGCATGCCAGCTGTGGTCAGGGACTTGGTCTGTGCAGGAAAATCTGCCGCTGCCAGCGTGAGCATGAGTAACTGAACCATTACTTACTTACTTAGGCCCATCACTCCCCCTGGAGCATAGGCCGCCGACAACAGTCCGCCAGAGTCCTCTGTCTTGGGCTATTCTCTCCAGCTGTCTCCAGGTATATCCCATCTTCTTGGTTTCTGCCTCAAGGTCACGTTGCCAGGTGTTTCTTGGCCTTCCTCTTTTTCGTTTTCCCTGGGGTTTCCATGATAGTGCCAGCCTTGTGATGTTGCTGGCTGGCTTTCTCAGGGTGTGCCCGATCCATGTTGAGAGTTAATGAATTAACGAGGTGGCTTAATGAAGAAGATGATTCTTGTTTCAAGAACTGCCTAATGTCAACACCCTCCTTCTCCTCATCATCATTCGTCATACCCAGACAGCAACCTTTATCTTTTTTCGTCCATCACATATTCAAGGACATGCACCCATCAAAGCAATATTTATTGAAGGTTATGGTATGAATACATAATGTAGATGTAAACAGTTGAATGGATGGAAAAAATATATAAGACCATATACACACAGGGACTTGACGCTAAAATAAAGCACAGGAGTGCTTATTCAAGTATCCTTGAATGAAAGAATAAAATTAGCAAATAAATATACTCCACAATCTAATACCAAACGACTACATGATAAAGACCCCTTGATAGCATCACAGTTAAAATGATAGCAAACAAATCAAAATACAAAAACTGGCCCATAACTACACAAGCATAATTACAATCAACAACTGATGGTTGATCCTCATCCTTTACAAACCTAATCCACAGCTTAGCAAACCGAAAACTCCACTCCTTCATCACGCCTTTACTCTTGGCTTTAAATCCCAGCTTTTGCTCTGCCTAATTCAAATTCAGCCTCTAGCTCTCGCAGTTTGCTTTCCTGTGTTCATTAACTAACGCCTTCATTAATCGGATTGAGTGACGTTAAACTGGAGGCTGTTTGGAATGGAGATCTGGTGAAGGCCATGTCTGATCCCCTAGTGTTGCTCTAGGAATGAAAGACGGTGTGGCTTGTGCTGCATGCCAGCTGTGGACAGGGACTTGGTCTGTGCAGGAAAACCTGCCGCTGCCAGCGTGAACATGATTAGATGAACCATGGTGAGAGTTAATGAATTAATGAGGTGGCTTAATGAAGAAGATGATTCTTGTTTTCAAGAGTTAAAACTAGTGATCACATGTTAGGGTTGAGGGGATGCTTTTTGGAGGGGAAGGAAGGGGGGGGGGGAATGTTATGCCAGTGTTTGTGGAGATATCCCGTGGTGTGTTGGTCGTTTGTGTGTCTGGTTGTTGTTGTTTTTATTTTTGTGTTTAATTCCAATTTGGTATCTCTGCTTTATTCGGATTTAGTCTAGTTTTATTTGACATGTTACGAAACATTTCAAGCATAATGTGCATAGATCAACACAATAATAATGCTATGGTGGTCCTATCTCGAAGCACAGGAATAATTGTGATCGACATCTTCACAGGTTTGCTGTTGGTGGTGGTGTTTTATTGTTTGCTTTTGTTGTAACTATAATCAGCTTTATTTTTATTTTTACTAACAGGCTTTGGCATCCCCACGGGAGAGCCCTTAGGATGAAGACTGCTGTCTTTCTCAGCACCTCAGTCTGTCTCCACATCCTTACTTCTCAAATAAAAAACCCCACGTAACTTTTCTTCTTTTGTTTTGTTGTAGTTTTTTGTTGTTGTTGAGTTTTTTTGTTGGGGGGGGGGCGGCGTCAGATTTAGCTTACTCAAATCAAAATCTAACAATTAACCATATATTGTTTGGGGACGGGGGTTGTTTTAGAAGCTCACTATGACTGAACAACTCTAAGGCATTCCTATCCTCACGTCATTTTGTTCCTAAACTTTGTCCTTGTAGCCGGATTCTAGTGTTATGATTTTGTCCTTTTTTGTATCCAGGTCCATTTCCTTATTGTTCATTCATTTGTTTGAGATTGTTGAGGTGTTTTTTTTTAATTATTGATGTCACTGCCTGGTACAGCTATATGCAAACCAAACTTGTGGAAAGAATTCCAAAGATAGTTCTTAAGCCGAAGTCGGATGTGCTGGGCTTGACTTGTCAGGCGCTTAACGGCAGCGCAACGCATTTTCGTTCGTATGACAGACAACAATAGTTGCTGTCTGAGCTTTTGGACGACCACGAAGAAGTCTTTATGTTCTCTTGGACAGCTATATGCAAACCAAACTTGTTGAAAGAATTCCGAAGATAGCGTCCACGTTCTCTAGACTCTTTATCTGGAGTATGACAAGCGGGTCCTTCATCTTCACTTTCACTTAACCTCGTAGTCTTTTAAATCGTTTGGGGCATCACTGGAGATTTAGCAACCAGCTTCCTCATCTCCTTATGCGCAGTTCTCGATTTTCTTCATACGGGCTGTGCGGCCTTATAACATGAAGGTATGTTTAGCAAGGAAATGCCAGACAGAGAGAGAGAGAAAGAGAGAGAGAGACAGAGAGAGAGAAAGAGAAAGACAGAGACAGAGAGACTCAGAGAGACACAGAGAGACACAGAGAGACAGAGAGAGAGAGAGAATCACAAATGTGTCGATTTTCACATCAATGGAGGGGATTGTGATAGAACAGCATTCTAAGGGATGAAAGAAATCTCTAATAATCTTCCCCCCTCAACCTCCTGCCTCCCCCCCCCCCCCCCCGCCCCCCATCTCCCTACCAAACAAAAAAAATGTCAATGTCACTGCAAGCGTAGGCGGGCATATTGACTAGTGTTGATTCTGCTTGTTAGACAAAGGGATGAGGGCAAAGTCTACCCAGATGAAGTCTTGACAGGAAAGAAAATCTGCTTGAAAGGAAAACTGCAGGGAACAGTCGATTTCTATCATCATGAGATCGATGACAAGGATTTTCTCTGGGGGGAAAAAGCCCGACACTTTTTTTGGTACGTTTCCAATGCTTCAACAC
>CM054138.1:26556718-26559218 GCA_028751875.1 Rapana venosa
GGTGTCAGAGACCTCAGCTTCTCCAGGGGCCAGGATAATGAGGGTGGCGCCCATCTCCTCTCCCTCGCTGCTTTACCTTCCCTGACCCTAAAAAGGGCAGGAACACATTTACAACTGGGTGAACTGGGGGAACTGTACTTAAGCCAAAGCGCGCAAACGGTCACCCATCCACTTGGTAACCACGCTCAATGCTGTTTAACCTTAGCTTGGGGAAAACGAGTGCTCTGACCACTGAGCTATCCCGGTTCCTTATGAAGAAAAGTATTACTCCCAACAGAATTCTCAATTATTTTCTTTCTCTCTCTTTATTTTCAGCACCGGAGTGTCTGTGCGGTTGATTTTAACGCCAGTGCATGAAATTTAGTTGAGGTTAGCACCATTGCTGCTGAACACTGATGTCATGAACAGATGAATAAACAGAATAAATGAAATTCTGTTTGATTTTATGCAAATGATATTGAATCAGCTCACAAAATGGATTTTAAAAATATACGAGTCCACACGTTCTCTATTCTCTCTCTCTCTCTCTCTCTCTCTCTCTCTCTCTCTCTCTCTCTCCTCTCTCTCTCTCTCTCTCTCTCTCTCTCTCTCTCTCTCTCTCTCTCTCTCTCTCATACATACACACATATACATACATACACACGCACGCACTCACTCACTCACTCACACTAAAACACACACACACACAAACAACACACACACACACACACACACACACACACACACACACACACACACACACACACACACACACACACACACACACACACACGCACACACATGTAGTAAATCAAAGCACTTTTTTCTTTTTTCGTCTTTCACTGCATTTCTTGGACAATCTAGCTATGGAAATGAACTAAGAGGGTTCTAAATGTGTGGAAGACTTGTATCTTCATTCGTTTACATTTTTCATTAAATTTTCTTAGCTTGCTTGCCATGGACAACAGAACCAGCGCGTGCGTGCGACTAACCTCAGAACCTAATTTCAGTGGACAAACATCGTGACTGCTTGTTTTTTTATTTACCAGGTCCAAAAAAACTTCGAGACACATTTGTTAACATAGCCTGAATATTGAACATCTTGCGCACACGTTAAAACCCGTTCCGCTTTTCGGAGGAGAATGCCATTGTGTGTCGGTGGGAACCGATGACGAAATTGACAAAACTGCATACACGTGAGGACTGGATGTAAAAAAAAAGAACACGAGTACTTATTCCGGTATCCACGAAATAAAAGAATAAAATAAAAGAATAAAATAAATAAATATTGATATATAACGAAAACATGATGCATTAGTCTCAAGTCCTTCGGATGAGACTATAATACCGAGGCCCCGTGTTCGAACGCATGCAGAACATCTTGCGCACACGTTAAATCCTGTTCCGCTTTTCGAAAGAGTAGGCCATTGTGTGCCAGTGGAAACAGATAACAAAATTTACAAAACCGCATACACACGGGGACTGGATGTAAAAAAAAGCACATGAGTGTTTATTCCATTATCCTCGATATAAAAGAATAAATAAAAATAAAGAAATAATAAAATAGAGGATTAAACGATTGTTGTTTGGGTGGGGTTTTTTTTTCGTTCCTTGGCTCGAGCTCAAAGGTTTACTATTAGAGAGATTTTCGGGTATGCGACCACCCCTACCCCCCAACACCCCCCCCCCCCCACCCCCACCCCCACCTCACCCACCATTTAGGTAACCGCATTTCGCCTTCTTGAGAATTGAACGATTTTTTTTTCCCTTAAGACTTTTGTGGTGGTGTTGTTTTGGGGGTATTGCTTTGACTTTGTCAGGCGTGTGTCGTGGATTTGGGGTTTAATTACTATAAAACATAATTAATTAAACAAATGGGGTTTGGGCTCAGGCATGAGAGGAGGGAGGGAGGTGGGGAAGGAGGGGGTTGGGTGGGTTAAGGGGTGGGAAGGCTACTGGTTCGAACGTTGCACTCGCGTTTTTTGGGGGGTACAGGATCGAGTCCCTGTCTGAAGCCCCACCCCCGAGACGTCCGTTCAAGTGAATTCTTTCCTGGAACGATTTAATAAAAATAATAATAATAATAATAATAATAATAATAATAAGAGATGATGATGAGATATGATGATGATGAGATATGTGATGAGATGATGAATGACACGACGACACAGATGACGATAGATGATGATAATAATAATAATAATAATAATAATAATAATAATAATAATAATAATAATAATAATAATAATTATAATAATTATATTTATTATTTAAAAAAAACAACAACTAATAATAATAATAATAATAAGTACTAACTCTACTCTTCCCAAAAAAAACTCCTGCTGGTGAGACTAAAACTTAAGGCCCCCCGGTAACTGTGGTGAACCCACGCAAAACATATTGCACACATAGGTATTTTAAAAACCCGTTCTGCCTCTCAGAAGAGTAGGGCATTCATACTGGTAAGAAACAGATGACCCCCCCCAAAAAAAAAAAATTATCAAAATATGCTCATGCACAC
>CM054138.1:26564218-26566718 GCA_028751875.1 Rapana venosa
TATGAATTCGTATATGGACATCATCCCCGAAGAAAGTATACGGCTACCTTAATAGTGGCTAAACAGTGGCATAGCCTACGCAAAATCTCACCTTTCGTGAACCTCGGAGCTTTAGAGAAGGAACGAAAGAAAGAAGTTCACGCGACATAATCTTCTTGACTATCGGAACACTACGAAGTGCATGACGAAATTGACAAAATCCGCAAGCGCACGGGGACTGGATGTAAATAAAAAACTACATGCGTGCTTATTTCACTATTCTCGAAATAAAAGTTGTTGGGTTTTGTTTGTTTCTTTAAAGCCACTCTCTACAAGAAACTTCAAGAGAAAATATAAGAATCAAACCACCAATCCAATCCTGTTATTTATAAATAGCCCCCAGCCGACCACAGAGGCCTTATCATCAGGGCTGTCACCTCGTCAACTTTTAAATCTCAGACTAAAACCGTGCAGGTATAATACAGATTAAAACGAGGTATGAAACCAAACTCTACTGTCGCTCCTTGTATCAACGCCCTGGCCAACTCATTAGTGTCAACTCTGGACAGGCACCGCGTTGTGGGGGGAAAAAACCACACAAATAATAATATTACTGCTGCTGTTATATGTCTTCATAACAAACGCCATCGCGAAAGAAATAAGAATAAATTGAATGATGAAAAGAAAGATTGGAAAACAAATACCCCCCCCCCCCCCCCTCCCACCCTCCCAGGTTCTCAAGCTCCACCATCAAGAATCTAAACAGCATCAACAAAAGTTTGACGCGCAGCCACGCAGTTGCCCTTTTGGACTATGACGCAATCGATCTGAATTTTGACGTCACTTTTGGGGGAAAATTCTGATGACGGAGAACGCCTGCAGAAATACTAGAATGTAATTCTCCCCAACAACAACAAAAAATCACATAACTTTTTTTATATACGCAAAATTTGTAAGGAGTGTTTGAGTAAACAGTGTATATTTGGGGGAGGGGGGGGGGGGATCCGAAGGGTTTTTTTCCTGTTTTTTGTGTTTGTGTGTCTGTCTAGCTGTCTATCTATCTGTTTGTCTAGCTGTCTGTCTATCTGGCTTTCTATCTGTCTGTCTATGTATCTGTGTGTCTATCTGTCTGTCTATCTATCTATCTGTTTGTTTATCTGTCTGTCTGTCTATCTATCTGTTTTGTCTATCTGTTTGTCTATCTGCCTATTTGTCTATCTATCTGTTTGTTTATCTGTCTATCTGTCTATCCATCTGTTTGTCTATCGGTCTGTCTGTCTGTTAATGTCATTATCTGTCTGTCTGCCCAGTATAAGCAAGGTATCAGTCTCGGTCTGTGGGTTTCGACACATGCCTACATAGACTACTCTGATTGTGTGTGTGTACATCATTCCAGTCCCTCTGTATCTCCATCTTCATCTCCATCTTTTCTGCGCTCTCTCTCTCTCTCTCTCTCTCTCTCTCTCTCTCTGCCCGCTACTATCCGATATATCTATTAGTGTCACTGTCACTGGCTTACTATGGACCAAGCGACTGACGCTTTAGCCAAAGTGGTTAAGACTGTTCGTTGTTTTCTATCCCATGGGGGGCATGAAGTCGTTGGTACGAATCTCCACAGTTGTGTTTGGGGAATTAAGGGTTGGGTGTGGGTTTTTTGTTGTTGTTTTTTTGGGGGGAGGGGGGTTTGGGGGGGAGGTTACTATCTCCCAGGTCAATTTCAAGTGCAGACCTGCCAGTGCCTTAACTCCCTTCGTGTAGTTCCACATGGAGAAGATCAAATATCCACGTTGAAGATCCCGTAATTCATGTCAGCGTAATTCATGCGGCTACCTTCATGGTGGGCAAAAACGGTCAAATACGCAAAACCTCACCATGATTCGTAAACTTCGGAGTTCTAGCCGAGGAAAAGAAAAAACACTAAACGAAAACGGCCAAACCTAATTGCCTCTTTCACTTGCTGATATCAATGCGTGAATCGAAAACCGGAATCGAAAACGCTATCGGGCCACATGAAAAGCTTCTACTTCAGTGGGAAAAAACACACACACACACACTGCTACCTGACGTGGTACGGGCACGTCACACGAACATCTGGACTGGCCAAGACTGTCCTACAGGGAACAGTACAAGAAGGGAGCCGAAGAAGAGGCAGACAGAGAAAACGATGGGAAGACAACATCAGAAAATGGACTAGCCTTGAGTGGTACAGCATACTCCGGAAAGCCGAGATCCGTGAGAGAGTGGGGGAAGCTGGTTGCAAAATCTTCAGGGGTACCCCACAGGTCTAAAATACTACGTGATAGAGGAAAAAGAAGGTTAAAGTGTGTTAAGTAAAATGACAAGTCACACATTTTTGACATGATGCTTATCAAATTTATGTCAAGATAATCTTCAGACATGCGATAGTTCATAGCATAATAACCAAGTGCTTTAAGAAAGAAATGCTCCTATGAAGTAGGATACGGCTGCCTATGTCGCGAGGTACTTGAAAACAGCCATATACACACGCAAACTTCTTATA
>CM054138.1:26571718-26584218 GCA_028751875.1 Rapana venosa
ATAACTCAGGCCTCCATTTCATAGATTCCGAAATTGTATAACAGGATAGTTTCTCTGTTTTCTTTTCCAGCTCTGTGTGTGTGTAAGTGTGTGTGTGTGTATGTGTGTGTTTGTGTGTGTGTGTGTGTGTGTGTGTGTGTGTGTGTTGGGTGTGTGTGTGTGTGTGTGTGTGTTGTGTGTTTGTGTGTGTGTGTTGTGTGTGTGTGGTTGTATGTGTGTATGTTATGTGTGTGTGGTGTTGTGTGTGTGCGTGTACGTGTGTATGTGAGTGTGTGTGTGAGTGTGTGGGTGTGTATGTGTTTATGTGTGTGTGTTCTATAACTGGTGGGAGCTTTCTCTAATTCAGATTGAAAATAGATAGATCCCAGTTTTTCTTAGCAACAAGGTCAATTTTGTATGGCTTTGACAATGGGGAAAAGTCAAAAACAACACGAATAAATGCTCGAAACTAAACTTGGAATTTTCGAAAAATATTCAGGCTTGTGGAAATTTGTAGTTCTGTAACATGCTAGTCTGCCGTTAGTTTTGTTGTTATCGTAGAATAACAAGAAATGGTCCGGTGGGAAAATGTTGGTTTTTTACATTTTGTTACCCGCTCGTGCCTTAAGTAGAAAAACAATCACTTGATGCCATTTCAAGATTTATCAGTCAAGCTCGAAAACCTGACAAGAAATACACCCTAGATAATTTATAATAATTATCATCTGTGTTTCTTAATTATAATACCAAGTGCATTTTGTTGAAAGTAGAGCTCGTAGTCATCAACTTTACGTCCTTCCATATAAGGGAATACTAGACTTTGTGAGAGTGTTCTCCCTTTTTAAACCTTTCTGTTACTGGAGGTATCGTAAAACAACAATAACAATATCCCCCCCCCCCCCCCCCCCGCCCTCCAAAAACAGCCCCCATAGGGATACTGAGGGCCTGTCAGTATGCCAGTATAAATAGCATCCCAACCTTTTGGAAAATCTTTGCTAGGAATTCCCTTTTTCTATCCTTCTCTTTGATTGTTTGCCTTTTTAAAAAATCCTTTTCTTTCTGTCACTTCCTTCTTGTCTTTGTTATGGCCTCTTGGTCCTTTCTCAACCCTCTTTTTTTTCCAGAAAGTCTTAAAAGACACCAATTCACTCCCACACCCAAAGTTCTGGCATGCACTGAACCTGACTTGTCAGGCGCTTAATTAACGGCAACGCAACGCATTTTTGCTTCTATGACAGACAAGAGAAGTTACTGTCTGGGCGTTTGACGAAGACGAAGACGACGACGAAGAAGAAGAAGAAGTAGGAAATAGCTTCACCTTTTTGTTTTATCTCTTTCGTTTTCTTTTATGATGCGGCAGTCTCCAAGTTGTAATGTACATGCTGGTTCTGTCTGTGTTATCCATGCTAACCGGCCTCTTAACGGCAGCGTGACGCATTTTCGCTCATAATTAGAACAGATAACGATAAATGCTGCCTGACCGTTCGACGATGACGAAGAAGAATGTTAAATGTTAAAGGACAAGTGTATTATTTGACCTCACTAGCATCGCCAATTGTTGCAATGCCCGAACTTAGTACGAGCTAAAAACAAGATATAAAAAAAACCAAGGCTTTTTTCCTAAATGTTTGTTAAGTGATTTGAAAGGTATATTTTATGACATGAAAGGTCAAAGAAAAGTCATTTTTTTGATGTAATATTTTTCAACGTGTGTGTGTGTGTGTGTGTGTGTGTGTGTGTGTGTGTGTGTGTGTGTGTGGTGTGTGTGTGTGTGTGTGGTATGTGTGCATGCGTGCGCTCGCGTGCGTGTGTGTATGTTTGTGTGCGCATGTGTGTGTATATGTGTGTGCTTGCGTGTGCGCGCTCGCGTGTGTGGTGTGTGTGTGTGTGTGTGTGCGTGCACGTGCATGCACACGCAGAGAAGTTTGCAAGGACACGCACATGCATACGCACGCGTGGGCAACACTCTAAACCTTCTCGCACTGCTTAACTCAATAATTTTTTTATAACAGCACGGTACTGTTTTGCTCCCTTCCTCCCCCTGTATTATTAATTTATACAAACCCCTCCCTCCTCCTCCTCCTCCTCTCCTCCTCCTCCTCCTTCTCCTTCTCCTCCTCCTACCATCCTCTTCCTACTCCTCCTCCTATTCCTCCACCTACTCCTCTTCTCTCCTTCTCCTCCTCCTACTCCTCATTCTCCTCCTCCTACGCCTACAACTCCTCCTACCCTCCTACTCCTACTCTTCCTCCTCCTACTCCTCATCCTACTACCTCCTCCTACTCCTACTCCTCCTACTACTACTACTCCACCTCCCCTCCTCTTCCTCCTCTCCTCCTCCTCTCCTCCTCCTCCTACTCCTCCTACTACTACTCCTCCTCTTCCTCCTCCTCCTGCTCCTCCTACTCTTCCTCCTCCTCCTCCTTTCTCCCTCCTACTCCTCCTCCTCTTCTTCCTCCTCCTCCTCCTCTTCCTCCTCCTACTCCTACTCCTCCTCCTTCTCCTCCTCCTCTTCCTCCTCCTACTCCTCCCCCCTCCTTCTCCTCCTCCTACTCCTCCTCCTTCTCCTCCTCCTCCCCCTCCTCCTCCTCCTCCCCCTCCTCTTCCTCCTCCTACTCCTCCTACTCCTCCTCTTTACCTCCTCCTCCTCCTCAACCTCCTCCTCCTCCCCCTCCTCCTCTTTCTACTCCTCATCCTCCTCTTACTTCTGCTCCTCTCCTCCTTATCTTCTCTCCTCCTCCTCCTTCTTCCTCCCTCCTACTCCTCTTCCTCCTCCTCCTCCTTCCTCCTCCTTCTCCTCCTCCCTCCTCCTCATCCTCCTCCTAGTACTCCTACTCATCATCCTCCTACTCCTCTTACTCCTCCTATTCTTCCTACTCGTACTCCTACTCCTCCTCCTAATCCTCTCCCTCCTCCTCCTCCCCCTCCTCCTACTCCTCTTCCTTATCCTCCCTCATCCTCCTCTTCCTCCTCCTACTCCTCCTACACTCCTCCTTTTCCTACTCCTCCTCCTCCACCTCCTCCTCCTCCTCCTCCCCTCCTCCTCTTCTACTCCTCATCCTCCTCTTACTTCTCCTTCTCCTCCTTCTCCTCCTCCTCTTCTCCTCCTCCTCCTTCTCCTCCTCCTACTCCTCCTCCTCTTCCTCCTCCCCTCCTCCTCCTCCTTCCCTCCTTCCTACTCCTCTCCTCCTCCTCATCCTCCCCCTACTCCTCCTCCTATTCCTCCCCTACTCCTCCCCCTCCTCCTACTCCTCCTTCTCCTCCTCCTCCTACTCTTCCTCCTCCCTCCTACTCCTCCTACTCCTCTCCTCCTCCTCCTCCTCCTCCTCCTTCCTTTCCTCCTACCTCCTCTTCCCTCCCACACTCCCCCTCACCCCCACCCCTCCCCTCCCCTTCCCATACCCCCTCCTCCCCCTTAACTGTTCCCCCACTGATTTTATCCACTTCTCCTGCTCTCTCTCCATCTTTTCCCCTCTCCTACATGATACTTTTTTCTGACCCTTCTAAATAATTTAGATCCTAGAATTACCATAAACCAGGACCCCAATACCCTTTCCTATTCGTCTTCTACACGCTATTCTTCCTCATTTTTTCCCCCCTCCTCCTAAGATAGCCAGACAGAGAATCCAGAGAGTAGACTCAAAAAAAAAGTGGGGATAGGTCCTGAATACCCTCGACAGGTTGTTTTGTTCTTTTACTTCGACCTTTTTCCTGCCTCCCTCACACGCACCTTTTTTTGTAGGTGTCCCCATTTTGTGAAAAAAAATTGTATGCGATTTTTTTCCTTTTTTTTTTAGAATGTTACATGTTTATTTTTGGCTTTTTCGCGATCTCATTGAATAGTGATCGTTTAGTTCTTGGCTGTAAAAGTCAACCTGTGTAATCTTGTGTTCGCATTAGTACCATGTTTGTCTACCCTTTCTGTCTCTTGTCCTACCCCCATTTCGGCAGCCCCCACCTCCTATTCTTGTGTTGATTTTGTTTGGGTTGAAATAGCAATCCCTCATGTGGGAAACAGAAGAAAACAACCTAACATAAAGTTCATAAGAAAAGAGAAGCTGAATATGTGTAATCAAATGATTTATTCTTTTTTGTAACATTTTTTTTTATTTAGATAATGAATAAGCAAAGTGCTTTTTTTCTCATCAAGTCCTCGTTTATTTTGTCATTTGTCATCTGTTCCTACGAAACAATGCGCACTCTTCCGAAAAGCGGAAGAGATTTTTTTAGTGTGCGCAAAAATGGGTTCTGGCGATGCGTCGAATAGGGAAACTCGGTTTTATAGTTCATTGCCTGAAGGTCAACCTTTTTTGTGAGAGTGACATTTCTTGTGTCACTGATGTTCCTCCAGAGGAAAAATCCCCTTAATTCTGGTTTTAACAGAACCCGGTCATGCTTAGTATTTTACGACAATCAACTCAACTCATAACCAGTTAATCTATGTCCCTCTCCCCCCCCTTCCAACCCTTTATCTCTGGTTGTGGTTACACAAAATTTATTGATTGTATGAAAGCATCACCTCAATTAAAAATGCCATGAACTGAATTTCTGTCCAAAGTGCTGCTGATATTAACATCCAGTTGTTATTCGAGATTGAAAACAGCTTATGACAGTCCTGACTAGATGTTCTACTCATGCCTGTTCACTGACGGAGAAAGCAGATGTACTCTCAGGCGAAACAGGTCGAAATGCTTATAGTTTGTTCCCAAAACATTTAATACTGCACATTATCAGAGCAAAACAACCGCAGCAATCAGCATCACAACACCAGCTATGCCCGGCACACCAGCCTTTGCAGCGCATTATGACTTGATAAACAGTGCGGGAGATTTGGTGTGTTATAACACGTGAGCAGAATAAGCCAGCATACCCAACACTTATAAAAGGTGCTGCGGAAACGGAAAAATTTAGTGTTTAATAAACATACACAGTAGCAAAACCATTGCAACACTTATAAAAGTGCTGGGAGTTGGGTTAGCAACAGCAAAAGCAACTAACTAAAAGGCTGGCTGGAGTACTAGGATTAGCAACATGAATAAACCTATAAAATGCGGGTTGTAGCCGCACACCTATGGTTCGTAACGCCACGCAAACACTTATAAAGTGCTGAAGACTGGGTCAGCAACAGACTAACACTTATAAAGTGTTGGAGACTGGGTTAGCAACACACTAACACTTATAAAGTGCTGGAGACTGGGTTACTAATTGACTAACACTTATAAAGTGTTGGAGACTGGGTTAGCAACAGGATAACACTTATAAAGTGCTGAAGACTGGGTTAACAGAAGGCTAACACTTATACAAGTGCTGGAGACTGGATTAGCAACAGGCTAACTCTTATAAAAGTGCTGGAGACTGGATTGGCAGCAGTCTAACACTTATAAAAGTGCTGGAGACTAGATTAGCAACAGGTTAACACTTATAAAAGTGCTGGAGACTGGGTTAGCAAGTCTAACACTTATAAAGTGCTGGAGACTGGATTGGCAGCAGTCTAACACTTATAAAAGTGCTGGAGACTAGATTAGCAACAGGTTAACACTTATAAAAGTGCTGGAGACTGGGTTAGCAAGTCTAACACTTATAAAGTGCTGGAGACTGGATTGGCAACAGGTTAACACTTATAAAAGTGCTGGAGACTAGATTAGCAACAGGTTAACACTTATAAAAGTGCTGGAGACTGGATTAGCAGCAGTCTAACATAAAAGTGCTGAAGACTGGGTTAGCAACAGACTTATGAAGTGCTGGGAGTTGGGTCAGCAACAAACTAACACTTATAAAGTGCTGGTAGTTGAGGTTGGACTAGTGGTTAGAGCGTTGACTTCGTATTCAGATAGACCGGGTTCGAGCTTCCCCATCAGGGGCACCCATCTGGGTGGATTTCTTTCGCAGGAGTTAACATCAGTGCTGACTCCACCCCACCCTACCCCACGAAAGTTCTTCAGATGAGACTATAAACAAAGCTAGAGGCCCCCACCCCACCCCGTATGCACACACACATACAAAAAGAAAACAATCTTGTCCTCGCGTTAAAACCCATTTTGCCCTTTGAGGAAAGAACACGGGTCCCGTGTGTTAGCGTACGCATAAACATCTCTCGCACACACGTTAAATAAAGCCAGCCTGATCTGCATTTTGGAAGAGTAGGCCTTTGCGTGCTGGTAGGAATGGATGTCAAAATGTACAACCTGCATGCTTGATACTTCATTCTCCGAAGTCGGAATGCGGCTATCTTAATGGTGGGTAAAAACTGGGTCATACCCAAAATCTAGCCGTTCGTAATAATCTTCGGAACTCTAGCCGAGAAACGAGAAAAAATATAGTGTAAAATGTGTGTGTGTGTATGTTTGTATGCATGCATGCATACATACATGTATGTATGTATGTATGTATGTATGTATGCCGTCAGCGCCTGGGCTTTATCACAGTTCTTGATTAAACCATTGACGCTGGGGGCAACAGCTAAGTGAGAGGCTGTATGACCAGTGGCTTTCTTTCCCACTTGGCCGAGAGAGTGATAGAGAGCTATGCCCACTTGGCCGAGAGAGTGGGGATGTACTGTAGTGGGCAAGGCATCTCCACTATAATCAAATTTCTACCCAGTTTCCAAAACAGTAGCTGCCTCCTCTGCTGTTTTGGAGGTCATCGTCGGACACGACGGACAAACATACATGTATGTATGTATGTATGTATGTATGTATGTATGTATGTATGTATGTTTGTTTGTATGTATGTATGTATGCATGCATGCATGCATGTATGTATGTATGCATGTATGTATGTATGTATGTATGTATTATGTGTGTTTGTATGTATGTATGTTTGTATGCATGCGCGCGCGTGTGTGTGAGTGCGTGCGTGCGTGCGTGCGTGCATGTGTCTGCCTGCCTGCCTGCCTGCCTGCCTATCTGCCTTCCTGTAGACGCATTCGCATTCATGCGTGCGTGTGAGTACTGACTTGTAATCAACGTTACGCACTCTGAGACCTTGCCCAACACAATTGTATTCCGCACTGCACCAAAAGTTTTCTCCCTGAAAACAGCTCCAGTCAAACTGGCCTATTCCTTGAAAATCAAACAACGAAATTAGCTCAGATGGTCATTGCCCGTGCCAGTGACTGCAATGTCCGCAATACTAAAAGTGTGCAACCAAATGCAGAAAGAAGAAGAAAAACAAATCCGTTAACAAGTTTGTAAAAGTAATTTAAAGTTAAATTCTATCAGAGTCGATTTGGATGACTTGGAAAGTAGAAATGGGTTGATTGGAGTCCAAGACTTTGTATAACGTTTTGGATTTGAAAATGCTGAACAAGGTAGCAAGGGTTGTTTGGGAGGGGGTGGGGAGGGGTATTTTGGTAGTCATTTCATCTTGGATACAGTGTCTCAAGTCCTCTCTGATGCTGTGTTCAACATGATTTGGTATTGCATTAACTTTATAGTCGTCTCCTGTTTTCTTGTAGGTTTGTGTGATCAATATTAAAAGATTTGTTATCTCGGCTCGTAACACTGAGAACTCTCAGTCAAGCTTTAGTATTTTTCAAGTTTCTAATCGTTGAAATATTGATTGAATGAGTTGGAAAACTTTTTATTTCAGTTACTTGGTGTTTTTTTTACTGATCTGCTTATAAATATAGAAATGTATGTCAGGAAGTTTTTAAAAGAAGAGTTCTTGGTCATTAAGATGACAGTTTGTTCTACCTTGGGGTTTTGTTTTATTTAAGTCTCAGATAATATTATGTCATTAGTATGCACTCTGTCTCTGTCTCTATGTCTCTATGGGAGACGGGATAGCCTAGTGGTTAGAACATTGCGCTCGCAATCTGACGACCCGCGTTCGATTCCCGTTCAAGGGGATATTTTCCCCTGGAATTAACATCAGTGCAGACTTCTCTCTCCGCAAAAGTTCTTCGGATGAGACTATAAACCGAGGCCCCGTGTGTGAACGCACCCAGACCATCTTGCGCACACGTTAAATCCTGTTCCGCTTTTCGTAAGAGTAGGCCATTGTGTGCCGGTGGGAACAGATGCCAGAATTGACAAAACCGCAAACACACGGGGACTAGATGTAAAAAAAAGCACATAAGTGCTTATCCCATTACCCTCGATATAAAAGAATAAAATGAAAAATAAATAAAATCGCTGTGTCAGGACCCACTCACTTCCACCGATTAGATAACCAACCAACCCACGAACCAGACTCACTTGCTTTCTATCAGAAATTTTCACTTCCCAACCATACCCCAACCCACCCCATCCCACCCCGACACACACACAACACACACACACACACACACACACACACACACAACACAAAACAACACGCACGCACGTACGCACGCACGCACACACACACACTTCCAAAAGTCCTGATGAGACTATATACCGAGGCCCCTTGTGCGAACGTACGTAGAACATCTTGCGTACACGTTAAATCCTGTTCTGCTTCTCGTAAGAGTAGGCCAGTCTGTGCCGGTAGGAACAGATGACAAAATTGACAAAACCGCTTACACACGGGGACTGGATGGAAAAATCAACACTAGTGCTTATTCTATTATCCTCGATGTAAAAGAATTTTTTGAAAAAAGCAAAAAATGCACTCACGCACGCACGCAACGCACACACACACACACACACACACACACACACACACACACACACACACACACACACACACACACACACACACACACACACACACACACACACACACACACTAAATACACGTTTAATTATATAACGTGAAAGGAAAGTCTAGTTATTACACTACTGCCACAATACAGTATGAACATTGATATTGAGGATGCGGTTGCAGAGAGAAAGATAAGAGAAACTGTATTGTAAGAGCGTTGAGTATTGCCTGTCAATTTGTTGCTACAGGTAAGACGTTAGACACAGTCCGATATGTATCGTTTTGTTTTGTGTTGTTTTGTAATGTCTTGCGTTGTGTTATCTTGTCTTGTCTTATTTTGTTTTGTTTATCTTGTCTAATGTGTCTTTGGCTCTGCTTTCACCAATTCAACTAAACCGTCAGTGTGTGTGTGTGTGTGTGTGTGTGTGTGTGTGTGTGTGTGTGTGTGTGTGTGTGTGGTGTGTGTGTGTGTGTGTGTGTGTGTGTGTGTGTTATGTGTGTTATGTGTGTTATGTGTGTGTTGTGTGTTGTGTGTTGTGTGGTGTGTTGTGTGGGTGTGTTGTGTGTGTTATGTGTATGTTTGTGTGTGTTGTGTGGGTGTTTGTGTGGGTGTGTTGTGGGTGTGTTGTGTTGTGTGTGTGTGATATGTGTGTGTGCTGTGTTGTCATGTTTGTGTTGTGTCTGTGTTGTGTGTGAGTTGTGTGTGTATCGTGTGTGTGTCTGTGGTTTGTTTGTTTTTGTTTAATGTCCATTCAAAACTTGGTAATGAGGACACAACCGCAATCAAACAATCTCTCTCTCTCTCTCTCTCATCTCTCTCTCTCTCTCCTCATCTCTCTCTCTCCTCTCTCTCTCTCTCTTTCTTTCTTTCTTTCTTTCTTTCTTTCTTTCTGTGTATCTGTGTGTACGTGTGTGTGTGTGTGTGTGTGTGTGTGGTGTGTGTGTGTGTGTGTGTGTGTGTGTGTGTGTGTGTGTGTGTGTATGTGTGTGTGTGTGTGGTGTGTGTGTGTGTGAATGGTCTGCACTTGATCTTTGAGTCGAGTCTTCAGTAGCTCTCAGTGAATAATTCGTCTATTGAGAGCCATAACCATACATCTCCATATGTAGATATGTATGGAGATGCATGGCTGTGGCAATCAAAAGACGAATTGATTTACGTGTTTCCAGATTGCCTGCGTAGTTTACTTTTATTTAACAGCAAATTCTTCAGCATCTTCTGCTTTCAATTTTTGTATTACAAATCATACATTGTTTGGAGACTTTCGTTTTCATTTGGATTTACTTTTCTCAGAACGAACGGTGTCATCATTGTGCGTTATCTATCTATCATGTCGTCTTTCGGTCAGTCTTCTGCTTCCTCCACTTCAAAAAAAAAACAACAACCGTTGATTTAACCTATTTGCAAGATGATGGATCGGATAGTGGCCAAAAGGTGGAGTTGATGCCGTACGGGAGATTGAGGACAACGTTTTATGTCAAATTCTATTTTCATTTTCATACCACCTAAAGTCAAGGGCAGATTTCTCTGCCTGAAATTTGGACTACTCTCTCCGGGAGAGCGCGTCGCCACAAGAGCAGCGCCACCCTTTAAAAAGAAACTTCCCTCTGTTTTCGACTGTATTTGTTTCCCTATCAGAGTGATTTTGTTTTTACATAATTTTTCCATGGACAGTTCTCTTGTTGCCGTGGGTTATTTTACGTGCGTCAAATTATTTTTAATACACGGGACCTTAGTTGATCATCTCATCCGAAAGAATAGCACCCTGACCACCATTCATGGTCTAAAGGAAAGAGGAGCAGTTTTACGCCTAAACGGGGATCAAACCACCGCACACTTCCGACCCGGACTTTTTGCTTTCTAGGCAGGTGCGTTGCCTCTAGACCACTGATCCACCTCTGAATCGAAGTAAAGGAGGAAAAGGGAACCAAATAAAACCCAAAAGAAATGACGCTAATGAATATGACGTCATGGCAACACGCGTCACAGAACACATTGTTCCTCTCCTAGCTTCCTCTATACAGAAAACCTTCGCTTTCCACACTGAAAGAAAGTTTTTCATGTGTTTTCAAAGAAGTGGAGAGGATTCATTGATATTTGTTGACATTTGACGATGCTTAATTTGCTGTGGTTGGGTGACAAATTTGCTTGATTCTAAATCCCCACGCTGTTTCTCCGAAAAGACTAATCGTTCCCTCGGTTATTGTATCAACCCATGGTCTAGGGATTGCGTTTATGAGTGCATAGTACTGAAATAGTGTTATTGCCTTGTTTTGGTTCAACACTTCAGTCACCTCATTTAATGGCAGGACACGTTTTATTCCTGTGCATTACTAATACCTTTAACACGTAAAAGCCCCTATTCTTTCATTTTTTGAAAGTTAATTATTCTATGTTGATAAGTCTGTTATTAAAGAGATGCTGATGTCCAATTTGTTTTGCTAATACGTTTTCCAAATTAGTTTTTGACGTTTTATCTATAATAAAAATAAACAAGTTGCGTAATCATGCTTCTGTCTAGAATCCATTCTTAACTGCTGAAAGTTCGTGCATGTCATTGCTATAGCAATTAACTTCAAACGCGAGTTGAGCCGGGGCAGCTTTAGTTAAATACCATCAGGGATAGTGCACCGGGTGCCTGTGCCTCTTTATGCAGTCTGCCTAGTCACTGCACATTAAATATCTCCTGCGTTTCGACTCTATCCACCATACTCAAACACACTCACATATCTATGTTTAAGATCTCTCTCTCTCTCTCTCTCTCTCTCTCTCTCTCTCTCTCTCCTCCTCTCTCCCTCTCTCTCTCTCTCTCTCTCTCTCTGTTGGTTTAAACAGAACTCTTAACTGTAATGCAAAGGTAAAGGTGTCCCACAACCTAAGTGGTCGTAGGGGAACGAGGCATCAGGGACATCAACTTCTCCAGGGGCCAGCATATTGAGGGCGGCGCCCATCTCCTCTCTCTCTCTCGTTGCTTTACCTTCCCTGACCTTAAATAGGGCATGTACCCTTTTACAACTGGGTGAACTCGGGGAACTGTACTGAAGCCAAGTCGCGCAAGCGGTCACCCAGCCACTTGGTAACTACGCTCGATGCAGTTTAATGCTGGTTTGAGGGAAAGCGAGTGCCCTGACCACTGAGCTCCCCGATCCCTAAACTGTGATACTCCTACCATAATATACATGCATGCACATTGTGACAGATGACTTCACAGTATAGGGAAACAGTTGACTCAGACTCCTTTAAACTCTGGTGCCCATGTCATCTGGTTTTAAGCTTGCACAATGCAATTGTGTTAGAGAAGACTTAAATATATAAATAACAAGATTAAGCAGCTTTCAGCGTGGTTTTATCATGGATGCCAAAAACAGTACTGCAGGGAACACTCGAAGGTGGCAGAAAGAGGGGAAGACAGAACAAGTCATGGATGGACAACATCAGAGAATGGACCAGGATGAATGACTCGGCACTACTGCGCATAGCCGAGGACCGAGATGGATGGAGGAGGCTTACCACGGCATCGTCTTTCGTGTCTCCCCCACGACCGCCAAGGTCACAGGTCTGATGATGATGATGATGATCATGGATGCAGGTTCGTACACCTTGGCTTCAGTACAATTCCCCCCAGTTCACCTAAAGCTGTAAATGGGTACCTGCCCTACTTTAAGGTCAGGGAAGGTAAAGCAGCGAGGAGAGGAGATGGGCGCTGCCCTCAATATGCTTGCCCCCGAAGAAGCTGAGGTCTCTGACGCCTCATTCTCCAACACCTACGCAGGTTACGGGACCCCGGGACACCTTTACCTCTTCCTTGACCTTGATTGAATGAATGTACTGTCCTTACTACATTCTCAACTCTCTCATTGACAAAAAGAAAACAACTGCCCTGGGTCACGAGACGACT
>CM054138.1:26589218-26591718 GCA_028751875.1 Rapana venosa
AAGGTAGGGGGGTGGTAGGGAGAGTTGTGGGGTAGTGGGGTGGGGAGGGGGGTGGAGGGGGAAGAGGTTGGTGGGGTGGGGTGGTTGGGGTTGTGGAGGGGGGGCGTTGGGGTGGGGAGGGTAGGGTGAGGGGGTGTGAAAGAGTGCGAGGTGGGGGGGGGGGGGGGGGAGGATGGGTGGAGTGTGTGTCTGTGTCTGAAAGTGTGGAGGGATTGGGGGTTGAGTGCGGGGTGTGCTGTGTTTTGTGTGTGTGTGTGTGGTGTGTGTTGTGTGTAGGGGGGAGGGGGCCGGGAGGGGATGGGTGGGTGTGAGTAGGGGTGGGGAGGGGGTGTGTATGTGTGTGGGTGTGATATCTTCACTTTAATCGTCTATTCACATTTATGATATGTGTGTGTGTTTGGGTGAAAGTGAGAGTGTGGTCGTTGTAGGGGTTGTGAGGGTTGTGGTTATTCGTGGTAATGGTAGGGGTGGTGTTTGGTTGTGGGGGGTAGTGGTAGTGGTGGTGATGGTGGGGTTGTGGAAGTGGTGAGGGTTTGTGGTGGTGTTTGCGATGGTGGTCTTCGTGGTAAAAAAAGAAGTGTGGAACAAAAGGGTACAGTGGTGATGGTGTGTTGATTGTGAATGATCTCCATGTTTGATGATGATAAATGATGATGAGATGATGATGATGATGATGATGTGGTGAGTGGTGGTGGTGGTGGGGGTGGGCGGTTGGTGGTGTGGTGGATATGGTGGTGGTGGTGATTTATGGTACTTTGATGGTAGTTGTGGTTGCAGTTCTTGTGATATTGATGATGATGATGAGAGATGATGGTGATGGTGATGGTGATGGTGGTGGTGATGGTAGTATGTGTGGTAGTTGTGGTTTGCAGTTATTGTGATGATGATGATGATGATGTTTGATGTGATGATGATGATGATGATGATGGTAATGGTGATGGGATGGAGGTGGTGATGGTAGTATGTGATGGTATTGCGGTTTCGGTTATGGTAATATTGATGATGATCATGATGATGATAGTGGTGGTGATGGTGGTGGTAGTTGTGAAACTGATGATGAGGATGATGAGGATGATAGTGATAATGATAGTGATGATTGTGGTGGTGTCGGGGGACGTGGTGTGAGCGGTAGCGATGGTGGTAGCGGTGGTGGGGGTGATGATGGTGGCAGGAGGAGGAGGATGATGATGGTGAAGATGGCAGCGATCACAACGTCGATCACACCAAAGGTCATTACCATTAACTGATAATAACGTCAAAACTAACCACAATAACGCAACGACCGTCATCAACACCACCACCAACAACAAAACCACACACCAATAACACTTCCACCACCACCAACAACAAAACTAACATCACATTAACCACCACCACCACCACCTTCACCAACATCACCACCACCACCACCAACACCAACAACCAAAACCACACACCAATAGCACTACCACCACCACCACCACAATCACAACAACAACCCAAAAACCCCACACAAACAACGAACTACCACCACCATCAACAACAACACAACCAACATCAAACAATAACCACCACAGCCACCGCACCACCACCACAACCAACAACACAACCAGCATCACAACAATAACCACCACCACCACAACCAACACCACCACCACCAACAACAACAACAAAACCACACACCAATAACACTACTACCACCACCACCAACAACAAAACTAACATCACAATAACCACCACACCACCACCATGGATGAGTGACAGGGGGGGGGGAGGGAGGAGCAGAACCAACCAACATCACACCAATAACCACCACCACAACAATCACCATCACCACCACCACCAAACACAACACCACCACCACCACCACCACCACCATCACTGCCCTATATCTATCCCCAGATTTGACGAAATCGACGCGGCGATGTACGGACCAGGCACAACAGATCGGTTTCGCCGCGGCTTCTTCATCTTTCTCTTCCTGGTCATCTACCTGGTGCCCATGCTGGTCATCCTGGCCACCTGTGTCCGCATCACCGTTAGCCTGCTGCAGCCCATTGCCGTGCGGCGCTGGCCCTCGGCGACAGGCAAAGACAGCGGCCGACGCCATGAGGAGAACAAAAGAAAGGTAAAGATGGGGTTGGGTATAACTGGAAGTAACACTGTGATTAGATATAACAGAAAGTAACTGTGCGAATGGTGGTAAATTTAGAAGGGAAGAATGTGTGGATGACGTTAACGGATAATTATGTGTGTGAAAGAATGTGTGTGGATGATGTGAATCTGAAAGATTGAATGTGTTTGAAATAATGTAGCTAAGTGAATAATGTAAATCGGGAAGAGCTATGTCCATGTACACAAACAAGTAAGTGTGAATGATGTGAACGGATCTGTGTGTGTATAAAAAAATGGAGTGTGTGTGTATGTATGGATATTGTTGTTGTTGTTGTTGTTGTTGTTGTTGTGGTGGTGGTGGTGGTGGTGGTGTTGTTGTTGATGATGATGATGCTGCTGCTTCGAT
>CM054138.1:26594218-26596718 GCA_028751875.1 Rapana venosa
GGTTTGGTTGCAGGTGGCGCGGATGGTGATTGTAGTGGCGGTGGCTTTCATCGTGTCCTGGTCACCGTTCTATCTGACCACGCTCGTCTCCCAGATACAGTCCATCTCTGGTCAGTATTAAGCGGTAGGGAGGGAGGGGAGGGGAGGGATGGGAGAGGGTGGAGGTTGAGGGACGGGGGGGGGGGGGACGGGGAGGGGGGAGAGATGAGAGAGAGTATGTTTGTTGGTGTGTTGTTTGTGTGTATTTTTGGATGTTTTGCGTTGTTGTTGGTTTTGTTATGACAGTTGTTGTTTGTGTGTATGAGTGTGTGTTTGTGTGTATGAGTGTGTGTTTGTGTATGAGTGTGTGTTTTGTGGTGTGTTTGGTGTGAATGTGTGTGTGCGTATGTGCGTGCGTGTGTATGTGCGCGCGCGCACGTGTGTGCGTTTATTGTGTATGTGTGTCTATGTGTGTGTATGTGTGCGCACGTTTTTATTTATTTATTTATTTATTCTTTTATATCGAGGATAATGGAATAAGCATTCATGTGCTTTTTTACGTCCAGTCCCCGTGTGTATGCGGTTTTGTAAATTTTGTCATTCGTTTCCACCAGCACACAATGGCCTACTCTTCCGAAAAGCGGAACAGGATTTAACGTGTGCGCAAGATGTTCTGCATGCGTTCGAACACGGGGCCTCGGTTTATAGTCTCATCCGAAGGACACGTGTGTGTGTGTGTTTCAAAATCTGAATGCGCTGCTGCTTTTTTGTTGTATTTGTGGGGGTTTTTTAGTACACATGTAAGCTGAAGTTTGTTTTCATTAAGTACTTGAACTTTTGTTTTTGTTGAGCGTACATAGTTTTGATAAAGGACGTTAGCTACATGGAAAGTTTTGCAGTGTTTGATGTGCAAGGGGTCTAGATTTAAAACAGGAAACAATATGTTTTAAAAAAATAAGAGTGTGTTTTTGTAAAAATGAGTAAAGTTAAAAAACAAAACAAAATAAACTCTGTGTACATCTTTCCTGACACTTTGTTGTCACTTGGTAAATGCTATTTAGAGCTCCTTTTCTCTCTCTCTCTCTCCTCTCTCTCTCCTCTCTCTCTCTCTCTCTCTCTCTCTCTCCTCTCTCTCTCTCTCTCTCTCTCTCTCTCTCTCTCTCTCCTCCCCCCATTCTTCTTCTTCACAATTCTTCTCCGCAATTCTTCTCCGCAATTCTTCTTCTTCTTCTTCTTCTTCTTCTTCTTCTTCTTCTTCTTCTTCTTCTTCTTCTTCTTCAAAGTCTTCTTCTTCAAAGTCTTCTTCAAAGTCTTCTTCTTCAAAGTCTTCTTCAAAGTCTTCTTCTCCATACTCTTTCATCATCTACTTTTGCACGTTGTCAATTTCCACAGCCATTGCAAGACGAATCTGGTCCAGTTGAAGCACGAGTTATGGAACCTATTTCCTAACCTCCAAGAGATCACTTTTACGTTTTTCTTTCTTTTTTTTTAAAATCCCTTTTGTTTCCTACAATTTATCTACTAAAAGTCTTCGAAAATATCCCCCAACACTTCATCATGAAGGAAATTCGTGATCTATGTATTTTTTTTTCAAAAAGCGAAATTATGTTTGCGGATGAATGGCAGTGTAAAGCTGCTAAAGTAATAAGATGTAGTTGAGTGACTATGCGGAAAACCAGCGATTTTTATGAAGCTGGATGGCAAAAACTTTCGAAAACGTTGTATGTTCATAATAATTATTGTCGTCAGTACGATAGTGAGGTGAAAGTTAATGCTTGTAATGTGAATTGCGTGTGTTTCTTCCTGTTCACTACATTATAGTTATGATGTCAACATTTCAAACAATGGCTACATAAGTTTTTGTTTTCCTTCTTCTGTTTGTCACGTCAGTTAGAGGGAGGAATAGCACATCCTCCAAGGATCACGTTTTGACACGAAGAGTGACAGCAAGCCAGTTATGATTATAGTGAAAAACATGAGCGTGACAAACGATGAAGCTGTGGCCCCCCCCCCCCCCCCCCCCCCCCCACTCCCACGGAGTTATGGTAAACAATTAAACTATGCAAAAAATCCTCCTGAAAATGAGTCCCCAACACTGCTCCCCCCTCCTTATCCCCCCCACCCCCCTTCCAGCTACCTCCTCCCTCCCCCCCCCCCCCCCCCCCCCCCCCAGCCACCTGTTAAAGAGAGATGTACCTGTAAATGGGTACCTGCCTCTTTTAAGTTGTCAAGTAAGGTAAAAGCATCGAGGGAGAAGGGGATGGGCGCCACCCTCAACATGCTGGCCCCTGGAGAGGTTGAAGTCTCCGAAGCCTCGGTCCCCTAGGAACCAACAAAAGCCCCATGCAATTATATACGATTGAAACGAGGTTAAAAACCAGCTGTGTTTGTCGTTTCTGGTATCAGCGCCCCAGCCAACCATAAGAGTTTAACAAAGATGGTAGCTCTGTGTGTAGGAGACACTCCATAAAACGACACGTACAAAGGGGATAAAACCGAAAGACAAAACAAAACAACACCC
>CM054138.1:26601718-26634218 GCA_028751875.1 Rapana venosa
GAAAGGCATAACGAAAGAAACAAACAAAAAAAACAAAGAAACAAAGAAAAAGAAAGTAAGAAAGAAAAAGAAATATTCATGTGCGCAGAAGCAAAGAAGGGGTGAAAACAAGACCACGATATAAAAAAAATAATGATGAACTGAAAGTAGAGGGATAATTGTAGCAAATTATGACATAAAAATTTCAGGAGGAAAAAATAAAAAATAATTATTTCAACAACAGCTTATAACCAGGAAGAACATTTTTTTTTAAAATGAAGAAATAAAACAAACAACAATCTAGACAGATTGAGAACAAAAGCGAAATAGAAATTGCGAGTGATTACGAAAGCCTAAAATAAAGAAACTTTCTGAGAACAAAGGCAAGAAAAGAAAGAAAGAAAGAAAGAATGAATGAATGAATGAATGAATGAGTGAAATAAAGGAAGGAAGGAAGGAAAGAAGAGTGAATGAATGAATGAATGAATGAATGAAATAAAGAAAGAATGAATTAATTCATTAATGATTGAATGAATGAAAAACTAAAAGAAGGGATCAAGAACAGAGAAAAGAAATAAAACAAAAGAAAGTACAAATGAAGGAAGGAAAGAAAATATGGAGAGACAGACAGACAAACAGACAGACAAGCAGACAGACATATACATGCATACATACAAACATGCATTCATACATACATACATACATACATACATACATACATACACACACATAGATACATACATCCATATATGCATACATACGCACATACATACATACATACATACATACATACATACATACATACAAAAAGACACACATACATATAGACAGGCAGACAGACAGGCAGACAAACAGTGAGATATAAAGATAGACTGACAGACAGAAAATCAAAGAGATAGAAAAAAGGGAGAAAAGATAGGGAGAAAAGATACAAGAAGAATGCAGGAGCATCATAGATTAAAACAAGATAACAAAGAACAAGATGGGAACAGACGAAAAAGAAAAAAGACACCAACATGCATTATTTTTAAGCGTGATAACCACAAGTCCTTCGGATGAAACTATAAATAATAATAATAATAATAATAATAATAATAATATATGGAATTTATATAGCGCTGAATCTTGTAAAAAAACAAACAAATCGAAGCGCTTGCACTCAATCATTTACAGGCATGCAACTCTCCTTAAACATAATGAACAACAGATTTCAAAACCATGCGCGCGCACGTATGCACGCATGCACGCACACACACATACACACACACACACACACACACACACACACACACACACACACACACACACACACACACACACACACTCTCGGAACAACACTTAGAAGGTGAAAGATGCTGTTAAAAATTAGGGACAGATATTTGGGGGGAAAGTCTCAGGTAGGAAATAAGTAAACTGAGGCCCTGTGTGCGAACGCACGCAGAACATCTTGCGCACACGTTAAATCCTGTTCCGCTTTTTGGAAGAGTAGGCCATTGAATGCCGGTGGGAACAGATGACAGAATTGACAAAACCGCATACACACGGGGACTGGATGTAAAAAAAAAGCACATACGTGCTTATTCCATTATCCTCGATATATAAAAGATGTTGGTTTGTTTTTTCAATGCACACAGAAGAACAAACCCACAGGCAAAAAAAACACACATCCCACCCCCCACCCACCCCCCATCCCATCCTCCCCCTCCCCCACCCCAAAACTAAAACAATGCACCCCACCCCCTTTTCCCCGCCCCCCTAAAGAAAAAGACCCGGGGAAAAAAACCACACCAAATTTCCTGTAAAGGTTTTCGTTCAAACTTAAGATCACAAAGCACTAAGCTTACAGATTTAGTTTCTTAAAACAAAACAAGAAAAACATCAAAAGATTAATGAATAGACGGCTTACAAAATATAATCTCCATGCCTCATGTATGAAAAATTCAGTTATTAATATTTTAAAAAAATAACGAATAAAATCCTATCCATCCGTAAAACTAAGAAGGTTAATGCCCCTTAGCAGATGAATGCTGGTTTGATTGCTTTTGTTTTGTTGTTGTTCTTTTTCTATAATTATTAGAAGCAGAAAAAGATCATAGGACAGATATTCGACATGTCATTATTGCCATAGTATTGCTCAGTTTCATAAATACAAGGGACAGAAGAAGACAAAGAAGAAGAAAAAGAACAAGAACAAGAACAAGAACAAGAAAATAAAAAGAAGAAGAAGAACAAGAAGAAGAAGAAGAACAAGAAGAACAAGAACAAGAACAAGAAGAATAAAAAGAAGAAGAAGAAGAACAAGAAGAAGAAGTAGAAGAAGAAGAAGAAGCCTCGATAACGTTTCAAAAGTTTCAGAAATAAACACAGTGTATTGCAGCAAAAATTCAAAAGCGAACATTCAGACCACACACACACACAGACACACACACTCACACACACACACACACACACACTCTCTCTCTCTCTCTCTCTCTCTCTCTCCTCTCCTCTCTCTCTCCTCTCTCTCTCTCTCTCTCTCTATCAATCTCGCACACACCCACACCAACACTCACCCCACCCCCCTCCCTGTCCACACACGCATGCGCGGGCACACACACGCACACAACACACACACAACACCACCACACACACACACACACACACACACACAGAGATCGACCCACCCACACACTCCCCCCCCCCCCCCCCACCACCACCAAATATTATAAAGTACACAGCACATAGACAGTCCCATGTACTTTTTCTTTCTTTGTTTCTTTTAGCCACCAAACTACACGAGCTCTGAATAGACAGGCACCACAGCACAGTAAGCATTCATCTTCCTCGTAGTGTTCTGATTTATTGGAAAGTCTGGAACCGACGTCTGAAGTACATGGAGAGGCAAGGAAAAGTACAGAACGAAAGAATGTATGAATGAAACGAAGAAGAAAGAAAAAAAGGACGGATGAAAACAAAAACGAGACCAAAAAATTCAAACACAAGATGTGGGTAGATACTGTGGGAGTCTGGACAAGCCACCCTCCCCCCCCCCCCCCAACACGTCCACACACACACACATACACACACACGCACGCACGCACGCACACACACGCACGCACACACACACACACACACACACACACACACACACACACACACACACACACACACACACACACACACACACACCTTCGAATGATACTATAAACCGAGGCCCTCGTAAGCGAACGCACGCAGAACATCTTGCGCACACGTTAAATCCTGTTCCGTTTTTCGTAAGAGTAGGCCATTGTATGCCAGTGGGAACAGATGACAAAATTCACAAAACTGCATACACACGGGTAATGGATGTAAAAAAGCACATGAGTGCTTATTCTATTATCCTCGATATAAAAGAATAAACACACACGCACGCACAACGCACACCACACACACAACACACACACCACACACACACACACACCACACACACACACACACACACACACACACACATACACACAATGTACCAACATAGAACCGATGTCAGAATTATAAGCAGAGGGGGGAAATAAAGAGAAGAAAGAACATATACAATTTTTTTATTTTCGTTCCTCGGCTAGAGCTCCGAGGTTTACCAATGGTGAGATGTCGCGTGTGCGACTTTTTTTTTCTCCATTGATCACGAGATAGCCGTATTCCGACTTCAGGGATGATGTCTTAACACTACACAAATGTGGATGCGTTTTCTTCTTCTTCTTCTTCTTCTTCTTCTTCTTCTTCTTCTTCGTCTTCTTCTTCTTCTTCTCTTCTTCTTCTTCTCTTCTTCTTCTTCTCTTCATTCTTCTTCTTCGCAATTCTTCTTCTTCGCAATTCTTCTTCTTCGCAATTCTTCTTCACAATTCTTCTTCTTCGCAATTCTTCTTCTTCGCAATTCTTCTTCTTCTTCTTCTTCTTCTTCTTCTTCTTCTTCTTCTTCTTCTTCCTTCTTCTTCTTCGCAATTCTTCTTCTTCGCAATTCTTCTTCTTCGCAATTCTTCTTCGCAATTCTTCTTCTTCTTCTTCGCAATTCTTCTTCTTCTTCTTCGCAATTCTTCTTCGCAGTTCTTCGCAATTCTTCTTCTTCTTCTTCTTCTTCTTCTTCTTCTTCTTCGCAATTCTTCTTCTTCTTCGCAATTCTTCTTCTTCTTCTTCTTCTTCTTCTTCTTCTTCTTCTTCTTCTTCTTCGCATTCTTCATCTTCGCAATTCTTCATCTTCGCAATTCTTCTTCTTCGCAATTCTTCTTCGCAATTCTTCTTCTTCGCAATTCTTCTTCGCAATTCTTCTCGCAATTCTTCTTCGCAATTCTTCTTCGCAATTCTTCTTCTTCGCAATTCTTCTTCTTCGCAATTCTCCTTCTTCTTCGCAATTCTCTTCTTCTTCTTCGCAATTCTTCTTCTTCTTCTTCGCAATTCTTCTTCTTCTTCGCAATTCTTCTTCGCAATTCTTCTTCTTCTTCGCAATTCTTCTTCTTCGCAATTCTTCTTATCATTTATATTGTTGTTGTTGTTGTTGTTGTTTTTCGTTTTTATCATGTTGTCATCCGTTCCCACCAGTACATCATGGCATACCTTTCCGTAAGGTCGAACGGATTTTAACGTGTGTGCATAAAATGTTCTGCACGCGTACCACACACAGGATCTCGTTTTACAGTCTCATCCGAAGGACTTTCAGGGAGAGTGGAGTTGGCATTGATGTGAACACCAGGGGGAAACATCTCCTTAAACAGGTGTCTCGGTGGTTACCTGAAACTATGGGATCAATCCCGAGTCGACAAATTGCAAGTGTAACACTCTAACGACCACACTTTCCCTGCTGCTGCTGCTGCTACTCTTGCTGCTGCTGCTGCTGCTGCTGCTGCTACTCTTGCTGCTGCTGCTGCTGCTGCTGCTGCTACTCTTGCTGCTGCTGCTGCAGCTGCTGCTGTTGCTGTTGCTGTTGTTGCTGCTGCTGCTGCTGTTGTTGCTGTTGCTGTTGCTGCTGCTGCTGCTGTTGTTGTCTGCTGTTGCTGCTGCTGCTGCTGTTGCTGTTCGTGCTGCTGCTGCTGCTGCTGTTGTTTTTGCTGCTGCTGCTGCTGTTGCTGCTGCTGCTGTTGCTGCTGTTGCTGCTGCTGCTGTTGTTGCTGCTGCTGCTGCTGCTGTTGTTGCTGCTGCTGTTGCTGCTGCTGCTGCTGCTGCTGTTGTTGCTGCTGCTGATGCTGATGCTGCCGCCGCTGCTGCTGCTGCTGCTGCTGCTGCTGCTGCTGCTGCTGATGATGATGATGATGATGATGGTGATGATAATGGTGGTGATGATGATGATGATGATGGTGATGATGATGACGACGACGACGACAACGACGACGACGACGAGGAGGAGAGAGGAGGATATATATATAGCAGACTGACAAAATATGAGAAAATAATATTGTAAAAAGCCATACAAAAAAAAAAGAAAGATAAAGACGAAAAGTAGACAAGCAAAAACTGGTTAGAAAAAAAAAAAAAAAAAGGAAAGAAAACAGCAAAATTGGTAGATATGGAAACGTCAGAAAGAAAAGAAAGAGGGATAGACAGAAAGAAGGAAGAAACAAAGAAATAAAGAACGAGAAAAGACATACAGATAGACGGACAGACAGACAGACAGACAGAAACAAAAGAAAGAAACAAAGAAAAGAAGGAACGAGAAAAGAGAGACAGACAGACAGACATACAGGAGGGGGGAAAAAACAACACCACAAAGAAAAAAAACAGTGAAAAGAAAGAAACAAACAAACAAAACAAACAAAGCAATACAAAAAATACGTGAGGAAAAAAGAGGGGCAGCAGGGGTGAAGAAAAAAAAGGGAAACAAAACAACAAGAACAAAAGAAAACGGGGCACAGAAGAGAGGGAGGGGGGGGGGGGCAGCATGCCCAGAAATTGCATTTAATTATGCCTGAAAAATTGAGGAACTTATGAAAAGAACGGGAGCAAAAACGAAAGTTAACATTAAGAAGCGAGAAAGAAAAAAGAAGAACAAAAAGCAGGAAAAAAAACCAAACAACAAAGAAATAATGATAAAGAAAGTGAAAAAAAGAAAGAAAAAATAAGAGCAATTATTACAGGCCCAAAAAAAAGAAAAGAAAGAAGAAAGAAAGTTAAAAAGAAGGACGAAAATGTAAGCAATAATGTCAGTCCCCCCCAAAAAAAAATTCTGAAAATTTATATAAAAAACCCCAGGCAAAATAGAAAGCAGGAAGAACAAAAAAATAAGGGGGAAAAAAGAAAGCAGGATAAGACAGAAAATAGAAAGAAAATATGAAAGAAAAAGAAAAAAAACAAGCTAAAACGAGCAACAGAAATTACACTAAAAACAAAATAACAAAATAAAAAAAGACAGACGAAGAGGAAGAAAATAAAAAAACGGACACACACACACACACACACACACACACACACACACACACACACACACACACACACACACACACACACACACACACACACACACACACGCATGCACGCAAGCACGCACGCACTAACGCACGCACACTCACACACAAACACACACACAAACATACACATAAACGCACACACGCACGCACACACACATACACGCACACACGCACGTACGCACGCACACAGACGGGCAGACAGACAGAAAGACAGACAGACAGACAGACAAAAAAAGACAAAACAGATACAGAACCAGTTGACCAAGTAGACACGCAATCAGCGAATACAGACAAAGATTTTTTTTTAAATATGAAAGAAAAAAAATTCAACAAACATTATGAAAAGATAACATCACACACTCACACAAACATACATACACACACACACACACACACACACACACACACACACACACACACACACACACACACACAGAAGAAAACACACAGGCATAGCAGCAAACTCACCCCCACCCTCCATGCACCCCAGCCCATCTCACCCTTGCAAAAAAAACAACCCAAAACACAACTAAACTAGAACCTCACCCAATTTCCTGTAAAGGTTTCCATTAAAACTTGTTTCATTATTATTCTGTTTTTGCGAAGATAATAGAATAAATACTCATGTGGTTTTTTCTCATCCAGTCCCCATGTGGATGCGGTTTTATCAATTGTGTCATCCGTTTCTACCGGCACCCACTGGCCTACTCTTACGAAAAAGGAACGGGTTTTAACGTGTGCGCAAACTGTTCTGCGTGCTTTCGAACAAGGGGCCTCGGTTTATAGTCTCATCCGAAGGACTTTTGGAGAGAGTGGAGTCAGCACTGATGATAAATCCAGAGGAAAAATCTGGACGAGATTCGAACCCGGGTCAGCACATCACGAATGGATCACTCTAACCACTTAAGATTACAAAGCGAAAAAGATTAAATATTAGTTCTGAAAAACAAAACAAAAAATCCACATAAAGCAGACTGATGAGAAGAGCGCTTCTATAACCCACCCCACCCCTCCCGATCCCCACCCCCAGGCCAAAATTAATAATATGAAAAGATTTGATTAATCAACGAAGAGTGAATTAAACAAACAAAAATGATTCAAGGAAATTCTACTCATCGGTCAAAATGTCTAGGCTAATTCCTAGCAGGAGATGAAAACAGGATGAACAATGTTCGTTATTTGCATTTTTTTTATGATTAATTGAGATACTAAAAGGTCAAAGAAAGGAAATTCAAGGGTCACCCTCGTCGGTGTAGTGTTTATTTTCATAGTTAGAAAGAGAAGAAGGAGTCAAGTCAAGTCAAATTTTTATTTCCAGATGGTACATTGAATAAGCAATGCATTTGCTTTTTTTTTCATCAAGCCATCAATCTAAGGACAATATTTGTTTTCTTAATGATAATAGTGAAATACTTCATTATTGCAACCTTTACCAATAAATTGAGGAGGAAGAGAAGAAAATGTGCGAAGAAGAAGTGCGAAGAAGAATGCAAAGAAGAAAAAGAAGAAGAAGAAGAACAACAACACAACATCACCCAAAAAACATCAGAAGCAGCGACAACAACAACAAGAACAGGAAGAACAAAAGAGCAAGAAGAAGAACAACAAATAGAAGAAGGACACACACACACACACACACAAAACACACCACACACACACACACACACACACACACACACACACACACAATTATGCGCACACGTTAAATCCTGTTCGGCTTTTCGTAAGAGTAGGCCATTGTGTGCCGGTGGGAACAGATGACAGAATTTACAAAACCGCATACACACGGGCACTGGATGTAAAAAAACAAGCACATAAGTGCTTATTCCGATATCCTCGATATAAAAGAATATATAAAATAGGCATAATCACAGACACAGACACACCACACCACACTACACACACACACATCACACCACCACCCACCACCACCACCACCACCACCACCACCACAACACCACACCACAACCACACCACACCACTCCAAAAACACAACACACCAACACACACACTAAACACACACAAAACACACTTACACACAAACACTCACACAACATACACACACACCACCACCACCACCAACCTCCCCCCACACCCACACACACACACACCACCACCACCACCCCCACAACTAACACCACCACCAACACCACTCCTACTCCACTCCAAAACAAAACACACAACCACACACATAAACACACACACGCAACACAACACACACACACACACACCACAAACACACACACACCACCACCACCACCCCCCCCCCCCCCCACACACACACACACTACACACACACACCACCACCACCACAACTCCATCCCACACACAAACACACACTACACACACACACAACACAAATACACACCACCACCACCACCCTCCCCCCACCCCCCCCCCCCCCCCCCCACACACACACACACACAAACACACACATAACTCAGGCAGTCCCCTATACGGGTTTCTCTTTGTTGGGTTTGTCTTTCTGTGTTACCACAACACTACACCAGCTGTGAAGAAACAGGCCCCACAGCACAGTTAGCCAGCTTCCTCCTCTTGGTTTCCTGATTATTGGACAGTCTGGAACCCACGCTTAAAGTACAAGGAGAAGAAACAGAGTTACAAAGAAAGAATGAGCGAATGAATCAATGAATCAATCAATCAAAAAAAAAAAACAAAAAAAACAACAAAAAACACACATAAACACACGCGCGCGCGCATGCACGCAAACACACACACACACGCACACACATACACACACACGCACATGCTCGCATGCACACACATACAACACAACACAACATACACACACACACATACACAACCACCCACCAACACACACACACACACACACACACACACGCGCGCGTGCGCGAACGCACGCAAACACACACACACACACGCACATGCACGCACGCACACACATACAACACGACACACACAACATACACACACACACACACACAAAAACACAACCACCCCCCCCACACACACACAAATCACAACACAACACTCACATACACGCGCACGCACGCACACACACACACACACGCACGCACGCACGCACACGCACAAACGCATACACACACATCACACGCATGCACGCACACGCACACACGTATGCGCGCATACATACACAAACAACCCAGACAGACGCCATACGTTGTGTGTGTGTGTGTGTGTGTGTGTGTGTGTGTGTGTGTGTGTGTTATGAGTGTTGTGTAAGTGTGTTTTTGTGTTTGGGTTGTGTATGTGTTTGTGTGTGTTTTGTGTATGTTTGTGTGTGTTTGTTTGTAGTGTGTTTGTTGCTGTTGTGTGGGGTGTTGTGTGTGTGTGTGTGTGTATGGTGTTGGTGTGTGTGCGTGGTTGTGTGTTGTGTGTGTGTGTGTGTGTGTGTTTTACCACAACACTACACCAGCAATGTGAAGAGACAGGCCTCACAGCACAGTTAGCCAGCTTCCTCCTCTTGGCGTCCTGATTATTGGACATTCTGGAACCAACGCTTAAAGTACAAGGAGAACAAGTAGAGGGACAGAAAGAAAGAACAAATGAATGAATGAATAAATTAATGAAAAGAAGAATAAGAAAACACAAGAAAGCAACACACACATACACACACCGCCGCACGCACTCACGCACGCAAAGCACGCACACACCACACAACAACACACACACAAAACAACACCACAACCACAAACGACACACAACACAACCAACACACACACACAACCCAAAACCCACAACACACACACAAACAACACAAACACACAGCCCACCCCGCAACGCAAAGCATACACACATAAAATCACCGAACAAAAATGGGGTTAATTCTGAGCCTTGTTGCCAAGAAGCCCACAAAAGTAAAATGTAAGGAACACTGTACAATCTCCTCCATAACAGAAGCAAACGGAAGAGAAAAGAAGAAAGAAAGAAAAAAAGCAAAAAAAACAAGGAAATTGAAATAAGAAAGGAAAAAAGTATGAAAAAACTAAGAAGAGGAGGAAAAGACAGAAAGATAAACAAAAGAAAAAAAAAAAGGGAAAGGAAGAAAAGGGAGAAGGGGTGGGGAAAAGGGAAGAAAGGAGGAAGAAAGAGAAGAAGGAGAAGAAGAAGAAGGAGGAGAGGAAAAAAGAAGAGACCGGAGTAGAGACAGAGGAGAAGAAAAGGAGAATAAAACGAAGCACAAAAGATAATAAAATACTACTACTACTTTTACTACTGCGCTGCTGCGCTGCGCTGCTCCCTTGCTGCTGCTGCTGTTGCTGAGATGATGATGATGATGATGAGAAACGCGCTGCTGCTGCTGCTCCCTGCTGCTGCTGCTGCTGCTGCTGCTCGCAAACACTACTAACACTTCTACTCTACTACTGCTGTCTGCTGCTGCAGCTGCTGCTGCTGCTGCTGCTGCACTACTACTACTACTACTTCTACTCTACTACTGCGCTGCTGCGCAGCGCTGCTGCTGCGCACTACTACTACTACTTCTACACTACTACAACTACTACTAACTGCTGGCTGCTGCTGCGCTGCGCGCTGCTGCGCTGCTGCTGCTGCTGCTACAAAAAACTACAAACTACTCAACCTACTACGCGCAGCTGCTGGCTGAAAGCTGCGCTGCTGCTGGCGCTGCGCTGTGCTACTACTACTACTTCTACTACACTACTACTACACGTGGCTGCTGCTGCTGCGCACTACTACTACTACTAACAAACTACTACTACTACACTTCTACTCTACTAAAAACGCGCCAGCTGCTGCTGCTGCAAACAAACAACAATTCTACTCTACTACTACACTACACTACTAACTACTACTGCTACACTACTACTACTACTACTACTGCTGCTGCGGGCTGCTGCTACTACTACTACCTACTCTACTACTACTATTCTACTCTACTACTACTACTGCTGCTGCTGCTGCTGCGGGCTACTACTATACAACTTCTACTACTCTACTACTACTTCTACTACACTACACTACTAACTCTGCGCTGCTGCTGCGCTGCTGCTGCTGCTGCTACTACTACTACTACTTCTACTCTACAAACTGCTGCTACTGCTGCTACTACTACTACTATACTACAAACTACTACTACTACTACTACTGCTGCTGCTGCTGCTGCTGCTGCTGCTGGGCGGCTCTGCTGCTGCTGCTGCGCTAACTCTGCTGCAGCTACACTACTACTAACTACTACTACTACTACTACTACTACTGTACTACTACTACTAGTAGTAGTAGTAGAGACTGCTGTCGTTAAACTACTACTACTACTACTACTACTACTACTACTACTAATGATGATGATGATAATGATGATGACGATGATGATACTACTACTACTACTACCACTCCCACTACTACTACTACTACTACTACTACTACTACTACTACTACTACTACTACACCCACTCATCACCATCATCATAATCATAATAATGAGAAAAAGAAGAAGAAAATGTTCATATAATTTTTATGGTTATTATCATGATGCTTAAAGAACAATTTAAGCAAAACACACACACACATACACACATACTCTCTCTCTCTCTCTCTCTCTCTCGCGCGCCGCGCGCGCGCGCGCGCGCGCGCGCGCGCGTTCCACAGAATAACCTGGTGTTAACCTCATGAAAACCTTGTACTCAACTTTAAACGGGCTCATATGCTTCGTAACATCTTTGAAAATGAGGTCAACAGAAGCCCCTTTTTTACGCAACGAAAGAGACATCAAAGGGTTAATAGGATGTTTGAATCAGTTTGGTTGCTCTGATCATTTGTTTGTTTTGTTGTTTTTCTTGGTTTTTTGTTTGTATGGCTGATGTGCTATGTTGTTCGTTTATTCGTTCTTTCGTTTACTGCTTGGTTAGCCGGTTGGCGTGCTGGTTGGTTGGTTGATGAAAAAGTAAGTTGGTTTGGCTGGTTTGGGTGGCTGGTCAGTAAGTTTTAAAAAAAGGGGGTGTGTTTGTGTTTTTGGGGGGGTCACCTTTTTTGGATGTCTGTGTTTTGGCAGAGACAGACAAGAAAGAGAGAGAGAGAGAGAGAGAGAAGAGAGAGAGAGAAGACAGACAGACAACAGACAACAACAGAGAAAGAGAGAGGAGAGAGAGAGAAGGAGAGAGAGAGAAAAATACTCACTTAATGTGACTTTTTAAGATTTGGGTTAATCTTATAATTTCTGTCACATATGCGATTTGATTTTTTTTTAAAAAACAATATTTTATTCCGTTGGTTGTTTAATTTATGTGGGTGTTGAAATGCTTTTTAGTTTAGGTTGATTTTTTGTGTACCGTGGAGTGTGTATGTATGTTTTTGTATGTATGTGTGTACACGCGCGCGCGTGTGCGCTCATGTGTGTGTGTTCGTGAGTGTGTGCATGTGTGTTTTTTAACTATTTGAAATTAATTCTGTCATCAGAATCTTCATCATTTCCATCAAAAACACTGTTATCATAATTGTTGAGCAAATACGTGATTTTTTTTTTTTACAAAACAATTCTCAGTTTCGCCACATTCACCCTCCCCTCCATAAAACAAAAATAAAACAAAACAGAACAAGCAAATCCAACAACAAAAAGCAATCAGCAAAGTTTGCTTTAGCAGAAAGAAAAAACAAACATTTGTGAAACGTTTTCGAAGAACCAGAATCAAGGGAACTAAACACTTTCAACGAAGTGCGGAAAAGATCAAGCGAGTGCTGTACCTTCAAAGAAATCAGAATCAAGGGAACTAACTTGGTGAATGAAATGTGGAGAGGCTCAAGCGAGTTTTTTACCATTTTGTAAAATAAAAAACTTCTACATATAACTATTATGATTATATCTCGCATTCACTTAATAATAAATAATAATAATAATGTATGGAACTTATATAGCGCTGAATCTTGTAAAGCAACAAATCAAAGTGCTCAGATGCCCCCTTTTCTTACTGATATGTATACTTTTTGTTTCTCATTTGCTCAAAAGAGTTAATGGAGAGAAACAAACAAAATTGTGAATTACGACCAATGCTTCTCTTCGGGAGGTGTTACGTCTCGGGAAAACAATCAATCAATATTAGAAACGTGCAAAACATAACTCTGGCTAGATAAAAAAAAGTTCCTAGGGGCACTGGCACTGGCTGCTCTGCACATTTCCATGCCATAGATATGTCTGGAGCAAGTTGTACCTGACTCTTGGAGCCTAGAGTATCCTGTCCAGAATCAGTTATTTAGAGGTAAAGCGAAAGAAAGCGATACGTCCGGGTTCTTATTAATTTTATCTTATTTATTCATACCACTTTAAGTCACGGCAGATTTCTCTGCGTGAAATTTGGGCTGCTCTTCCCGGGGAGAGCGCATCACTACAAGAGCAACGCCACCCTTTTTTTTTTGGTGTGTCACCAACTGTATTTGTTTCCCTATCAGAGTGGCTTTTTTCTAAGAAATTTGCCAGGGACATCTCTCTTGTTGCCGTGCGTTCTTTTACGTGCGCTGAATAATTTTCTCTAACACACGGGACCTCGGTTTATCGTCTCATCCGAAAGACTAGCGCCCAGACCACCACTCGTGGTCTAATGGATGGGGGGAAAAGTTTCGAACCCAAACGGGTTCGAGGTGTGTGAGGGTTTGATCTCCGTTTGTGCCCAAACTTCTCTACCCCCTACCCCCTCCATCAATTAGACCGTGTGTGGTTGTCTTGGTGCTAACTTTTCGGATGAGACAATAAACCGAGGTCCCGTGTGTGTTAACATACATCTAGCACTCGTACATATCGTAAAAGAACCCACAGCAACAAGAGAGTTTTCTCTAGCAAAATGATGTACAAAATAGGCACTCTTGTAGAGAAACAAGCACACATGCTAACAGATAATATATATATATATATATATATATATATATATATATATATATATATATATATATATATATATATATATATAATATCGGGTGACGCTGCGCATGTGGCGACGGGATCATCTAGGGGAGAGCAGCCTGAATTTCACAAAGAGAACTATACCGTGACTTAAAGTTGTATGCATTACAATACAGGTCGCATACTGTAAGCTGTGCTGTGCTGAGTGTGTGTGTGTATGTGCGCGCGCGCGCGTGTGTGCGTGTGTGTGTGCGCGCGCGCGCGTGTGTGTGTGTGTGTGTGTGCGTTGCGTGTGCGTGCTTTCGTGCGTGTGTGTGTTTATTTCTTTTATTTTTATTCTTTTATATCGAGGATAATGAAATAAGCACTTATGTGCTTTTTTCATCCAGTCCCCTTGTGTATGCAGTTGTGTACATTTTGTCATCCGTTCCTACCGGCACACAATGGCCTACTCTTCCCAAAAGCGGAACGGATTTTAAAACGTGTGCGCAAGACGTTCTGCGTGCGTTTGCACTCGGGGCCTCGGTTTATAGTCTCATCTGAAGGACTTTTGGGGGAGAGTGGAGTCAGCACTGATGTTAACTCCAGAGGAAAAATCCTCTTGAACGGGAATCGAACTTGGGTCAGCAGATCACGAGCGCATCACGCTAACCACCAGGCTATCCCTTCCTCAGCTATGCTGTACTGTGCTGTGCTGTGCTGTGCTATGCTGTGATGTGCTGTGCTGTGCTGTGCTGTGCTGTGCTTATGTGTATGTATGATCAGTGGCATTCCCACTCTATGGAATTTCACTTTACACTTTAGTCTTTAGTGATCGACTATGACTCTCTGACTAGGAGGGTTGACTTGCACAGTCCTTATGTGCTGCAGCCCTGGGGGCTGGTTGGCCTTTGGAGAACATCTCCAACGCTGACTGTCCTTATGCCCACTTGGCCGAGAGAGTGGGGATGTACTGTGGGCAAGGCATCTCCCTAAACAAGTTCTGCCATTTCCGAAAACAGCAGCTGCCTCCTCTGTTTTGAGACATGCGAACACGACAGCAAATATATATAAAAGTCAGAATGCATATCATCATCATCAGTAGTAGTAGTAGTGTAGTAGTAGTGTTGTAGTAGTAGTAGTAGTAGAAGAGTAGTAGAGTAGTATAGTAGTAATATAGTAGTATGATCGAAGTCGTAGTCGTAGTAGTAGTGGTATAGATAGTATGTAGTAGTAGTAGTAGTAGTAGTAGCTAGTATATTTGTAGTAGAGTAGTGTAAGTCAGTAGTAGAAGGTGGTAGTAGTATGTATATAGAGTATAGTATCGTAGTCGTCGCGATCGTAGTCGTATAGTAGTAGTCTAGTCGTAGTCGTCGTCGGAGTCGTAGTAGTAGTAGTAGTAGTAGTAGTCGTATCGTAGTAGTAGTAGTAATAATAATAATAATAATAATGTATGGAATTTATATAGCGCTGAATCTTGTAAAGCACCAAATCAAACGTAGTAGTAGTAGTAGTAGTAGTATAGTAGTAGTGTCGAAGTCGTAGTAGTAGTAGTAGTAGTAGTAGTAGTAGTAGTAGAGTTCAGTAGCAGTAGTAGTGTGGATAGAACCGGATCGTGTATTGCGACGCAATGTTCAAACCCCTGGGTTACTGTCGCGAGCGCGCATGCGAGGTCATGTGGTGTAGTAGTGTGGTGTGTGTGTGTGTGTGTGTCATATTAACGTCTTCACAGTTGTGAATTAGACGGGTGGGTGCAGCAGGGAGGAGGGGTATGAGTGTAAGGAGTAGGGGTGTAGTTGGTACTACATGGAAGAATTTCAGGGATCAATGCATGAAATGATAAACAAAATTAAAAAATTAAAATAAAGAAACAACAACATAGATTAGAAAAGTCAAACAACCCGTTACATTACTAACCTGCTACAAACAACAAGAAATGCAATTTGAAATTTCTAAAAGTCAGTAATTCAATGAAAATGTGTGTGGTGTGTGTGTGTGTGTGTGTGCGCGCGCGCGCGTGCGTGAGCGAATGTGTGCGTGCGTGCATGCTTGTGGGTGTTCTTCCTTTGAAGTAACATATCTTTGCCCAAAGTGATATATGATGATGATGATGATGATGATGATGATGATGATGATGATGATGATGATGATGATGATGGTGATGAGAATGAAAAGAATAAAACCTTAAGAAAAGGTTTAAGGTAAACTTTGTAAACGATTCAACTCTTTTTGTTAGGGAACTACGGAAGGGGCATGGCAAGTTATTATAATGAGTATGAAAATGGATGAAAGAAAGGAAAGTTAACATTACCACACATACACTAGAGCAAAAAACTAAACCCAGACAGTTGTAAATCACTCCTCCACATCTTTAGAAATGCACACAACAGCACACACTAGAGCAACTATAAACCCAGGCGATTGTCCGCTGCAGCTGAATATCAATAGAACACAGGCAGCAGTTCACACTGGGGCAGTCATTGCTCCAGACAGTAGGTAAGATAAGAGAGAAAGGTTGTTCATGTTAAAAAAAAGAAGAAAAAAGACACCCTCCTCCCCCCCCCCCCAAAAAAAAGAAGATGTGGGGTTCTAGGGGTTTATTGTTTATTGTTTGTTTATTTTTGGTTGGGTTTTTTATTTGGCAAATGAAGAGAGGCGTGTGAAACACTCACTTTAAAAAAAATAAAAGAGAAAAGAAAGGGGGGAAAAGAGACACCCCCCCCCCCCCCCTCAAAAAAAAAGATGGTGCTCCTGACCTGCATGCAACTGAGGCCACAAAAAAGCAGTAGCAGTAGTAGTAGTAGTAGTAGTGGTAGTAGTAGTAGTAGTAGTAGTAGTAGTAGTAGTAGTGGTAGTAGTAGTAGTAGGGGTAGTAGTAGTAGTAATAGTAGTAGTAGGCGTAGTCGTAGTAGTAGTAGCAGTAGTAGTAGTAGTAGTGGTAGTAGTAGTAGTAGTAGTAGTAGTATAGCAGATCCCTAGTAGTAGTGGTAGTAGTCGTAGTAGTAGTAGCAGTAGCAGTAGCACTAGTAGTAGTAGTAGTAGTAGTAGTAGTAGTAGTAGTAGTATAGCAGATCCCTAGGGTGTTTATTAAGCTAGTGTGCCCCTACCCAAAAACAAAAAAATCACCACCAACAACAAAACAAAACAAAAAACGAACAACAACAACATCATCATCAACAAACAAACATCACCAGCAACATGTACTAACGTGCGTGAAACCCATCCATGTCTGTTTTCAGACTGTGGACACGCTCGTCTGTACAGCAACCCTATGTTTGCGCCTCTTTGACCTCCCTCCCAGGGGAAAAATCCAAAATTGGGGTTAGACAGGAGGTGAGTGGAAGTGAAAAGAAAAAACAAAACACACACAAACACACAAAACAAAAACCAAAAAATCACAAAACAAAAAAATGGTCAGAATGGCGCAAACGTAACGGTTGATGTGATTGGGTTTTTTTTGTTGGTTTGTTGTTGTTGGGTTGTTGTTGTTGTTGTTTTTTTCGGGGGTCTTTTTTGAGGGAGGAGGGGGGTTAGGAGGGGGGAGGGATGGGTGGGTCGAGGAGAGGGGGAAAGGGGGATGGTGGTGAAGTGAGGGCTTGGTCGACATACAGTCGGATTTTTGTGTGTGCTTGTTTTTGGGTTTTGGTTTTCGAGGGGTTTGTTTGTTTTTTCTTTTTTGAGGGGGAAGGGGGGTTAGGAGGGGGGAATGGGTGGGTCGGGGTGGGGGTGGTGTGGGGGGGGGGTGAAGTGAGGGTTTGGTCGACACACAGTCGGATTTTTGTGTGTGCTTGTTTTTTTGTTCGGTTTTCGGTTTGTTTTTTTCTTTTTTGATGAGGGAGGGGGGTTAGGAGGGGGGGAGGGATGGGTGGGTCGGAGGGGGCAGGGTGGTGGTGAAGTGAGGGCTTGGTCGACACACAGTCGGAGTTTTGTGTGTGCTTGTTTCTGGGGTTTTGTTAGGGGGGGGGGGGGAGCGGGGGTTGTTTGGGGAGTTTATCTGGGATTTCATGTTGTTGTTATCTAAGGTTTAAGTAGTTAACACAGCTGTTTTGCAACAGGACTTCTTCTACCCATACATCTGCCCTAGAAACCTAGAAGACTCCGGGTACGATCCGGGTTCAGATTAGATCCCTCGATTGTGTGCCCGTCACTTGTCTCCCCATCTACTAGACCGTAACTGGGTGGGCTGGGTGTTAGTCCTTCTGGAGGAGACGAAGAACTGAGGTCCTGTGTGCATGTGGAACGCTCAATTAGCGCCCGTAACAAACAGGAAAAAAACCCACGGCAAACGAGAGAGTTGACCCTGGCAACATTCTGTAAGGAAAAAAGAAATAACCTGATAGTGAAACAAAAGTTTTGATACACATGCAGATAGGGAAGGAAAAACAAATAATGGGTGGCGCTGTTCGTGAGGCGACGCGTTCTCTAGGGGGACATCAGCATGGATTTCGCGCAGAGAAATCTGCCGTGACTTATAAAGTGTTGTACAAATATAAATGCTATTTTGTCTTTTGAAATTGTTACAAATGTCTTACTTGCTGTAAGTATTGTGTGTTTTTTAAAGCATTCGTCTATTTCTTTGTAATTCAACTGTTGAAATTGTTCAGTGACTCTTGTCACAAAGACCACTTTTTGCAATTTCTTAGTTATCATATTTACTTTTTAATTTTGAGAAATGGGTTAAGGGGAGTGGGGATGGGTGGGTGGGGGAAGTCTACGATCTTCATTTTCTCTAGTCTTAAAGTGTAAATAATAAAATATTCGTTTTAGTTGGTTTTTTGTGGTTGTTGCTATTTTTGTCTTAAGTATGAATGCTCAAAAGACTGTGAACAAATCTGAAAAAAAAAGAAACTTTACAAAGTAGACTTTACAAAGAAGCCTGTCACCAACCAAATGATCAAAACAGACATCAATGCAACCCACCAAAATGTATGACTCCCATAAGCAGTGCAGGGCCTTTTGTGTTGAGTGGCTTTGCGACGGCTTAGCTTTGACAGCTCTCTGCAGACTTCTGACCCCAAGTATGTGACAATAACGAGCCTTGATATGGTTAAAGATACTATGATTATTTTTGAAGGAAGCACTCACAAAATCAGTAGTAAGAACACACACTGAAGGAATTTAAAGTTCAGTGTGATAGCATTCAAACTGAGGAAAAAACATTGTGGTCATTCTACTACTGCAATCTTTATTTTAAAAGTATTTACACTGAATGGACCATATAAATCTTAACTCCCACCCCCCAAAAACAAAGACAACAACCCAACAACAACAACTGTTAACTTAGATACAAAGAAAAGATTAAACGTCCGTTGCCTTTTTGAATGCACACATGTGCGTAAAACATATTGAGAGAGGGAGAAGGAGGGGGAGGGGGGGTGGAAGAGAGGGAGAGAGAGAGAGAGAGACAGACAGACAGACAGACAGACAGATAGACAGACAGACATAGAGAGAGATAGACATAATGTGAGGAAGAGAGTGTGAGGGAGAGAATGATGATGATGATGGTGATGAGATGATGATGATGATGATGAGATGATGATGATGATGACAGAGAAGAAGAATAGAATGATGAGAAAAGAAGAAGAAGAAAAGAAGAAGAAGAAGAAGAAGAAAAAGATGATGATGATGATGATGACGACGACGACGACGATGGTGATGGTGATGAGGAGGAGGAGGAGGAGTACGACGACGACGACGACGACGACGATGATGATAGTGATGGTGATGTGGTGATGATGATGGTGATGATGGTGATGCTGTTTATGATGATTGTGGTTGTGATAGTGATTATCCAGAATTCAATCAATTATTTCAATAGCATTTTTACGCATACCATATCATTTCAATTACAGTGATTGAATTAATATGGCTTGCTCATTATCATTGACATCAGGAAATCATTTTCAGAATTGACATTGTGTGCATCTTTCCATTGCTATGTTGAAATAGTGTAATGTGTGTGCGTGTGTGTGCGTGCGTGCGTTTTGTGTGTGTGTGTGTGTGTGTGTGCGTGTGTGTGTGTGTGTTTGTGTGTGTGTGTGTGTATTTATGTATTTTTTGTATTTTTTTATATCGAGGATAATGGAACAAGCACTCATGTGCTTTTTGAAATCCAGTCCCCTTGTGTATGCGGTTTTGTCAATTCTGTCATCTGTTCCAACCGGCACACAATGGCCTACTCTTACGAAAAGCGGAACAGATTTAACGTGTGCGCAAGATGTTCTGCGTGCGTTCGCACACGGGACCTCGGTTTATAGTCTCATCCGAAGGTGTGTGTGTGTGTGTGTGTGTGTGTGTGTGTGTGTGTGTGTGTGATGTGTGTGTGTGTGTGTGTGGTTCTTCTTTAATTTAATGTCTTTTCACATTAAGTGATATTAGACAGATGTGTGTGTATGTGCGTGTGTATGTGAGCGTGTGTGCGTAGTATTTTTTTAAAAGTTATTTATCCTTTTGTATCGATGATAATGGAATAAGCACTTATGCGCTTTTTTACATCTAGTCCCCATGTGTATGCGGTTTCGTAAATTCTGTCATCTGTTCTCACTGGCACACAATGGCCTACTCTTACGAAAAGCCGAACAGGATTTAACGTGTGCGCAAGATGTTCTGCGTGCATTCGCACACGGGACCTCGATTTATAGTCTCATCCGAAGGACTCTGAGGGAGAGTGGAGTCTGCACTGAAGTTAACTCCAGGGGGAAGATAACCCCCCTTGAACGGGAATCGAACCCGAGTCGTCAGATTGCGAGCGCAATGTTCTAACCACTAGGCTATCCCGTACCCCCAGCGCGGGTGTGGGCGCCTGCATGCAAGCATGCGTTAGTGCCTTGATTGCATACATGCGCGTGTGTATGATGTTCAAAACGCCGGCGTAAACCCCTGCTAATCTCCTTGAGCCCCTCGCTGTGCATGGTTACACCCATGATCCCATGCCTGTGTCTTGTCTGTCTGTCTATCTGTCTATCTGTCTGTCTGTCTATCTGTCTATCTGTCTATCTGTCTGTCTGTCTACCAGATTTCTTCGCTACCGGGACTCGGTCACGCGAGGCGGGACATTCACCTCCACCATGTGTCAGTCCATGACGGAGGTGCACGACTCCAATGACCTGGCCCTCAGCGAAGCCGGCTCCTCCTCTGGGGACAGACCCCCCTTCCACTCCCGCTCCCACTCGCGCCGCTCTCACTCCCGCAGTCCCTGCCCCAGCAACCACAACAGCTTCCAGCAGCCTCCTCATCAGCGGAGACCCAACCACCCGAGGCACTACCACCTGAGCCAGGAGCCGCCGCTCATGGGGGATCTTCCGCGTGGACGGTCCCTGTCCCCGGAGCTGGTGAAGGGGAAGTCGTGCAGCCTCAAGCTGTGGAAGGCACCGGAGAGTCGGGAGGTGGTCATCCAGCTGACCACGCTGCAGTGTGGCGGCAAGGAGAAAGCGGATGGGATGTTGGGAGAGGAGCAGAAAGCCGAAAGCACGGAGTACTACCTGGGAAACTCCAATTCTCTTTTCCACGATCGTGCTTCAGTCAAGGACCCTCAACAAGGAACCTTCCTTTCCAAGGAAGATGATGATGGTGATGATGATGATAGTGTTATGGGTGAAGATCCGTGGGTGACCAAAGACCCTGAGAAAATGTCTGTCTCCTGCTCTGAGTCTGAAGCCAGTTCTCAAGCTGATACCAGAACGAAGACGTCCAGCATGCCAGGTTTTTTTCGTGACTCGTTTCCGACTCCTGCTGGTCTACACGGACTAACACAGCCACAGAAGGTTTCCATGCGAGATCATCATCACAACGCTTTCCACACAGATTCCACGGCGTTCGCAGACGACAGCCTGTTCAGCGATTTCGTCAGCCATGAAAGCAACGACAACGAACGGAGTCAGAAGGGTTCATCAGTTTTCGAGCAGAGAGGCGTTTCAGAGAATCTGGGCAAGGATAACATCCCCTTGAAGGCGATACAGGAGTGGAATGGAGTTGCAATGAAGGGGGACTCTCCGAACAAGTTGAGGAGTTCCGTCATTGAATGGACAAACAAACCGACAGAATGTATTTCTTCCCAAAGTAAACCGATCTCCTCGCAAGGACCACAGAAGCAGCCAAGTCCGGTTACCTTGTGTTCAACAGACCAACACGGGACAATCATGTACGTGGGGCCTTCCACCAACGGGCAGTGTGTCAAATTGTGAGAACAGCTTGTTTGCCAACAGTGTCGTGTTTCACCGGTCACCTCGACTGTCTCATTCAGTGGGACTTTCCCCCAATGGGCAGGCAGTGGTCACAGTGAAGACAGAGTCTCGTTACCAACACGTACACTCCACCAATCAGCTTGGCGCGCGTGCTGGTTCATAATTTATGGGAGTTTCACCAATGGGTGGTGTGTACATTTATCATGAGGTCATTGATTTGGTGACTGTGTGTAACTCCAGTCAATTTGGCTTTCTTGCTCACGTGAAACTTTTTTTTCAAAAATGGGAAGTGCATACAATGATGGGAATCATTCCCTAAATCACCTGTGTGACATTATTCGGCACTGTGTACTTAAGGACAGTGGTGTCTGTTCATAAAGAGGCGTATTGTTTCTTGTTTGTGACGAATTTTTCTTCTGTGAGATCTGCCTACAGCTATGAAGAAAACAGTTTCCCCACAGACTGTGTTTTATTTTCAGATCTGCACATTTGAAATTTAAATGTGTCTTCTGTTTCTTCAGCAATGGGAAAAACGCACAGTGATGAGAAGCAAACAGCTCAGCTCTTGTTCATTCGATCAGCAGTTGTGCTTTGGTCTAGGTCACATTGTCTGCTGACAAACAGTGCCAACAGCTTCTTTGTCATGTGGAATTTCTCAACAACCAGCATGCTACTCTGCTCTCGCATGAGACTGCCAACAATGACCTTTGCCTACATTTGTTGATCTCCTGTTGGAAACTTGTTCTGATAGTACTGTACATGTCCTTATTTTTCGAAGTAAAGACAATCCCCCATCAAAAACCTCCATCAGAATGATTTGTTATCCCCCGTAACGTTGTCAAGATATACTTCTTATATCAATGTTCAGATTTTATATTTTGAATAATCAAATATAATTATATTCAGGTTGTGAGGCATAAAAATCATAAAGACTAATGACTATGTGGCAATGGTGATGCTAATCATACCATGAAAAACCAAAAAGCTATGGCACACTGCATGCTGTATGTCCTGGCTGTGACAAGAGACAGGTGGTACATGGTTTGTTTTTTCACGGTAACAGAAGGACATCTCCAAACCCGTGCAGTATTCAGCAAAATGGTCTTTGCTTGAACTCTGCACCTCAGCTCAAAACATACAGCCTGGAACCAAAGAGAGCAGACGTTACTGTCAAAGAAATACCCCCAAGAATCCTGCCTAACATCCTCCCTCCTCCCATCCCTCTTCCCAGCCCATCACCCACCCCACTCCACTTCACCCTCCCCACCTCCACTCTAATTCCTATTTTCTCAAAAGACTTTACATTCCTTTTTTTTAATGAAGACTTTATGACGTTACTGCTTCTGACCCTGATTAATTCCAGAGTGGTGTAAACACTCTCCGTGTGAATTTTGTAAGGAGAATGATGTTCTCTGAATGTATGAGGGATCTTCCTCTCGACTACGTTACTTGTGACAATGTTTTTCAATGGCCTGATATTTTTGTCCTGTAAAATCAAATACTTTCTCATTTGTAATGAGATCTATTTTGTGGCCAAATGACTATTGGTATTTGTTCTTTGTTTCATCCCTTGACCAGAACTTCCCAGTATAGTTCATTCTCAGTAGTAAATGGTAGATTAGTTGATGACGTTGCGCTTCGTTCTGGTAGGTTTTCATAACTGTGTTCATTGCGGTTGACAAGCTTTGAAGATCGCTGAGTGACCTGAATACGAATATGAATACTCTAGTCACTTTATATTCATTTATTCAGCCATTTATTTGATTATTGCTTATATATTTATGTGTGTCCATGCTTTTTTTTCACCTTGTTATTCGTGAAATACACATAAACCAAACACAGGATACCTTGAAAACTTATTTACCTATAGGTTTCGTCGAGTGCTTTACTCCCCAAAGCATCAAGGGTTTCATCATCACATTACCTGTTCACCTGTCCCTGTGACCAATACAGACGGCAGGGCCCCACATAATGCTATAAGGGTTTGCCATGTTTCTCCATGTCTACTGAGTTCTTCTATCTCCTGTAAAGGTCCCCAAGACTGCTGACCTTAGTGATGTTGGCAATGTAGGATGTAGGTGGCCTCCAACTGGTCCTTCTGCCCTTCCCTCAACCTTGTCTTGGAGAACGTGTTGTTTGTCAGATATTTTTGTGGCCATGCAAACAGAAGTGCAGAGAAGCATTTTTATCTATTTTTATTTATTTTATTTTATTTATTCTTTTATATCGAGGATAATGGAATAAGCACCCATATGCTTTTTTACATCCAGTCCCCGTGTGTATGCGGTTTTGTCAGTTTTGTCATCTGTTTCCACCGGCACACAATGGCCTACTCTTACGAAAAGCGGAACAGGATTAACGTGTGCGCAAGATGTTCTGCATGCGTTCGAACACGGGGCCTCGGTTTATAGTCTCATCGGAAGCATCATCGAATAAGAAGCTTGTTTACTTTAGGTGCCATAATATTGGGACACTGGTCCATGCCAGACAGCACTATACCCAAGTTCCTATCCATAGAGACACTAAGACCTCAAAGAGACTCAAGTACTTAGAGAGACTGAAACATATCATCAGCATTGCTAGAATGCAAGCTACTCTACTAACAGGCCATGTCAACATTCTTTATGGACCAATCCAGACCAATCCAGTCCTTTTGTTTATCTATAGCCCCGCCGACCACAGAGGCCATATCATCAGGGCTGTCACCTCGTGAAATTTTCAATCTCAGATTAAAAATGTGCAGCCATAAAACAAATTAAAACAGGTTATAAAACCAACTCAACTGTCGTTCTTTGTATCAACACCCTGGCCATTCATAAGGATTAACCCAGGAAGGAAACCGCGTTGTGGGAAAAAAAACAACATCAACTACACATGATTTGGATTCCTATATGAGATCTCTGTATGGGCAGAGAGCAGAAGTGTGGATCGGTGGTCTAGAGGTACCGCACCTGCTTAAAAAGCAAAGAGGTCTGGATTCCAAGTGCGTGCTGGTCTGATCCTCATTTGTGCCCAAAACTTCCACGACATTAGAGGCAGAGATATGTTGCCTGGGCCGCTTTGACATTTCGAGCTTCTTACTGATGAACTGAGAAAAGGACGAAAGGAAATAAAAGCTATGATTGCTTTACAACAACCGCAATCAGATCTTTATTTGAATCTGCATTTAGCGAAGCAGGGCCTTCATCAGCAAGGAACCTTCCGGCAGTCTCAGCGAATAACATAGCTCCTCTCTTCTCTTCTTGCGTGCGTGCATGCGTGCGTGCGCGCACGAGCGTGTGTGTGTGTGCACTCTCTCTCTCTCTCTCTCTCTCTCTCTCTCTCTCTCTTATCTCTCCCAGAAAACCCCGCGATTCAGAATAAGGGAGAGAACAACTCTAGCCCCTTGGGCACACACCTGCTGAGATTAGCTCCCCTTTGAAATGAAACCTTCCCATGTGTTACCCAACGCTTATTACGGTATAAAGAATGACAATCTCACGATCATGGATAGCTTAATTAGCTTAATTGGCTAATCCCAGAGCTCCTGTGTCACATTAATCATAAATGAAAGATGATTTACAGCATTGTTTTGAAAATGAAGTTTTTTTTAAATTTCCACGTTATTTTTATGATAAACGAAAGAAGAAGTGGACTTGTAATAATAATAATAATGTATGGAATTTATATAGCGCTGAATCTTGTAAAGCAACAAATCAAAGTGCTCAGATGGCTTTTTTTTTTTTTTTTTTTATTTATGCGTGTGTATGCGGTTTTTTAAATTTTGTCATCTGTTCCCACCGGCACACAATGGCCTACTCTTTCGAAAAGCGGAACAGGATTTAACGTGTGCGCAAGATGTTCTGCATGCGTCCGAACACGGGGCCTCGGTTTATAATCTCATCGGAAGCACCATCGCATAAGAAGCTTGTTTACTTTAGGTGCCATAATATTGGGACACTGGTCCATGCCAACAGCACTGTACCCAAGTTCCTATGCATAGAGAAACCAAAAGCTCAAAGAGACTCAAGTACTTAGAAAGACTGAACAATATCATCAGCATTGCTAGAATGCAAACTACTCCACTTACAGGTCATGGCAACATTCTTCATGGACCAATCCAGACCATTCCAGACCTGCTGTTTATTTATAGCCCCGCCGACCACAGAGGCCATATCATCAGGGCTGTCACCTCGTGAAATTTTAAATCTCAGATTAAAAATGTGCAACCGTGAAACAAATTAAAGCAGGTTATAAAACCAACTCAACTGTCGTTCTTTGTATCAACACCCTGGCCAATCATAAGGATTAACCCAGGACGGGCATCGCGTTGCCCGGGGAAAAAACAACATCAACTACACATGATTTGGATTCCTGTATGAGATCTCTGTATGGGCAGAGAACAGAAGTGTGGATCGGTGGTCTAGAGGTACCGCACCTGCTTAAAAAGCAAAAAAGGTCTGGATTCCAAGTGTGTGCTGGTTTGCTCCTCGTTTGTGCCCCAAACTTCCAGGACATTAGAGGCAGAGATATGTTGCCTGGGCCGCTTTGACATTTCGAGCTTCTTACTGATGAACAGAGAAAACGACGGAAGGAAAAGAAAAGCTATGATTGCTTTACAACCACCACAATCAGATCTTTATTTGAATCTGCTTTTAGCGATGCAGGGGCTTCATCAGCAAGGAACCTTCCGGCAGTCTCAGCGAATAACATAGCTCCTCTCTTCTCTTCTTGCGTGCGTACGTGCGTGCGTGCGTGCACGAGCGTGTGTGTGTATGTGTGTGTGTGTGTGTGTGTGTGTGTGTGTGTGCACTCTCTCTCTCTCTCTCTCTCTCTCTCTCTCTCTCTCTCTCTCTCTCTCTCTCTCTCTCTCTCTCTCTCTCTCTCATCTCCCCCAGAAAACCCCGCGATTCAGAATAAGGGAGAGAACAACTCTATCTCCTTGGACTCACACCTGCTGAGATTAGCTCCCCTTTGAAATGAAACTTTCTCATGTGTTACCCAACGCTTATTACGATATAAAGAATGACAACCTCACGATCATGGATAGCTTAATTGGCTAATCCCAGAGCTCCTGTGTCATATTAATCAGAGATGAAAGATGATTTACAGCATTGTTTTGAAAATAAAGAACATTCGTTTATTTATTTCCATGTTATTTTGTATGATAAACGAAAGAAGAATACCTGTATAGATATGATTGCTGATAAATTATTTAATGATGTTGTTTATTATCAATTGTATATGATGATTTATCTGCTTACTTATTTGAGTTCACACGAATGGAATTTTGATCTTTGGTGAGTAACCGTGCGCATATGCGTACGTGCGTGCGTTTGTATGTGTGTGTGTGTGTGTGTGTGTGTGTGTGTGTGGGTTAATGGAATTTTGAAAACGAACAAATAACAAAACTGAAAGTATAATCTAAAATATGTGTAGATTTTTTGTTGTAGTACGTGCTATAAAAAGTGCTGTTAATTATATTTTAAATTGTTAATTGATTTTTTTGTAAACGCTGTTGGTTCTATACGGATTAACAGATTAAGGCTGGATTATTTGATAACAATTTTCGATATTTCGAATGCTGATTTGATCAATTTTGTGTTGAATACATGGACTCGCTTTTGTGTCTCTTTTCTTGTGTTGTTGTCTGAATAAGTTCGTTGAAATCATAAAGTTTGGTGAAATACAATGTCATTATTTTCTCTTTTGGTTATGGCAAGTGTGTGTGTGTCGGGGGGGGGGGGGATATTTGTGTGTGTGTGTGTGTGTGTGTGTGTGTGTGTGTATGTGTATGTGCAGCAGTGTGAGTGTTCAATATTTCAAACAAACAAAAATGAAATAATATGAAAATTGACACAGCTGTTTCACACACACACACACACACACACACACACACACACACACACACACGCACGCACGCATGCACGAACGCATGCACGCAAGCACGCACGCACACACACACACACACACACACACACACACACACACACACACACAGATAGCCTGGTTGGTTAGAGCGTTGCGCGGTTCGCTCGTAGTCTGCTGCTGACTCGGGTTCGAATCCCGTTCAAGGGGACATTTTCCCCCTGGAGTTAACAACAGTACCCACTCCACCCCCTTCCCCTAAAAGTCCTTCGGATGAGACTATAAACCGAGGACTCGTATGCGAACACACGCAGAACATATTGTGCACACGTTAAACATGTTCCGCTTTTCGAAAGTGTAGGTAGGCCGTTATGTGCCTGTGAGGAAAGATGACACAGTTTACAAAACTGCATAAACACGGGGACCGGTTGTAAAAAAGCACTGATTGGCTATTCGATTATCTTCGAAATAACTATTTCAAAAATTATGAGCCAATTCAACCCGACAGAGCTGACTCTAATGAAGGTTAAAAGGGATTGCAGAGTATGCAACTAAATGGTTGAAACAAAACCACATTCAACAAAAATATGCGGCTTTTAAATAAACATAAATAAAGGCACTTCAAGGTAAAAAAATAAGCAGCATAAACTCCATCGAACATAAAACCTACAACTTTTAAATTGATGAGAATGAAAACAAGATATAAAGAAATAAAGAAAACTAAAAAAAGGAAGGAAGGAAGAAAGGAAGAAATGGCGGAAAGAAAGAAAGAAAGAAAGAAAGATATGACAGAAAGATAATAAAATTTAAAAAAAGCAAAAAGCCATACAGAAACTCAGGAACACAGAAACAAGAGAATTACAGTTAAAACGAGAGAAAGAAAAACATTTCTAAAGGGGAAAAATGGGATAGAAAAAAAAGAAGATATGACAGAAAGATATGAAGAAAGATATAAAAGCAAAAACCCATAAGAAACTCAAGAAGACAGAAAACAGAGAGAATTAGACTTAAAAAAGAGAGAAAAGAAAAACATTTCTGGATGGGAAAAAATGGGGCAATAAACAAGCAACTAACCGCAAACCACACATCACTAAAAGACAAAAGCTCGCTCAAATTACACGCACGCACCACACAAAAACACACCCCAACACACACACCACACACACACCACCCAACACACACACACACACACACACCACCACACACACACACACAACACACCACAGAGCCCTTGGGAAAAGAGACTATAAACCGAGGTCCCGTGTGTGAACGCCGCAGAACATCTCGCGCAAAACGTTAAATCCGTTCCGCTTTTCGTAAGAGTGGGCCTTCAGTCCCGGTGGAAACAGAGGGACAAAAATTTACAAAACCGCATACACACGGGGACGGATGTAAATAAAAGCACATGAGTGCTTATTCCACCCTCCTCGATATAAATAATGAAATACATAAATAACAATAAAGACACCACACACCACACATACACACGTTAAATTGAAGAAAAACTCACACCCCACACACAACACACACACACACTCCACACACACACACAACGCACAAAGTAAATTGAAGAACAAAACCACACACACACAAAAACACACACACACACACACACACGTTAAATTGAAGAAACAAACAACACACACACACACACACATACTTTACCACAAAGATTTTTTTTGTATTGCTATCAAGCGCCTCTGGTCAGAAGGGAACAACTCATTAACATGTTAATCGCGACAAGTGTTAGAGGGGATTACGAACCGCCGATAATCTCCTAGTAGCCAGGGAACGAACACAATCAAGATTAACGCCAGTGGATCGAATCGATCGCTAGTGCCAGTGACATTGTTCAGAGATCGATTGACAAAGTTGGTGCTGACCATCGCGAAAGTTAACTTTGTTTGGGGAGTTTGTGTTTGTGAGTGTGTGTGTACACATCTTTTTTTTTACACTCTCTTGTGTCTTGGGTTAAGTGATTTGAGGAATATATTCCTTTTTGGGAAGAAAATACAGGTAAGTTGTAAAGTGGGAGGGGAGGGGGGGGGGGGCGGGGGAGGGGGGGAGGGTACTGATGGGTCTGGGGATGGGATGGAGAGGGAGGGAGAGAAGGGGTGTGTGTGTGTGGGGGGGGGGGGCATGCTTATGTTTGTGATTTTGATAAGCATTATACATTATGTTTCTGCACACACGCGCAAACACACACACATACAAACACACAAACACACACACACGCGCGCGCGCGCGCACGCGCGCGACAACAGCGTGCTTGACACGCATTCAGGTGTGTGCATTCACGTACGCATGCACACACATGCGCACACGTGGGCACACACACGTACACGAGCGCGCACCCGGACACACACACAGGCACACACACGTATGCACACACACACACTTACACACACACACACACACACACACACACACAAACACACACACACACACACACACACACACACAAACACAAACACACACACACAAACACACACACACACAAACACACACACACACACAAACACACACACACACACAAACACACACACACACACACACACACACACACTACATTGCATGAAACGCTATTCCTGCTCTGTTAAAATTACGTTAACACTCGTGACGTACTGATAACACGGCAACAATAATAAGAATGGAGATAAGACAACCGATTTGATAATTGTCTCATTAATAATCGAATGGATTTGACAAAACAGATGCAACAGATAACGGATGGGTTTGATGAAACAGATGCAACAGATAACGAATGGGTTTGACGAAACAGATGCAATAAATAACGAATGGGTTTGACATAACAGATGCAATAAATTACGAATGGGTTTGACCAAAAGAAATGCAGTATATATCGAACGGCTTTGACAAAACAGATGGAATATATATATATTGATGTTTGCACTGACAATGAAGAGATAGATCTGATGACAGTGGAAACGGGATTTAGACTATCTGCAAAAGTACGCAGTTAACATACCAACTGCTTATTAATCAAGTTAATATTGCATATAGCATCATCATCATTATCATCGCCACCACCACCACAACCACCACCAGTATCAGCAGCAACAGAATCGGCAGCAACAGTAGCGGCAACAGGAGCAGTAACAGCAGCAACGGTAACAACAGCAGGAGCAGTAACAGCAGCAACAGTAACAGCAGCAGGAGCAGTAACAGCAGCAAGAGTAGCAGCAGCAGGAGCAGTAGCAGCAGCAACAGTAGCAGCAGCAGGAGCAATAACAGCTGCAACAGTAGCAGTAGCACTAGCAACAATAACAGCAGCAACCGTAGTACTAGCAGCAACATTATCAGGAGCACCAACAGCAGTTCCATGACCAATATAGTCATTGGGGAGATATGAGGGACAGTTTGCTCAAAACCTGACGTCAACATAATATGAAGAACAAAGAGATAGCATCACTTTGTAGTCGTTATTATGATAGTCCTCATCTTCCTAAGCCTTCTACTGGTCTTCTTCTTCTTCTTCTTCCTTCTTCTTCTTCTCTTCTTCTTCTTCTTCTTCTTCTTCTTCTTCTTCTTCTTCTTCTTCTTCTGCTTCTTCTTCTCATCCTCCTCCTTCTCCTCCCTCCTCCCCCTCCTCCTCCTCCTTCTGATTCTGATTCTTCAAATTCTTCTTCGCAGTTCTTCTTCTTCAAATTCCTCTGCGCAATTTTTCTTCTTTGCAATTTTTCTTCATCATATTCTTCTTGACATTTCAAATTGCATCTTCAAATTGCTCAAATTCTATGAGTACTTCTCCAAATTCTTCAAATCCTTCTCTAAATTCTTTTCCATATACTTTTTTCTCCTCAAACTCATTTTCCTCCTCAAATTCTTCTTCTTCTTCATCTTCTTCTTTTTTCCCCTTTAAATTTGTTATAGAGCTGCATTGAAGAACTGAAAATTTATACAGTTTTTTCAGTCCAATATTCTCCCTTCTCCTTGACCTATACTATTGTAGTGTAGTAGACCGACGGGTTACTACTGAAGCTTTTGCAAACAGCTTCGTGCTCTTGTGTTTCTCAGCTTTCTATTGTAAGGTTTTCCACCCAAGGCCAGTCCACTTTGTGATATTATCTTCCCATCGTTTTCTCTGTCTGCCTCTTCGTCTCCTCCTTGTACTGCTCTGTGGGACAAGTCTTGGCCAGTCCAGATGTGACGTGTCCGTCGACTTCAGTTTGCGGTCTATCATTCAAGTCAAGATCTTTTCATGAAGTACGATAGCGTTTTCAATGTTT
>CM054138.1:26639218-26644218 GCA_028751875.1 Rapana venosa
ATTGTGTGTCTGTGTTGTGTGGGGGGGGGGGGGGGGGGGGGGGGGGGGGGGGGGGGAGGGGCAGAAAGGGGGAGGGGGGAGGGGGGATGGGGGGGGAGAGTGGTGTGTTTGTGGAAGAGGGGTGGTGTGGGTGTTGGTTTGTGGGTTGGTGTGTGTGGGTGTGTGTGGGGGGTGTGGTGGGGGTGGGGTGGTGGGGGTGGGGATGGGGGTGTTTGTTGTGTGTGTGTGTGTGTGTGTGATGTGTATGTGTGTGAAATGTGTGTGTGTGTGGGTTGTGTGTAGTGTGAAGTGTGTGTGTAGTGTGTAGTGTGTGTAGTGTGTAGTGTGTGTGTAGTGTGTGTAGTGTGAAGTGTGTGTGTAGTGTGTAGTGTGAAGTGTGTAGTGTGAGTGTGTGTGCAGTGTGTGTAGTGTAGTGGTGTGTGTGTGTAGTGTGTTGTGTAGTGTGTGTAGTGTGAGTGTGTGTGTGTAGTGTGAAGTGTGGTGTGTGTGTGTAATGTGTGTAGTGTGTGTGTTGTGTGTAGATGTGTAGTGTGTGTAGTGGTGTAGTGTGTTCGCTGTGCTGTAGTCGTACGTGTGTGCGTGTATGTGCATATTTGTGTGTGATCTGTGTGTAGTGTAATGTTGTGTGTACTGTGCACGGTGTGCGTAGGTGCATGTATGTGTGTGTGTGTAGGTGTGTGTGTACATTAGCAACGTGCGTGCAGGTGAGTATGTGTTGAGGGTTCAGACACGTTGTGTATGTATCTGAGGGATCACCTTTTTCGGCTTTCGAGAGTCACTTGGCTTTCGGGATGGAAAATAGGTAAGGTAGAGAGGGGGGTGGTGAGGAGGGAGGGAAGGAGAAGACCAGACGAGAGGGAGGGAGGGAGGGGAGAGGGAGGGAAAGGGGAGGAGGGGTGCCCTTTACTCCTTTGTCTAGGAACGGTTCAGCAATCAGTACAGGTCTTTGTTTGCTTTCGATAAAAAGAAGAAAAAAAGTACGTACTTTTGCACGCAAGGTGGAGGTTAGTATCTGTAAGTGTTGGGAGGTTGGAGTTCAAAGATTTTTTTTCCAGGTGCGTTGGCATGACGTGAAAGATTGGTACAGTTCAGTAGGCTAAGTTGTGACTAAGATTTCGTGGACGACTAGGAGTGTGGTGTGTGTGTGTGTGTGTGTGTGTGTGTGTGTGTGTGTGTGTGTGTGTGTGTGTGTGTGTGTGTGTGTGTGTGTGTGTGTGTGTGTGTGTGTGTGTGTGTGTGTGCGTGCGTGCGTATGTATGTGTGCGTGAGTGTATGTGTATGCGTGTGTGTGTGTGTGTGTGTGTGTGTGTGTGTGTGTGTGTGTGTGTGTGTAAGTGTGTGTAAGTGTGTGTAAGTGTGTGTATGTGTGATTTGCTGTGTTTTGATTTTTTATCTCGAGGATAATGGAATAATGACTCATGTGCTTTTTTACATTTTAGTCCCCGTATGCATGCAGTCTTGTAGATGTTGTCATCCGTTCTGTAAGTTTGTTTTGTGTGTGTGTGTGTGTGTGTGTGTGTGTGTGTGTGTGTGTGTGTGTATTGTGGTGTGTGTGTGTGTGTGTGTGTGTGTGTGTGTGTGTGTGTGTGTGTGTGTGTGTGTGTGTGTGTGTGTGTGTGTGTGTGTGTGAATTGCAAGCACACCATCGCAAACAAATAAAAATAATACCGATAGGCTGCCGTTTCCGTGTTATACACACCACCAAATGGACAGACAGACAAACAGACAACAGACAACAGACAAACCGACAGGTAGTGAAACAGACAGACAGACAAAAGACAGACACGCAGACAGACAGATAGGTAGACAAATAGATATAAATAAAGAAAACTAAGACTAGTGTGACTACATACATACATACACAGACGTTTAACAATGTTCAGATGAAGCTGCTAGACACAGACACTCTGATACAGAGAGGCAGACAGGCCACGCCAGAAAGATGATACTTATTTTTGAGAGACAGGAAGACCAGGCTTGTGTACAATAGACACATGTCTGATACACGCAACGCCACGAACAGTACTGGCGCGCGCGCACGCGTGCGTAGACACATACGTACACACACATGCGCGCGCGCGCACACACGCACACATGCGCGCGCGCGTTTTGAGCGCACACACATACACGCACGCAAACACACACACACACACACACTAAACACACAATACATTTACAACACACACACATAAAAAACAAACTTACAACACACACACACACCACAACACAACACACACACACACACACACACACACACACACACACACACACACACACACAAGCAAACTTACAACACATACACACAACACAAACTTACAAAACACACACACACACACACACACACACACACACACACAACACAACACACAAAAAACAAACTTACAACACAACACAACACACACACACACACACACACACACACACACCAAACTTAAAACTCAACACAACACAACACCCCACACACAACACACACAACACAACACACACACACACACACACACACACACACACACACACACACACACACACACAACACAACACAACACAACACAACACAACACACACACTTGATCAATTGCAGTAGCCTCTTCTATAGACGATACCTGTCAATGTTTTATTCATTATCGGTGGATAGGCTGTGCTGGTTACCTGGCTACCTAGGTCCACATGTGAGATGCACTCTTCTGAAGTGACCACAGGAAGCCTTGCACATTAGCAACACAAAGTTTGCTCGGACATAGTCTGACATTAACTGCTCGCTTCTTTAAGTAGGCCATTGTGTGCCCGGTGGGAACAGATGACAACATTTACAAAGCCGCATACACACGGGGACTGGATGTAAAAAGGCACAGGAGTGCTTATTCCATTATCCTCGATATAAAAAGAAAAAACCAAACATTGTTTGTATGTCTTCAGACGTGCATACACGCAAATGCGGAGTAAGATAGAACTTGTATGGTGACGCTTTTTGTGATATTTTTGTTTATATGATACATTTTTAAAAATTGATATTTCTTCGACAATGAAATAGCCTTCAGTAATATGCAGGTAGGTTTGTGCTTAATGTTTTCTTTTGATTACAAATGTGTATAACGTTTAAACTTCTTATTGTAATGTTGACATCAACATGTAGCTTGTTTATTTAATGTGTGTGCATCAGTTTTGAACAATGTTTGGGTTTAATAAAGGTTAAGATAAAGGCGTTACTTTTAAGATTCGAGATTCAAGATTTAATTCCTTTCACCCCCTTTTGGAATATGGAGGATTACAAACAAACTCAACAGGAGAATAAACCTAACAGCAATAAACCCCCAAAATAATATCAATACTAACAAGAAACTGAAAAGCAAGAGTTCATCGCAAAATGATATGCAAACAATATAAAAAGCTCAAGACTATTTTTATATACAGGTTTCTTTAAAAGACACAACCTACACTTGTGAACGACAAGTGAAATTTTAATAAATACCTGCAAATCTTGTGAATTTTGAAAGCGACAGGAGAACTTTTCGAGATTTGCATTTCATTAGCCTTCGAAATAAGGACAAAACTATAATGTTCTTGCTCATATTCATATTCTAACATACCTCAGAAAACCAAGATGGTAAAACGTGATATATTAATGGACAATAAACGACTGAACATAGTAAACCACATCTGAAATCGTTATTTTTTTCTACTCGAACAAGTAGCCACAGTCATATGTATGATCTGTGTTTGTTTGCTATTTTTTTCATTCGAGCAATTATATTGGGCAATCAGATTATTTGCTGATTTATACTGTTTATATCATAAAATTATCACAATTATCATTAAGACAAAGGCAAAAATAAAAACGGGTTGAGTCATTTTCTTTGTTAATTATCGAGCATATTCCGTTGATCTTAAAAGTATTCTATTCAGTGGAGTTTCATTTCTACCATTCATGTTGGATAAGGCAGTGTTACGAACATAACTATAAAACCACAACATAACACAAAAAACTAGCAACATAGCACTAACAGCAGCATTCTTGATCTCGATCTGCTCTATCATGGTACACATCCACTCCCTTTATATTGCACAGCTTGTTGTAAAGATTTAGAGAAAGTAGCCTGCACTACAAGAAAGTTGTAATCATAATGCCCAATTAGTTAAGCTTAGATTACAATATTTTCCCCATGATTAAACTTCTCTCTCTCTCTCTCTCTCTCTCTCTCTCCTCTCTCTCTCTCTCTCTCTCTCTCTCTCTCTCTCTCTCTCTCACACACACACACCCCACACACACACACGTACACACACGTACACACACACATTGTTCTCGACTTAATACAGCTCATCTAGCCTAATTCTTTCATTTATTTGTTTATTCGCATAATTTCGCCCACTTTGTTGTTGTTGCTGTGATTACATTTACGTCAGAGCGGAGATTTCTGATGCAGGTATATTGAGAAAGGGATCAAAGTCCAGAAATCGACGTCACTTTGGCACCAACGGAGTTTTTTTTTTGAGGGGGGGTTGTTGGGTTTTGTTTTGGTTTTTTTGGGGGTGGGGTTGCAGGGGTGTCACATGGGCACATGGATGCTTGCTATTGGCTGTTGAGCTCGAGCAGATACAACACTCGGTTGAACTGGACAGAGATAACTGCGACCATGCCTTTTGGGGGATGCAGATTTTTCTTTGCGCTCTATTTCTACAATGTTACATTTGTTCATTCAAACAGGGCATCATTCTTTTTATAAAACATGCAGACCCCTTTTTTCTCCTTCAACTAACTGGATAAAAATATAACTAAGAGAATAATAATGAGTTTCTGAATAAACATTATCTAACTCAACTCAGAGCTGTGAGAACACAGTTAGAATGTATCAAAAAAAAGTATGCCAACTGCTTGATACTTAATTTTTGTGTGTATAAGCAAAAACACAGAAAGTATGAAAACGCTACTGGGGGATAAGAGAGGGCAGGAGAGAGTAAATCAGCTGTACCTTTGAAAAATTTGTATGAGCCCAAACTTCGAC
>CM054138.1:26656718-26659218 GCA_028751875.1 Rapana venosa
AGAAGCGGTCAAGCAGCGCTCCGGCCTTTCCCAAAGTGGACACTGCCAAAATGAAACTGCCCCTGGACCCAATCCGCTTCCATCATCAGAGAGGCTCCCGCTTCCAGTTCGGCAGTGATGAGAAAAGGTATGATGGAGCAGTAGTGACAGTAGTAGTGGTAGTAGTAGTAGTAGTAGTAGTAGTAGTAGAAGTAGTAGGAGTAGGAGTAGGAGTAGTAGTAGTAGGAGGAGAAGGAGGAGGAGGAGGAGTGGTAGTAGTAGTAGTAGTAGTAGTAGTAGTAGTAGTAGTAGTAGTAGTAGGAGGAGGAGGAGGAGGAGGAGGAGGAGGAGGAGGAGGAGGGGAGGAGTAGGAGTAGCAGTAGTAGTAGTAGTAGGAGTAGTAGAAGTAGAAGTAGAAGTAGTAGTAGTAGTAGTAAGTAGTAGTAGTAGTAGTAGTAGTAGTAGTAGTAGTAGTAGTAGGAGTCGTAGTAGTAGTAGTAGTAGTAGTAGTAGTAGTAGTAGTAGTAGTAGTAGTAATAGTAGTCGTATTAGTAGTAGTAGTAGTAGTAGTAGTAGTAGTAGTAGTAGTAGTAGTAGTAGTAGTAGTAGTAGTAGTAGTAGTAGTAGTAGTAGTAACAAAAGCAGCAGCAACAACAACAACAACAACAGCAGAAACAGCAGCAACAACGGTAGTTGTAGTAGTAGTATCGGTGACGGCAACGGCACTTGTAGCACCAACAGCAGCAGCAGCAGCAGCATAAGCATAAGTTATGAGAATAGTTGTGGTAAAAGGTAAAGGTGTCCCATAACCAATGTGGTCGTAGCAAAGCGAGGTATCAAAGACCTCAATTTCTCTAGGAGCCAAGCATATCGATGGCGGCGCCCATCTCCTCTCCCTCGCTGCTTTTACCTTCCCTGACCCTCAGCTGGGTGAACTGGAGGGAACTGTACTGAAGCCGAGGCGCGCATGCAAACGGTCACCCATCCAACTGGTAACCAACACTCGACGCTGCTTAACCTTAGCTTGGGGGGAAAAGTGAGTGCTCTGACCACTGAGCTATCCCGTCGCCTAGAATGATGTGTGTAGACATAATTATTGAGCTAACCTCTCTCTCTCGACTTCTCTCTCTCTCTTCTCTCTCTCTCTCTCTCTCTCTCTCTCTCTCTCTCTCTCTCTCTCTCTCTCTCTCTCTCTCAAGCTTGTTGTATTATAATATTTACATCACAAACGAAGATACGGTTATCGTTTTGTTATGATTTTGAGAAAAACTATATGTATATTGATTTTTTTTCCAGACATAAGGAAGGTACACTTAGATCAAGATAGTAAATTGTGTTTGATACATATGTATTTTAATGCATTTGTGCATTGTCTTCATTATTTCTTTTTCACTGAAAGTGAGCTTGGTATTGTGTATTTTATTCCGGGTTTTTGCCCACTCTGTGGCATTGTCAATTTCTCCTACGCCAACCATGTATTATGGCCTAAGGTCGAAATGCATTAAATTTCTGAGTTCTGAGCTCTCTCTCTCTCTCTCTCTCTCTCTCTCTCTCTCTCTCTCTCTCTCTCTCTCTCTCTCTCTCTCTTCATGATTTCAAACCTTATCTAAAACTTGATATGGATATACATTTGAAAAGAATTATGTCTAAGTTTAGACTTGGTGTATCAGATATAAATGTTCACAAATTCAGATACAGGGAACATGATATTGACGACCTCAGGCTGCTATGCCCATTATTTAAGCAAGCAGAGGAGGATGAAGTAGATTTTGTGTTGTGCTGCCCAGTATTAGAGGATGTTAGGCAGAACTACATCCCTGTTAAATATAGTAGACAGCCTAATTTATTTAGACTTTGTTTACTCCTGCATCAAGTCATCCTGAGGTTGTGCGCAGCCTCACTTTATATTTGTGTAAAGCTTTCAGAATAAGAGATATATTGTTATCCTAAGTCATATTTTTGTAGCTGACTTTTTGTTATACAGTAACATGTCGTTACTATTGCTTTTACCCCCACCAAAATACTAAGCAGTTCGGCAACTCCCTTCATGTATAGGCCAATGGCCTTTTCGTAAATAAATCCTTCGAGTTCGAGTTCGAGTTCTCTCTCTCTCTCTCTCTCTCTCTCTCTCTCTCTCTCTCTCTCTCTCTCTTTCTCTCTCTCTCTCTGTGAGTCCAGTCACCTGAGTGAGCAGCAGAGGGCCTATGGGAGGGTCAACGCTCAGGAAGATCTGACCCACAAACTGCCCAGGGACCTGAAATCTGACGTGGGCAAGATGATGAAAGATGCCGAAAACAAGTCCAACGTTTTCCGCTCTGGGGATTATGACAATATCGGTGAGTTGGGATATGGGGGGAGGGGAGGGGAAGGGGGGAGGGGAGAGAGAGTTGCGGTGGTGGGGGGGGGGGGGGGGTGGGGGGGGGGGGGTGGGGGGGGGGGGTGTGTGGGGGTGGGAGGGGGGGGGGGTGAGGGGGTGAGGAGGGGATGGGGTTGATGGGGGAGAGAGAGAGAGAGTCAGTCG
>CM054138.1:26669218-26671718 GCA_028751875.1 Rapana venosa
TTTCTCCCTGTCTGTCTATCTGCCTGTCTTTCAGCCTGTCTATTTGCCTGTCAGTTTTCCTGTCTGTCTGTGTGTCTGCCTGTTTGCCTGTATATGTGTGTGTGTGTGTAAGTGTCTGACTGACTTTCAATCATTTTGAGTGTTCTTTCTGTGTATTCATTAGTTTAATAGAGTTGTCTAAATGTACACATTTTGTTTAGATGTGTGTATGTGTGTGTTTGTGTGTAAGTGTGTGTCTGTTTGTCTAAGTGTCTGTGTGTGTGCATGCGCGCGCGCGTGTGTGTGTGTGTGTGTGTGTGCATGCGTGTGCGCGTGTACATGTGCGTGTGATTGTGTGAATGTGTGTGTGTGCGCCTGTACCTCTATGTGTGCGTGTTTCTGTCTGTCTATCTGTCTGCTTATGTCTGTGTCTGTGTGTCTGTGTATAAGAGTGACGGTGATTGTATGTGTGAGCAAGCGCATGCACGCGAGTGTGTACGTGTGTATGTCCCTCTGTCCCTCTGTCGACCTGTCGATGTAATACTATTAATTCTCAACTAAGTAAGAAACCAGCCGGAGCACTCGCTTTCCCCCAGCCAAGTTAAGCAGCTTCGAGCGTGGTTACCAGTTGGATGGGTGACCGTTTGCGCCGCGCCTTGGCTTCAGTACAGTTCCCCCAGTTCACCCAGCTGTACATGGGTACCTGCTCTCTTTAGGGTCAGGGAAGGTAAAGCAGCGAGGGAGAGGAGATGGGCGCCGCCCTCAATATGCTGGCCCTAGAGAAGTTGAGGTCTCTGACGCCTCGCTCCCCTACGACCTTATATGTTATGGGACTCCTTTACCTTTACCTAAGAAACCAGCGCAGCGCGTTTTGACTTTAACATTTGCTATTTTCTTATTTCTGGACAGTGTCTCATATGGATTACGTGGGACCTCCACCCGGCTACCGTCCTATTGCACCCGAGGGAGAGCGTGCCGTACCCTACCCCTTCCTCCACACCCACCCGGCCCTTCCTTATCCTGCTCCAGAGACCCAGTCTGAGGCCACGGTAACATGTTTAGGCCTACGTCATCTGTGTTGTTGTTGTTGTTGTGTTGTGTATGTGTGTGTGTGTGTGAGGGGGGGGGGGTGTATGTGGGTGTGTGGGTGTTGTGTTTGTGTGTTGTGTGTGTGTGTGTGTGTGTGTGTGTATGTGTGTGTGTGTGTGTGTGTGTGTGTGTGTGTGTGGTGTGTTGTGTGTGTGTGGTGTGTGTGTGTGTGTGTGTTGTTGTGTTGTGTGTGTGTAAGGGTGTGAGTGGCATGTGTGTGTGTGTGTGTGTGTGTGTGTGTGTGTGTGTGTGTGTGTGTGTGTGTGTGTTTGTGTGTATTGTGTTGTGTAAGTGTGTGTGTGTCTGTGTGTGTTGTGTGTGTGTGTAAGTGTGTGTGTTGTGTGTGGTGTGTGTGTGTAAGTGTGTGTATGTGTGTGTGTTCGTGTGTGTGTGTGTTGTGTTGTTTGTGTGTTGTGTGTTCTGTTGTGTGTGTGTTGTGTTGTGTGTGTATGTGTGTGTGCGTTGAGTTATGTGTGTGTGCTGTTGTGCTGTGTGTGTGTCTGTGTTTCTGTCTGTCTGTCTGTCTGTCTGGGTGGGTGTGTACGTGTGTAAGTGTGTGTCTTTGTGTGTGTTTGTGAGTCTGTGGTAAAATAAACAGACAGGCAGAGAGACAGAGAGGGAGGATGGGAGATAGAGAGAGATACAGAGACACAGACACAGACAGACAGACAGAGCGAGAGAGAGAGAGAGAGAGAGAGAGAGAGAGAGAGAGAGAGAGAGAGAGAGTGAGTGAGAGAGAGAGAAAGACAGACAGACAGACAGAGGAAGGGTAGGAGAGAAAGACAGAGAGACAGAGAGACAAACATAGACAGACAGATAGACAGACAAGCAGACAGAAACGGTTAAAATTAACGACAGTAGCAAATAGCAGCCAAGAGTTAAAGTGAGAGAAAGAAACCCACTCACATAGGCAAACGCACATATACACATATACACACATACACACTCACTTTCCAATAACACCACCAACAAATAATAAAAAAGGATGATTGTAATAACGACAATGACTAGCATTATGAAGACGATTACGACAACTACGACAACAATAATAATAATAATAATAATAATAATAATAATAATAATAATAATAATAAAAAGGTAAAGGTAAAGGAGTCCCATAGCATATAAGGTCGTAGGGGAGCGAGGCGTCAAAGACCTCACTTCTCTAGGGCCAGCATATTGAGGGCGGCGCCCATCTCCTCTCCCTCACTGCTTTACCTTCCCTGACCCTAAAGAGGGCAGGTACCCATTTACAGCTGGGTGAACTGGGGAAACTGTACTGAAGCCAAGGCGCGCAAACGGCCACCCATCCAAGTGGTAACCACGCTCAACGCTGCTTAACTCGGCTGGGGGAAAGCGAGTGCTCCGACCACTGAGCTATCCTGTCCCCAATAAATAATAATAATAATAATAATATAATAATATAATGTAT
>CM054138.1:26679218-26681718 GCA_028751875.1 Rapana venosa
CTCCTCCTCGTTTTTCTTCCTCCTCGTTTTTCTCATCACTCCTCATCATCATCAACGTCGTTTTCATTGTCGTTGTAGAATTGTAGTGGTCTTAGTTGTAATGGTTGCAGCAGCAGCGTTGGTGGTGGTGGTGGTGGTAGTAGTAGTAGTAGTAGTAGTAGTAGTAGTAGTATTAGTAGTAGTAGTAGTAGTAGTAGCATAGTAGTAGTAGTAGTAGTAGTAGTACAGTAAGAAGAAGAAGAAGAAGAAGAAGAAGAAGAAGAAGAAAGAGAAGAAGAAGAAGAAGAAGAAGAAGAAGAAGAGAAAAGAAGAAGAAGAAGAAGAAGAGAGAGGAGGAGGAGGAGAAGTAGTAGAATTAGTAGTAGTAGGTGGAGGAGGAGGAGGAAGAGTAGTAGTTGTAGTAGTTGTTGTAGTAGTAGTAGTCGTAGCAGTACACAGCAGCAGCAGCGCAGCAGCAGCAGCAGCAGCAGCAGCAGCAGTAGTAGTAGTAGCAGCAGCAGCAGCAGCAGCAGCAGCAGCAGCAGCAGTAGTAGTAGTAGTAGTAGTAGTATAGTAGTAGTAGTAGTAGTAGAGTAGTAGTAGTAAGTAGTAGTAGTAGTAGTAGTAGTAGTAGTAGTAGTAGTAGTAGTAGTAGTGTAGTAGTAGTAGAAGAAGAAGAAGAGAAGAAGAAGAAGAAGAAGAAAGAAGAAGAAGAAGAAGAAGAAGAAGAAGAAGAAGAAGAAGAAGAAGAAGAAAAGAAGAAGTAGGAGGAGGAGGAGGAGGAGGAGAATAGTAGTAGTAGTAGTAGTAGGTGGAGGAGGAGGAAGAGTAGTTTGATAGTTGTTAGTAGTTGTAGTGTTGTAGTAGTAGTAGTAGTAGTAAATAGAGAGTGTAGTAGCAGCAGCAGCAGCAGCAGCATCAGCAGCAGCAGCAGCAGCAGCAGCAGCAGCAGCAGCAGCAGCAGTAGTAGTAGTAGTAGTAGTAGTAGTAGTAGTAGTAGTAGTAGTAGTAGTAGTAGTAGTAGTAGCAGGAGGAGGAGGAGGAGGAGGAATAGTAGTATAGTTTCCATCATCAACATTATATTCTTCTTTTTCTTCGAAATTCTTTTATATTCTTCCAAATTCTTCTTCGTCCTCTTCGCAGTTATTTTTCCGCAATTCTTTTTCTTCTTCTTCTTCTACTTCTCTCTCTTCTTCTTCTTCTATTTCTTCTTCTTCTTCTTCTTCTTCTTCTTTTCTTCTTCTTCTTCTTCTTCTTCTTCTCTTCTTCTTCTTCTTCTTCTTCTTCTTCTTCTTCTTCTTCTTCTTTTGTTGTCGTCGTCACCTTCGTCATTATGATGATGATGATCATTATCATCATCATCATCATCATCTTCTTCTTCTTCTTCTTCTTCTTCTTCTTCCTCTTCTTCTTCTTCTTTATTATCTTCATTGTCGTCATGGTCGTCGTCGTCGTCATTATAATCACTGGCATGAATGCAACAACAGCCAGAACAATGACAGAACCAATAGATCACTTCAAACACCTTCGCCAAGTGTAAGAAATAACCATTATTGTTTTAATGGGTCTGTCTGATTGCAGGGAACAATTACGTGTCCACTACAATGGATGACTTCATCAAACCAGACACCATGACTGGAGGTGTGTGTGTGTGTGTGTGTGTGTGTGTGTGTGTGGTGGTGTGTGTTGTGTGTGTGTGTGTGTGTGTGTGTGTGTGTGTGTGTGTGTGTTGTGTGTGTGCGCGCGCGCGCGCGCGTGTGTCTGTGTGTGTGTGTCTGTGTGTGTTTTCCTTTTTCCACTTTATTGTTTTATATCGGGGATAATGGAAGAAGCAATTATGTGCTTTTTACATCCAGTCCCCGTGTGTCTGTGGATTTGTGAATTCTGTCATCTGTTCCCACCGGCACACAATGGCCTACTCTTACGAAAAGCGGGACAGGATTTTAACGTATGCGCAAGATGTTCTGCGTGCGTTCGCACACGGGCCTGGTCTTATAGTCTCATCCGAAGGACTTGTGGGAACAGTGGAGTCTGCACTGATGTCAACTCCAGGGGAAAATATCCCCTTTCAACGGGAATCGAACCCGGGTCGTCAGATTGCGAGCGCAATGTTCTGAGCACTAGGCTATCCCATGCCCCTTATGTGTGTGTGTGTGTGTGTGTGTGTGTGTGTGTGTGTGTGTGTGTGTGTGTGTGTGTTGTGTGTGTGTGTGTGCACGAGTATGTATATTTTGTTTCATGTGTGAGCGCGTGCGTGTGTACGTCAGTGTTTGTTTAACTGTCTGTATAACTGCGGGAACGTATGATGTGTTTGACCTGGGTGGGGTTGGGTGGTGGTGGGAAGGGGGGGGATTGTTGTGTATGTAAGGGGGGGGGGGGGGGGTCTTCGTTCGCTAGAAATTATTTTTTAACAATTGCACCACACACTTGTTTCACAATACTCACGCCTAAAAGTCGCAAATAATGTTGATAGAAGAAGGTGGCAGGATGGTTAAGACGTTTGCCTGCCAACAAGTAAACC
>CM054138.1:26694218-26696718 GCA_028751875.1 Rapana venosa
GCCGCCCTCGCCGCAACGGATACGGACTCGCGCGCCTCTCCGCGGCTCCCAAGACAAGCTGATCAGGACGGTCTTCTTCTTCCAGCTGCGGGTTACGGGCAGGGATCCGCTAACCGTCTCCCCGGCGAGAAGGTCCAGCGGCGGAAAAGGTTTGCCCTTCACAACGTGATGGACTCCGCCTTTGAAGTACTGCACCGGCCCTTGGAAACCTCGAGCAGTATGCGGAACCGAAACTACTTGCGCAAAGAATGGGAGGCAGGGCTTGAAAAGGAAAGAGCCTTCAGGAACGGCCAGCGCCAGAGGTCGACAGATTTAGCTGGACTCTTCGATAACAACTTCAGGTTCAGGCCACAACCACTTGCCGATACGGCCAAACTGTACGGAAATGACGTGGGTTACAAGGCAGAACCGTCAGCAGATTCAGCACAACTGTACGATAATGACGTCAGATACAAGGCAGAACCCTCAGCAGATTCAGCACAACTGTATGGTGACGTCAGAAACACAGCTGAACCCTCAGCAGATTCAGCACAACTGTATGGTGACGTCAGAAACACAGCTGAATCCTCAGCAGATTCAGCACAACTGTACGATAATGATGTCAGAAACAAGGCAGAACCGTCAGCAGATTCGGCACAACTGTATGGTGACGTCAGAAACACAGCAGAACCGTCAGCAGATTCAGCCCAACTGTATGGTGACGTCAGAAACACGCCAGAACCGTCAGCAGATTCAGCACAACTGTACGATAATGACGTCAGAAACAAGGCAGAACCGTCAGCAGATTCAGCCCAACTGTATGGTGACGTCAGAAACACGCCAGAACCGTCAGCAGATTCAGCCCAACTGTATGGTGACGTCAGAAATACGCCAGAACCTTCAGCAGATTCAGCACAACTGTACGATAATGACGTCAGAAACAAAGCAGAACCCTCAGCAGATTCAGCACAACTGTATAGTGACGTCAGAAACACGCCAGAACCGTCAGCAGATTCAGCACAACTGTACGATAGCGACGTCAGAAACACGGCAGAACCGTCAGCAGATTCAGCACAACTGTACGATAATGACATCAGAAACAAGGCAGAACCGTCAGCAGATTCAGCACAACTGTATGGTGACGTCAGAAACACAGCAGAACCGTCAGCAGATTCAGCCCAACTGTATGGTGACGTCAGAAACACGCCAGAACCGTCAGCAGATTCAGCACAACTGTACGATAATGACGTCAGAAACAAAGCAGAACCCTCAGCAGATTCAGCACAACTGTATGGTGACGTCAGAAACAAGGCAGAACCGTCAGCAGATTCAGCCCAACTGTACGATAGCGACGTCAGAAACACGGCAGAACCGTCAGCAGATTCAGCACAACTGTACGATAATGACGTCAGAAACAAGGCAGAACCGTCAGCAGATTCAGCACAACTGTATGGTGACGTCAGAAACACAGCAGAACCGTCAGCAGATTCAGCCCAACTGTACGATAGCGACGTCAGAAACACGGCAGAACCGTCAGCAGATTCAGCCCAACTGTACGATAATGACGTCAGAAACAAGGCAGAACCGTCAGCCGATTCAGCCCAACTGTACGATAATGACGTCAGATACAAGTTAGAACCCTCAGCAGATTCAGCCCAACTGTACGATAGCGACGTCAGAAACACGCCAGAACCGTCAGCAGATTCAGCGCAGCTGTACGGTAGCGACGTCAGAAACAAAGGAAAGCCCTCTGCTGAGATGCGCAGCGGCGTCGAAGGCGGAGCCAGCAGGCATCAGGAAGCAGCTTTAGCAGCAGCAGAAGCAGCAGCAGCAGTCCCTGTGGGAGTGAGCAGCTTCAGACGTTACCCATACGCTGCACGCAGAAGGCGCTACGAGTATTATGTAGCCCAGAGAGAACAGAGGAGGAGGATGCTGATGGCGTACAAGTTTCGGCAGGTCCGTGCGAAAATACTAGCTGCCATCAAAAAGCTGATGTCTCTTGCCCTCGGTATCCTCGCTCGCCAAGCTGTGAGGGAAATCAAACACCTGCCTTCTCCTCTTAATGATCCTCTTGCTGCCTTTCAATAAGAGGAGACTTCGGTTTTTGCTCAGATTTACCAACAGCAACAAACAACAACAACAAACATACAACAAACAACAAACAATAAGAAGATAGATCTGGATTACTTTCCTCAGTTATTTTTTTTTAAAATTTTTTTAATTTAAGAAAATATTTCTTGAAAGACTTTTTTTTTCTTGTGTGTGTTGTGTGGGGTGGGGGGGGGGGGGGGGGGTATGCAGTTTTTGTTTTTATATTCTTTTGACTGATCAGTGTTCTTTTTTGTTTCAAATTTCGAGAAGGGTTTTGGTGGGTGGGTTTTTTTGGGTTTTTTTTTGGGGGGGGAGGGGAGAGGGGAGGGGAGGGGAGGGAGAGGGTAGGTTGGTGTTGTTTTCCTTGATGTGCTTGTTAACGTGAATCAATTGTACTGTGTGTGTGTTGTGTGTCGTGTGTATGTGTGTG
>CM054138.1:26701718-26724218 GCA_028751875.1 Rapana venosa
CTGCCTTTCTGTTATTAATTTCACGCAGCCATGAATCAGTAATCCTGCATAGTGCTGTTTCACAGGAGTGGTGCTTTCTAAACCCCGACTAATGGGAATGCAAAAGGCCTCTGCATTCAATAAAAGATGATAAATGATAGTAGACATGCTGTTCAAGAGGTTTAGATATACTAGATAGAAGTGAAATGGGTCTATAATTATTTACATCATCTATGTTCCCTTTTTTGTGCAGAGGGATTACTTAAGCATATTTAAATGCTTCGGGATAGTACCGTTTAGATGAGCAATGGTTATAAAGATAAGTGAGAGAGTCTGCAATGTAAAATGCAGATAGTTTCAGTATTTTAATAATGATAATAATAATAATAATAATAAATAATAATAATAATAATAATAAAATAATATAAATAATAATAATGTAGGAAATTATAGAGCGCGAATCTTGTAAAGCAACAAATCAAAGCGCTCAGATGACTTTTTTTTAAATACTGAGTAGGTGTTTTAAATTATTTTTCATCTTTTTCCCCCCGGCAGATGGTTACTTCTTTTAAAGCTTGGGAATTTAGATTAGCGTGTGCGAAGAGTTTGCTGTGCAGTTTTTCCCAAGTTAAAAATATAAAAAAATAAATAATATTTTTTAAAATTTAAATAAAAAAATATAAAAAATAAGGAAGAAATTTATAGAGCCTATTTTCCAATAAAAAGCGCTAAATAATTTTTTTTAATCGTTCGGTTTTTTAAATGTTTCTTTTCCCAGCAAAATGTTTTTTGGAAATAATTGATTAGCTTCACAATTCCGTCAGTGAAGACCGGGTTTAGAGGAGGGGAATAGCCACCAAAATTTTAATTTTAGTTTTTAAAAATTCATGAAGAATTGGAAAAAAATTTAGCTTTTAGAAAAGGTTTAAATTTTAATAAAAATTCTTTTTACAATGATTTTACTTTTCCCTGATTTTATGAAAAATTTTGGGTTTCAAATTCGTCAGGGGTTTGGTTTAGTAGAGCTTGGGAATCAGACCAGGATTATTATTGTTTATCTTGAATGAATTCTGAGCACGTTTTAGATTTTTTTATATACTTTATGGTTACGTTTTTCTTTTCCTTATTGTTTTCTTTAAGTCTCTTTTGTGGTTGGTTGCTAAAAATTCTTGGGTAAACCCACAGGTATTTATAATGTTTGTTTACACGTTTGAAGTAAAGAATATGCTTGTTGACAATGCTTAAGAAAACTGATGTCCAAAAGGAAAGGGCATCGTCTGCATCAGTGTAACTAAAACTATTTAAAAAGGGCGCAGAAGCGAGGTCAGAGGAAAATGCATGCAAATCGAATTTTTTAAATGAGCGAAATGTAATTTTCAGATGCTTCATTTTAGGCACTCTGAAGCCAGCTTTGCTCCAGGTGACACAAACAGCATTATGATTACTAATTGGTGGATTATTATTATAATATTATTATTATTATTATAATAATTACTAATTTGGTGGATCGGTGGTCTAGAGGTAACGCGCCTGTCTAGAAAGCGAAAAGTCCGGGTCTAAAGTGTGCGGTGGTTCGTACCCCGTTTGGACCGGAAATTTTTTCCCCATCCATTAGACCATGAGTGGTGGTCTGGGCGCTAGTCTTTCGGATGAGACGATAAACCGAGGTCCCGTGTGTTACACATAATTATTTAGCGCACGTAAAAGAACCCACGGCAACAAGAGAGTTGTCCCTGGCAAAATTCTTAGAAAAAAGCCACTCTGATAGGGAAACAAATACAGTTGCAGACAGGAAAAAAAAATGGGTGGCGCTGCTGTTGTGGCGACGCGCTCTCCCCGGGGAGAGCAGCCCGAATTTCACGGAGAGAAATCTGCCGTGACTTAAAGTGGTATGAAATGAAATCTGAGCGCTTTGATTTGTTGCTTTACAAGATTCAGCGCTATATAAATTCCATACATTATTATTATTATTAATTCCGACAGTGGGCACACAAATTTCTTTAAGAGATGTGACGTCAGAAGAATAAACGTGATCTAAAAGAGTACTAGATTTTGACGTCACTCTGGTGGGGGCATGTGATACACTGCAAAAAGTTAAAGAACGTAAAGATACTGTGCCACTGCGGGTGAGATTGAGATAGATTGATATTGAAATCACCTAGTAATAATATTTCTTTTCCTAAAAGCCAAACATTGTCCATAATTTCACAAAAGTCATCAAACAAGCTGGTGGTGCTCTTAGGATGTCTGTAAATGAAACCCACAAGAGCTGAATTTAATTGATTTTTAGAAGAACAAAACTTCTATCCATACTGATTCCATGTTGAATGACACAGATCTCCACGAAGTTTATAGGATACTTATTTTGGATGTACACGACAATACCAGTTTGCGGGGATCTTTTAGGGTCTCTCCGATGATATGGTACCCTGAATAGAAATTGAACTATCTGTTATAACGGCTGTTTGTCCATGTTCTGAAACACCAAAAAAAATGGAATGGTTTTTTTTTCATTTGTTTATAATTTTTGACAGGTCAGACATTTTATTCATAAAAATGACAATTATTAAGGTTACCTACTCGCAGTCCATCACTACAAGGCCAGTTTTGGAACGTTGTTACGAATAGCCATTAACAAAATTTTAAGAGATAATTCACCTGGAATACAAGTACACATATGACTAAGCAAGTTTAAAGTTAGGAGGCATTATTTTTAATATTGATATTTTCAAAACTTTACAACAAAAGATACTTTACGATGAAAGGAAATGTTATGGTTTTCCTACAGAAAGTAAACAACAGTTTACAAAAATACAAATAATCAAAAAGAAAAGGGTTATTTTACAGTGAGTAAACAAGGGGACGAGGTTTAAGAGGGGAAAACTGTCTGTCGAAAAAGGGAGGAGGCGTGTGTGAAAAAACGCGGGTTTTCTTGTGAACAGATTTTCATTGATTTTTTTGATAATTTCTTTGCATATCTGTGATGGTGAGGGTGGGTGGGGGAAAAGTGGGAAGCTAGTAAAATGACTTTCCATTCCTCTGTTGGTGAGTAAGGGGAGGGGGCTGCCAATGTTGGTGGGGGTGAGCAGGGATGTAGGATGGAAGGTGATGAGTTTCTGTGGACATACATGCTGTCCCTGTGGTTAGAGAAGTTAGGGAAGACAGAGGCGATGGAAGGTGGGGATATGTGGCTGATGAGAACGTTTGGCAAAGTAAAATCTATGGCTGTAATGTTCCATGATGCGAAAGTGGTCATGATTTAGATGGCCAGACAGATCAAAAGTGTTCCGTCGCTTGTAATGAAAATTAACTTTTTGGTTTTTAAATTTATTTCTGTTTGGGGGCAAAAAAGGGGTTTCTCCTTATGCGCTTAATGCCCACAGTCGTCTTCAAGTTGGTAGCCAGCTGAGTGTCCCCCCGTTTTGTTCAGATGGATTGGTCCTGTGTGCAGACTCCATCCAAATCAGGACGCAAAGGATGCCTCGTGGCTGATGAAGTCGACTTTCAGGCGGGAGGAGGCTGCAGACAGACTACAGTTTGAAGGCAAGATGACGTTGTTCAGGTGACGGGTTCCTCTGGCAAGAACAATGCCACTCATAGTGATGTGGGCGTCAGGGAACACTCGTCTGGCACTTGCGATTAGGCTGCTCCAAGTTGCCTCAGTGATGGCACCTGCTGAACAGTTATTCAGACCTACATGGACTGTCACACGTGGCACTGTGGTGTTGACTGCACTCTGTTCTAACCAGTTCACAAGGTCAGACACTGTCATTCCAGGAACACAATTTTTTTGTAGAAATGTACCTGGTGTCGTCAGTCGCCTTTGGATTGATGTATCGAATAATGGAGTCCCCCAGCAGCACAGCTTTTGCCTTGTCTAAGATAGACAGGCAGGAAAGGACAGCGGCAGGTGAGACTGAAGAATTTGAAGAATTGTTACTGTCAACTGAAGAAGATTTTGCTGAATTGACAGGTGCTGAAACTGAGTCGTATTTCACTTTAGAATTTCTTTTTGCATTGTGAAAAAAAATGAGAAGAGGTAACTTCTTTCAAGTGTGTTTCATCCACAGAGAAGCGACTTGCCGTGGGAATTGAGATCTCAAAAGGTCCATCTGCAGAAAAGTCTGTCTGGGTTGAAGATGAGGATGTTTTGGTTTTAATCTTTAGAGTGTCAATTTCAGATTGAAGAGATGACATCTGAGATTTCATCTGATAGTTTCCTTCTGAATGCAGCCAGCTGTTTTTCCAAATGATGCTTTGTTCTTGGATGTTACAGATGTCTGAATGACGGGGAGCATTTGGCGAAAACCAGCTGTCCGATTGGGTGCCACTGGACCCGTGTTCTAGACACGACAGTGTCGTGAGCATTGGGGGAAGATGAAGCAGAGGATCACAGACGGGGAAAATAAACCCAATGCTCACTGGGCTGGGTTGAGGATGATGAAAAAGGTCCACACGGGCACAGCAAAGATGTAAAAGTGAAGTAGCTGTTTGAAACATAGGGCTAGGAGATGTACACATGTCACTGACACCAAAAGACAGTGGGGAAGAAGTAGATGTTGCTATAACTGCTTGAAGATCAGCCGAGACAGGTGTAGCAGAGCTGATGATGGCTCAACAATTTCAGTGGGAAAAAAGGGGATCAGTGTTTGCCCAAGAGGAGGAGGGTGTTGCACGGGCTGCACTGGTGGTGACAAACTGACCATCTGGACCTAAGGAGCCAGTGTCAGGGGTCAGCAGGGACTGAGAAACTGGGTGGTGGGAGATCTGTGGAGCCTCAGTGAGAGCGTGTACCTCCGCAGGAAGAGGGAGGGACTCTATGGCTTTGACAGCCGCCTTTTGTGCCTGTCTGTGGTTGTACAGACTCTCCACAGGGCCTTCATCTTTTTAAAATTTGTCCCCCACCCATGGGGGCAGCTTTTCCCCTGACCATACCTTGTAGGTTGAATAATAAATATTTATTTAAGTCTCTGGTCAGAGTTGTAAAATATAGTCACTTTTGTCAAAGTCAAGGCGTCATTGGGAAAGGGGGTGTTATTGGGGTAAATTTATGAAATTTCCTCTTCTAGATTGCATGGGAGATCGTGTTTGCCACCTTTGTCTTTGGGGCTTGCCAGGTGACGCTAAATCCGGGAATAATTTTTATTTGGCCCCAGTACCGCAGGAGGAGGGTCCTTCTCCACAGACCCAGGCACCCCCGTCTGGTGGTAAATGTGACTTACAGGTATGGGTCAAGGGTTCTTTTAATTCTGTGAACCGCAGAAACGGCTGGGACATTCCGTTTTGAAGACTTAGTCATAACGACAGAATTCCATTGTAAACAGCTTAGAAGAACACAGCTGGCGCTGTCTATGACGCAAAGTCATTGCACATCACAGTGATGCGTCACAAAGGAAACGCGTCAAAAAGAAAAAAAACGTATTCTTTTATTAAAAGACTGGAGATAACAACATAAGATAAAAAGTAAACAGTCATACCTACCGCACCACTATTTTCATAGTCAGTTAATTACGAAGATGAACACTCTTTGATGAAGTGTTGTTGTTTTTTTTAAGTTTAGGATAAGTACTAACACATGTTTCATGAACACATTTCTGAGGAAGGAATCGAAGTCGATATTACTTCCCAATCAGACAAAAAAAAACTAAAATCAAATTTATGAGTTAAAGCATTATTTGAAAAGATAAACCTTTACACACAGACATCGGAAATAGAAACAGTATGCCTGGTGCAAGAGTTACTCAGAAATACGGCACTTAACCCAGGTAGAAAAATAATTACAAACACAGCTCAAGCCAACAGATCTCTCTGTCAGCCATCTTGAACCGGAAGGAGAAGAAGAAGAAGGAAGAAGAAGAAGAACATCAATAACAACAACAACAACAGTGTGACGCAAGCAATCGTTACTCTAAGACTCCATTCCAGTGACATATCTGCAAATGCGATGTGCTAATGGTGGTAAGAAGGGGGAAAAAACCACACACTTACACACACATACACATCTTGGTAGAACCAACATGACTTTTCCATTTCCTACAATCATGTGTTGCTATCTTCAACAAGAAAAATACAGGGGGAGGGGGGGAGGGGAATCTGTTAGACGATTTTTTTGGTATGGATGTTGGTGAGGATGCCATGGAATTGTTTTGGTTTCTGTTTTTTCTGCTGCTTTTTAGTTCAGTAACGAGATTAAAGTGCTTCATGAACATGAATGATCCCAGAACAAGTATCTCTATCTGATGTGTTGCTCTTGGTGAAAAAATGTGGTGTGTGTGGTGTGTGTGTTGGGGTTTTGTTGGGGGTGGTGTGTGTGTGTGTGGTGTGGGGTGTGTTCTTATTTCCTCTGTCTGTCCATGTATTATTTCACTTGAAAGAGCTCAATTCTTGCTTGCTGTGTTGGTGGAAGGACTAGGTTGGGTTGTTGTTGGGTGGTTATTTTATTAATACAGACTATTATTAATAATCTGTGAGAAAATGTTACTCTGTGTCTCTCTTTGTGTGAAATAACTAGGAATAGGATAAACAGACGTTGCCAAGAAAAAAACACACCCAACTTTTGGTAGTACCAACATGTTGTTCAATTTCATAAAATTGATGTGTTGCTGTGATTTCAACCAAACAACAACAACAAAAACTGTTAGACGTTTTTAGTCTTAGGTGAAGATGCTGAGGCTTTTTTCCACTGTTTTTCTGCTGGGTGTTTTAGCTCAGTAAATTAAATGGGATTAAAGTGCTTCATGAACATGAACGAGTTCAGGTCACGCATTTCTCTTTTCCATCGTTCTTAGTGTATTGTGAAGTTGTTTTCATGTTTTTGTTGGTTTTTTTTTCTTTTTTTCTTTTTTTCCTCTGCCTACATGTTTGGTTTTCTGGCTGCCATATATTCGTTTATATATAATTAATATATATAATATATATAATATTATATAATATAATATAATAATATAAAATATTTATAATAATATATATATATATATATTTGTCTCTGTCTTTCCTCCTTTCCGCCTGTCTCTCTGCCCTTTTTTGTTTTCCTGTTTGTTCGTTGTTTTGACTATTTGTTCATCTATTATAATTATATTGCTGTCTCCGCCTGTTGTCTGTCCTCTGTCCCTGCTTGTGAAATCTATTTTTATCTGTATGACCCTTTTTGTTCATCTGTTATACATTCAGCCTCTGTCTCTCTGTTTTCCTTTCTCTCTCTCCTCTCTCTCCCTTTCTCTCCTCCTCTCTCTCTTCTCTTGTCTCGCTCTCTCTCTCACATACTCCACACAAACACACACACACACAACACACAAAAACACACACCCACACACACACACACACACACACACACACACACAAACAAACTCATAGAAAAAGCTGAGCAGAGAAAAAACATTTTGTTTATTTCTTTCCTGAAGAAAAGTACATATCAGGGGTCAGGGATTTTTTTTTAAAGTCTGGACACAATGTGCAGTCACATGGCACATTGAAAGTTGGGGTAAAATAGGGACAGGAAATTAACAAAACAAAAGGAAAGTCTGTAAAACACGCATAACAAATATTATAATGTAGTCGATAAAGTCAACCTGTACAATATAAAAACTTTTCAGACAAGAATTATTTGGACAGAGTTTCCAGAATGAAAAACAATCATTTTTTGCTTAATTCAAATTCAAAGAGTTCAATTTTCACGTGCTGTTGTTTTTTCTTGGAATAAATGGTTTCAAGAAAAATCAATCCAGATCATCAGTTTTGTACGGTGATAAATCGTCGTGACTCTGTCTCTCCATCTGTTCGACAGAATTATCTGAAAATAGTGTGGGCTGGTGTTGCTAAGAAAAGAATATCTCTTGGTAGAAGAAACATGACTTGTATATTTCATAAAATAGGGTGTCTTCCACAATAACCAAGACAAATCCGTTTCACTGTTTTGGTCTGGTTTAAGAGGCCACAGATTTTTGTTTTGTTTTTATTGTTGTTTTTCCGCTGCTGTTTTAATTCACTAATGGGATTTCAGTGCCTCATGAATGTGAATGACCTCAGAACATGCGTCTCTCGGATTTGGTATACAGCTTGTTGTGTGTGTGTGTGTGTGTGTGTGTGTGTGTGTTGTGTGTGTGTGTGTGTGTTGTGTGTGTGTGTTCGTGTGGGTGTGTGTGTGAGGGGGTTTTGTGTGTGTCGTGTGGTGTTGTGTGGGTGTGTGTGGTGTGTGTTGTTGTCGTCTTTCTGTCCCGTCAGTCTGTCTGTGTCTGTGTGGGATGTATGTATGTGTTTTGGTTTTTCCTCTGCCTGTCCAGTTGTTGTTTCTTTCACCTTGGAAGAGCTCAATTCTTACATGCTGGTTTTTTGTGAAATTATTTTTTTTAGTCAATACAGGACATACGTAGTAATCTGTGAGAAGTTGTTACTCCGTATCGCTATTGATTTCTGTGAAATATCTAGGAATAGGATGATCAAATGCTGCCAAGACACACAAAAAACCCAAACATTTTTGGCAGAACTAACATAAGTTGTCCATTGGATACAAATGATAATTTGCTGGTTTCAACAACAACAACAATCTGTCGTGTTTAGTCTTAGATGAAGATGCTGAGGCTTTTGTTTCTTTTCCAGCTACATTTTAGCTCACTAATGGGGACGGGATAGCTCAGTGGTCAGAGCACTCCCTTCCCCCCAGCTAAGGTTAAGCAGCATCCAGCGTAGTTACCACTTGGATGGGTGACCGTTTGTGTGCCTTGGCTGCAGTACAGTTCCCTCATTTCACCCAGCTGTAAATGGGTACCTGCTTCTTTAGGGTCAGGGAAGGTAAAGCAGGGAGGGAGAGGAGATGGGCGCCCGCCCTCAATATGCTGACCCCCTAGAGAAGCTGAGGTCTCTGACGCCTCGCTCCCTTACGACCTAATAGGTTATGGGACGTCTTTTCCTCTTAATGGGATTATAGTGCTCCATGAACATGAACGAGATCGGGTGATGCATCTCTCTGGTTTGTTGTTGTGGGTGTAAAGTGTAGGCTGGTTTTTGTGGGGACTTTTAAAGTTTTATTTCCCTTGGCCTGCCTATTTGCTTGTTCTGTCTGCCTTATGTTCTTTTTTTTATATATTTCTGTATGTCTGTCTGTATGTCCATTTGTTTATTTTTGTCCATGTGTTCATGTGTTTATCCTTTATATGTTTATGTCTGTCTCGCTGCCTGTCTATTGGTTTTTCTGTCTGTCCGTCTATTCATCTTGAATACATTAAATTGTCTGTGTTTGTCTTTCTGTCTCTGTCTCCCTCTCACATACACACTCTCTCACTCACCCTCTCTCTCTCTCTCTCTCTCTCACACACACACACACACACGCACACGCACGCGCACGCACACGCACATATGCACACACGCGCGCGCGCACGCACACACACAGCACGCACACGCACAACAACCACACACATACACACTCACACACAGATGGAGAAGGCTGAGCAGAGAAAAAAATACAATATTCTGTTCCTTTCTTTTCTAGATATTGAAAGAAGGATAAAGAAGAAATGTTAAAGGTCAGTAAAAAGAAGTCTAACAAATGTTAGTGACTGAATAGCTCAAGTCAACTTTAAAAAGAAATAAACAAAAACAACAGAAAAGAATTATTTGAAAAGTCAGTGTTTAGACAGAACAATCCTTTTTTGTCAAATTCAATTTGAAAGAGCTCATTTTTCACTAGCTGTTTAAGTGGAATGAATTTCGTGGATAAAAAAACAAACCAACAACAACATTTCAGATGAGACGATAAACCGAGGTCCCTGTGTTACACAAAATTATTTAGCACACGTAAAAGAACCCACGGCAAGAAGAACGTTATCCCTGAAAAAAAAATCTGTAGGAAAAAGGTACTCTGATAGGGGAAACAAATCCAGTTGAAGATATAGAAAAGAACACACACACACACACACACACGCGCGCGCGCGCGCGCACACAACACACACACACAAATAATGGGTGGCGCTGCTCTTGTGGCTACGCGCTCTCCCCAGGGAGAGCAGCTCGAAATTTCATGCAGAAAAAATATGCCATGACTTAAAGGGGTATAAAATAAAAAATAAAATAAAATGAAAGAGAGATCATCATTACTGCAGTGTGAAGGAGGAATCCTTACTCTCGCTGCTCCGTCTGCGTGAAATATGTCCGGCTGTGAAGGGCGAATGTTAAGAAAAACAAAAGTGCTTGGCAGAACTGACACGAGTTGTCCATTTCATTTATGTGTTTGCGGGGACAGGACAGGACAGGACAGAGCGGGACAAGACAGGAGAGGATAGGATAGGACAGGAAAGGAGAGGACAGGGCAGGAACAGGACAGGACAGGACAGGAAAGGAGAGGACAGGACGGGGCAGGACAGGACAAGGACAGGACAGAACAGGGCAGGACAGGGACAGAACAGGACAGGATAGGACAGGGACAGAACAGAAAAGGACCGAACAGGATAGGACAGGGACAGGACAGCGACAGGACAGGGACAGAACAGAAAAGGACAGGACAGAACAGGATAGGACAGGGACAGAACAGAAAAGGACAGAACAGGGTAGGGATAGGACAGAACAAGGACAGGACAGGACAAGGACAGGACAGGACAGAACAAGGACAGGACAGGACGGAACAGGACAGGACAAGGACAGGACAAGGCCAAGGACAGAACAGGACAAGGACAGGACATAACAGGACAGGGCAGGACAGGACAGAAAAGGTCAGGACAGGGACAGGACAGGACGGGACAAGACAGGACAAGATAGGACAGGACGGGACAAGACAGGACAGGACGGGACAAGGCAGGACAGGAGAGGACAGGATAGGATAGGACAAGGACAGGACAGGACAAGACAGGGACAGGACAAGGACAGGACACGAAAGGACAGGACAGGACATGAAAGGACAGGACAAGGACAGGACAGGGACAGGACACAAAAGGACAGGACAAGGACAGGAAAGGACAGGACAGGAAAGGAGAGGACAGGGACAGGACGGAACAGGACAGGACGGGACAGGACAGGGTGGCCTAGTAGTTGTAGCGCTGGGATCGTTCAAGGGGATATTTTCCTCTAGAGTTAACATCAGTACAGACTACACTTTCCCCAACAGTCCTTCGGATGAGACTATAAACCGAGGTCCCATGTGCGAACGCATGCAGAACATCTTGCGCACACGTTAAATCCTGTTCCGCTTTTCGTAAGAGTAGGCCATTGTATGCCGGTGGGAACAGATGACAGAATTCACAAATCCGCATACACACGGGGACTGGATGTAAAAAAGCACATAAATGCTTATCCCATTATCCTCGATATAACAGAATAAATAAATAAATAAATAAATGTGATGGCCCAGGATCGAGCCACCACGGAGGTGGTGCCCGTTTGAGGGGATTTGTTTCTCCTGGTGTTAACATCAGTACTGGCTCCACTCTCCCTAAAGCTTTCCGTATGAGCCTGTAAACCCAGGCAGGCCCCGTGTGTGCGCGAACCCATGCAGAATGTATTGCACACAGGTTCAAACCTGTTCCACCCTTTGGAGGAGTAGGCTATTTTGTTTTTATTTTTATTCTTTTATTTCGAGGATAATGGAATGAGCACTTAATTGTCTTTTTGCTCATCCAGTCCCCGTGTGTATGCAGTTTTTGTTACTTTTGTTATCCGTTCCCACCGGCACACAATGGTCTACTATTCTGAAAAAGTAGAACGGGTTTTAACGTGTGCGTAAGATGTTCTGCGTGCGTTCGCAGGGGTTACCACGGTTTATAGTCTCATCCGAAGGACTCTTTCCTACCTGTAGGAACGGATTACAAAATCTAAAACAACAACAACAACCTAATGCGCATAGGTATGGTGTCTGGACTTCATCCCCGAAAATGGAATATGGTTACCTTAATGGTGGGCAAGTACGGTCGCAATGATGAATGTCCTTTTTTGTGAGATAATGAAGTGATTGAATTGAACTGAATTGAAAAAAACATCTTACCATTGGTGAAACTTGCGGCTCTAGCGAGGACGAAAATGCCAAACAAACAAAAAATGAATGTGTTTCTGTCAAAACGAAAAAAATAGTTTGGTGTCGATTTGTTTTTGGGTTTTGGTTTGGGAGTTTTTTTGGAAGATTTGTGGCTTTTTGTGGATTTTGGATTTTTTTATGTCAGGAATTCCGAGGTTTTCAGAAATGGGGTTAAAGTGCTTTACGTGTTCAAGAAAGTGAATGGCAATTTTGGAGTTGTGCGTCTATCTGGTTTGTTAGTGTTGTTTGTAAGTGCTCTGTGTGTGTGTGTGTGTGTGTGTGTGTGTGTGTGTGTGTGTGTGTGTGTGTGTGTGTGTGCGTGTGTGTGTGGTGTGTGTGCGTGTGTGAGTGTGTGTGTGTGTGTGTGCGTGTATGTGTGTGTGAGAGAGAGAAAGTTTTGTGCATGTGTGTTATATGTTGTTTTTTTTAATGGGGATAGAGTACTTGACATATTCCTGAAAATGAAAAGACAATTCCAGTCCTGCATGCATTTCTGTGATTTGTTGTTATTGTTACAAAGTGCTGCTGTTGCTATTCTTTTCATTTTCTCTGCCTGCGTGTTATTTTGTATTTCCGCCTGACCATCACTTTGTTCTCTCTCTCCTCTCTCCTCTCTCTCTCTCTCTCTCTCTCCTCTCTCTCTCTTCTCTCTCTCTCTCTCTCTCTCTCTCTCATCTCTCTCTCTCTCTATGTATATATAATATAGTATATATAGATATATATATCTCGAAAAAAAGAACCATCTAACACTGTGTGCAAAAGCACTTGAACCTTACAAAATGTGTTTTTTTTTAAAGAAATAAAACGTAAAAGAAACTGAAAAAAGTCAACGAAACATTTAAATGAAAGAAATTCTATGAATAAAAAAGCTACTGAAAACGATGTAATCTGATATTAGAAAATAAACAAACAAGAACAACATTAGAAAAAAGAAGTTTTTCACTTTGTCTCAAAAAGAACACAATCCTCACTTGCCCTTTCTGTGAGAACAAATGACTTTGCTTGGTAAAAACCATTCCAGATAATCGATAATCGTAGAGTGAAGAATCGTTATTCTTTGATTCCTTTTTGTGTGAAATATCTGGCAATGTGAAATGCTAATGTTGCTGAGAGAAGAAAAAAACGCCTTAACAAAATTAGCATAAGTTGCTCATTTCATGAATGTACATATTACAACATTTAAAAAGTTTGTTTGACATTTTTAGGTCTTTGTTGAGGATGCTGTGGCTTTTTCTAGTTTCTGTGCTTTCTTTACAATTTCTGTTTTAATGCTGGGGCTAACGTATTTCACAGGTATAAAAAAGATCGAAGAATTATAGAGTCGGGTATCTTGCTGGGTATGTTTGCTACTGTTGTAAATCAGTGTTGTCATTTAAAAAAAATTTTTTTTCTCTTTTGTGTCTGTCAAGTTCTCTCCTCTCTCTCTCTCTCTCTCTCTCTCTCTCTTCTCTCTCTCTCTCCTCTCTCTCTCTCTCTCTCTCTCTCTCTCTCTCTCTCTCTCTCTCTCTCTCTCTCTCTCTCTCGCTCGCTCGCTCTCTCTTTCCTCCCTCCTCTCTCAAAAAAAACACCATTTTAAACACTTAAACCTTACAGAATGTGGGGAAAATGTAAAAGAAACAGAAAAAAGTCAACAAGACATGTAATGAATGAAATTCACGGAATATAAAGCAACTGAAAACGATGTAATCTGATATAAAAAAATAAACAAAAAAAGCACAACTTTAGAAAAAAAAAAAGTTTTCACTTTGTCTTAAAAAGAACACAATCCTCATTTGCCCTTTTTTGTGAGAACAAATGACTGTGGTTTGTAAAATACCATTCCAGATAATCGATACTCGTAGAAAGAAGAATCCTTATTCTTTGGCTTCTTTTTGTATGAAATTATCTGGAACTGTGAAATGCTGAGATGTGGGAAAAAACCGCTTTAGCAGAGTCAGCATAATTGTCCAGTTCAGAATGTATATATTAAGTAAAAAAGGTAAAGGAGTCCCATAACCTATAAGGTCGTAGGGGAGCGAGGCGTCAGAGACCTCACTTCTCTAGGGCCAGCATATTGAGGGCGGCGCCCATCTCCTCTCCCTCGCTGCTTTACCTTCCCTGACCCTAAAGAGGGCAGGTACCCATTTACAGCTGGGTGAACTGGGGGAACTGTACTGAAGCCAAGGCGCGCAAACGGTCACCCATCCAAGTGGTAACCACGCTCGACACTGCTTAACTTGGCTGGGGGAAAGCGAGTGCTCCGACCACTGAGCTATCCCGTCCCCCGTATATATTACAGCCTTTAAAAAGTTTGATATGTTTCAGTGTTTGTTGCTTTTTTTTATCTATTTTTTTTCTTGGCGCCCTTTGCAATGTCTGTTTTAGTAATGGGGTTCAAGTACTTCACAGGTATAAACAAAAAATAGTAGAATGATAGAGTCAGGTATGGGTGTTTTTACTACTGATGTAAATCATTGTTTTCGTGTTCTTTTTAAATATGTCTGTGTGTCTGTTTTTGTCTCTGTCAATTTGTTTGTCCTCTCTCTCTCTGTGTCTCTGTCTGTCTGTTTGTATCTCTCTCTCTCTCTCTCTCTCTCTCTCTCTCTCTCTCTCTCTCTCTCTCTCTCTCTTTCTCTCTCTCTCTCTTCTCTCCTCTCTCTCTCTCTCTCTCTCTCTCTCTCTCTCTCGGGATAGGGGGACGGGATAGCCTAGTGGTTAGAACATTGCGCTCGCAATCTGACGACACGGGTTCGATTCCTGTTCAAGGGGGATATTTTCCCCTGGAGTTAACATCAGTGCAGATTCCACTCTCCCCAAAAGTCCTTCGGATGAGACTATAAACCGAGGCCCCGTGTGCGAACGCACACAGAACATCTTGCGCACACGTTAAATCCTGTTCCGCTTTTCGTAAGAGTAGGCCATTGTGTGCCGGTGGGAACAGATGACAGAATTGACAAAACCGCATACACACGGGGGCTGGACGTAAAAAAGCACGTAACTGCTTATTCCATTATCTTCGATATAAAAGAATAAAATATAAATATCTCTCTCAGTGGACTTGGGTTGTCTTCACTCCTTACGTAGTACTCTCCAGTTCCATGTTGGCTAAAGTCTCTCCTAACCAGACACTGAACACTCGACCAATACCTCTCCTTGTCTGCTCTCTTATCAAGTGATCTTGAAGACACAAATGCACTGACCTGGTTTCCATGCCATGTTTTTGCGTCACAACATGGTTTTGTACTTTACATAGTTGTTGGGTTTTTTTAATAAAAGGCATGTATCAGTTACTCCTGTGATTTTGTTGCTGAATGGCTTGTAAAGCTTAAACAGCGTTGTGTTCATTGTTCATTCTCAATTACTCTCTCTCTTAATGTGTGTGTGTGTGTGTGTGTGTGTGTGCTTGTGTATGTGTGTGTGTCATTTTATTTTGATTTTTTTCAGATATGCGAGTGCGTGCGTGCGTGTGTCTGTGTGTGTACATATATTATGTTTGTGTGCGAGATGAAGAGACAGAGAGAAAGAGACAGCATAACTTTGTTAGTAAGAGACAATAATACTTGAGCTGATGGTGGTGGTAGTGAGAGAAATAAATTGGACTCACGAAGCAGGAAAAAAAATGAACAAAGACCAAAAAAAAAGTCAAGAGATTAAATTTGTTCAATACCAGACAGAAAATCGGCCAATTTGGAAAGAGTTTTCAGATCAGGTAAAAACCTTCCTTTTCTGAGCAAATTTTACCAAAGACCTTGCTCCCTGATTTTGCAGGGGTTTTTTTTTGCTGGAATGAATGAATCCGAGAAGAAGCCAGTTCAAATAATCAATATTGTCATGTGATGAGTCTTTACTTTGCAGCTCATTTTGTCTTAAATATCTGAGAGATGCAAATTAATGGTGGAGTTGCCATTAACAAAAAAACAGACACAAGTTGTCCGATTTTTTAACTTGTTACTCTCTTGAAATAAAAATACGGAAGGAGATTTTTGGTTGGTTGGTTGGTTGGCTGGTTGATTGGTTGGTTGATTGGTTGGTTGGTTGGTTGATTGTTGGTTTATTGGTTGGTTGGTTGATTGGTTGGTTGGTTGGCTGGTTGGTTGGTTGGCTGGCTGGTTGGTTGGTTGAACGGTTGGTTGGTTGGTTGGTTGCCTGGATGGCTGGCTAGTTGAACGGTTGGTTGGTTGTTTGGTTGATTGGTTGGTTGGTTGGTTGGTTGGTTGGTTGGTTGGCTGGCTGGCTGGCTGGCTGGCTGGCTGGCTGGTTGATTTTTGTTTAAATATGTTCGTGTCTTTTTGAAAAGATACATGTTGCAGCTAACTTCTGATGAGTGTTTTTCTTGTGTCGTGGTTTTCGCTTTTTTCACGAGTTTTCTAATGTTTGAGAATGGGATGAAAGTGTTCCGCTTGTTGATCCAAAGAAAAATGATTGGAGTTATGCTTCTCTCTGTCTACCTGTCTGTCTCTCTCGCTGTCTCCCCCCCCCTCTCTCTCTCTCTCTATGTCTCTTTCTCTCTGTCTCTCTCTCTCTGTCTCTCTCTCTCTCTGTCTCTCTGTCTCTGTCTTTGTCTCTCCAAAAGAGGCTGGATTTGAAAGGCGCTCTCCTAGAGTTCAAACATAGACATAGGTAAAGGTAAAGGAGCGCCAAGGTAGGAGAAGATGCATGGAAAGACTGGGAGGGCGTTTGTGGGCCACATTGTAATAACCAATCAAATGAAAGAGGCTTGAGACTCCTGGAGTTTGCCAGTAACAACCACCTCCAGCTAGTGAATACACTTGGCCCACACAAGAAATCCAGAAAATGGACATGGCATAGCCCAAATGGAGAACACCACAACCAAATAGATTACATCATGGTGAAAAGACGGTTTCAGTCTAGCGTTAACATCGCACAGACACGAAGTTTTCCAGGAGCAGACATAGGGAGTGATCATGATCTTGTGATGATGACTTTCCGACTACGTCTAAAGAAAATCCACAAGCGAACAACATCAGGATCAAATTTGACCTCGAGAAGCTGAAGGACCCAGAGGTATTAGAAATTTTTCAAGCAAGGATAGGTGGAAAGTTGCAGCACTCACTGTGATAGACTCAGACATAGATACACTGACGAATAGTTTCAATACAGCAGTGACTGAAACAGCAAACGAGCTTCTTGGCAAACGCCGACCAGTCAAAAAACCATGGGTCACACCTAACATCCTACAACTATGCGACAAGCGTAGAGAGTTGAAGAAAAAGAAAAATGAAACAAAAGAAAGAGCAGAACAATATAGGGCAGTCAACAAAAGAATCAGGAAGTCCATGACGGAGGCAAAAGAGAAATGGATCGGTGAACAGTGCCAAGACATTGAAGAGAACATCAAGAAAAGCAATAGCAAGAAAGCATATCAGCTGGTGAAAGACCTGACTAGCACGAAACAGAGAAAAGGTTTAACAATCCAGGACAAAAAATGGGAAAGTGTCTCACTGACGACCAGGATATTCTGAACAGATGGGACAGAATACTGCTCCGACCTGTATAACTATAGAACCGCAGGAGATCCAGAAGTCCTTAATGTACCCGAAAGCAAAGACACAGACAGTCACCCTATCCTCCGAGAAGAAGTGGAAACAGCAGTCAGATCGCTGAAAAAGGGGAAGTCAGCAGGGGCTGACAACATTCCAGCTGAGTTGGTCCAAGCTGGAGGGGAAGCCATGATCAGCGCCCTACTAAGAATCTGCAACAAGATCTGGCAGACAGGAAAATGGCCAACACCATGGACGCAGTCGCTCATCATCACCCTCCCCAAGAAAGGAAATCTACAACAATGCCATAATTACCGCACAATCAGCCTCATATGTCACCCAAGCAAGGTCATGCTGCAGATAATATTGAATAGACTGAAGCCACAAGCAGAGACCATCATTGCTGAGGAACAAGCAGGTTTCAGAGCAGGGCGCAGCACAACAGAACAGATATTCAACCTCAGAATACTATGTGAGCGGTACCTTCAACATCAACAAGACCTATACCACGTATTTATCGATTTTAAGAAGGCATTTGACAGGGTGTGGCATGCGGCTTTGTGGGCAACCATGAACTTGTACAGCATCAATGCAAACCTGATCAGAGTCATCAAACAGCTGTACAGCGAGGCCACCAGTGCAGTGTACTACAACAACAACATTGGAGAATGGTTTCGAACAACAGTTGGAGTAAGGCAGGCTGTCTACTCTCACCCACCCTTTTCAACATCTTCCTTGAGAGAATCATGGCTGATGCACTGGAACATCATGAAGGATCAGTCAGCATTGGTGGCAGAACGATCACAAACCTCCGCTTCGCAGATGACATTGATGGAATAGCAGGATCAGAAAAAGAGCTTGCCAGCCTTACAGAACACTTGGATAAGGCCTCCAAAACATACGGCATGGAAATCAGTGCAGAGAAGACCAAACTGATGACTAATAACACCAACGGCATTAGCACTGATATCAGGTTAATGACCAGAAGCTGGAAACAGTTCAAAGCTTCAAGTACTGGAGCCATTGTATCAGACCAGGGATCCAAGCCAGAAGTAGTATGCAGGACTGCACAGACAATAACAGCTTTGTCAAAACTAAACACCATCTGGAGAGATAAGAATATCTCACTTATCTCCAAGATCAGACTAATGCGCTCCCTTGTCATATCCATATTTCTGTATGCCTGTGAATCATGGACCCTGACTGCAGATTTGGAGAGGAGAGTACAGGCAGTGGAGATGAGATGCTTTCGGAGACTCCTTGGCATCTCCTACAAAGACCACATAAGCAACGAAAGTGTGCATAACAGAATCCAGCAAACCATTGGACCCTATGAGACCCTTCTAACGATCTGAAAAAGCGTAAACTTAAAGTGGTATGGCATGTCACAAGATCCCAAGGAATTACAAAGACAGTTTTGCAAGGCACTGTCCAAGGAGGAAGAAGAAGAGGCAGACCAAGGAAGAGCTGGGAGGATAACATCAGTGAATGGACAGGCCTAGAACTCAACAAAACCCTGAGAAAGGCAGAACAGAGAGAAGAATGGAGGGAACTGGTTGCTGAGTCTTTGAGGGTGCCCCCACGGTCGTCAGACTACGGGACAGATAGATAGATAGATAGAAAGGAGTCCCATAACCTATAAGGTCGTAGGGGAGCGAGGCATCAGAGACCTCACTTCTCTAGGGCCAGCATATTGAGGGCGGCGCCCATCTCCTCTCCCTCGCTGCTTTACCTTCCCTGACCCTAAAGAGGGCAGGTACCCATTTACAGCTGGGGGAACTGGGGGAACTGTACTGAAGCCAAGGCGCGCAAACGGTCACCCATCCAACTGGTAACCACGCTCGACGCTGCTTAACTTGGCTGGGGGAAAGCGAGTGCTCCGACCACTGAGCTATCCCGTCCCCAACATAGACATATCTTTTTTTAAAATAAATATTATGATAGGAAGTGTAGACTAAAGCCCCAATAAATATTCTCACGGTGCAAGCATGTATATATCGATAGGGAGAAAGGATAGCACAGAGGTTAGAACAGTGCGCTCGCAATCTGACGACCCGGGTTCGATTCCTGTTCAAGGGGGATATTTTCCCCTGGAGTTTACCTCAGTGCAGACTCCACTCTCCCCAAAAGTCCTTCAGATGAGACTAGAAACCCAGGCCCCGTGTACGAACGCACACAGAACACCCTGTGCACACGTTAAATCCTGTTCCGCTTTTCGTAAGAGTAGGCCATTGTGTGCCAGTGGGAACAGATGACAAAATTGACAAAACCGCATACAAACGGGGACTGGATGTAAAAAGAAAAGCACATAAGTGCTTATTCCATTACCTTCGATATAAAAGAATAAATAAATAAATAAACACACTCCTCTCTCTCTCCTCTCTCTCTCTCTCTCTCTCTCTCTCTCTCTTCTCTCTCTCTCTCTCTCTCTCTCTCTCTCACACACACACACACACACACACACACACACACACACACACACACACACACACACACACACACACACACACCAAAAGACCTGCTTCAAAATTAATAATCGATATTGCATTCCAGGATTCGTCAAAATATGTGACTCTATTTCTGTAAGATATCTGAAGATGAAAAAACGGAGAATTGCTTAGGAAAAACTTTTTTCTTGCAGAACCAACATGAGTTGTCCATTTTATAAATTAATTCGTAATTTCAAGGAAACAAAATTGATTAAATTTGACGCTTTCATTTTGTGGTGTATAGGAATGGAGTACTTTTATATATGTTGCAATGCTTCCTTTTATACATGTTAAAGATAATGGTTTGCTCTAGTTTGCTAGTCGCTTTACATGTTTGATAAAACATCCTTTGGATGAGACTACAAACTGAGGCCCCGCGTGCGAACGCACGCAGAACATCTTGCGCACATGTTAAATCCTGTTCCGCTTTTCGTAAGAGTAGGCCATTGTGTGCCGGCGGGAATGAAGGACAAAATTTACAAAACCGCATACACACGGGGACTGGATTTAAAAAGCACATAAGTGTTTATCCCATTATCCTCGATATAAAAGTAAAATAGATAAATAGAAATTTTAAAAACTATAGGCGACTAAAGTCATGCATTTCACTACCTGTTTTGTCGAATATGAGTCGGTGTTGCTGTTGTTGATAATGTTTCTTTTCTTTTTCCCCCCCCTTCCTTTTCGTTGTTGTAATTGTTTGGGGGTGTTCATCTATTTGTCTTCTCTGCGTCCACTTCTCTGTGTGTGTTTGTGTGTGTGTGTGGAGGGGTGGGGGACTGAGTGAGAGAGAGAGAGAGTGGGGGAGGGAGAGTGGGAGATGGAGGGAGGGGAAGAGATGTATATGAACAACTTTTCTCAAAGACCAAAAACAGGCATATCTTCTTTATGTCATTAAAACTAGCTTTAAGAATAGTAACCATCAGTATTGTTGATACATCAAAATAGTTGACTGTTAAAAGTATTACCGCCTTACCAACAAACCTCACTAGATCTAAAACAAACGAAAAAACAACATTCTGTTAAACTTTCTTGCAACAGGAATCAAAGTACATCACGGTGAATTTTCTTGAGACATGAAAGAAAGAACATCAGGCCAAAACTTGTTTTGGGATACGAGGCAAAGAAAATTACAGCAAAATCTCGTGGAACATGAGTCAAGTCAAGTCAAGTCAAGTCAAATGTTTATTTCCAGATGGTACATTGAATAAGCAATACATTTGCTTTTTTTCATCAAGCCATCTATCTAAGAACAAATTTCTTAATGAGTATACTGAAATACTACATTATTGCAACCTTGACCAATAAATTGTACCAGTAAAAAAAGAAGAAAATTAATGAAATAATACACTTGAAAATACAAATTACACACACATACATACACACGCTTACACACACACATATACACACGCACACACACACGCACACACACACATACACACACAGACTCACACACTCATACACACATGCGCGCACAGACATACACGCACACACTTAGGTAAAGAATGCTTTAAGAATTAAAACAAATAAAAAATCATAAAACGTCAAACAACTATATTACTTCACCTACCATATCATCCATTCTTTCACGTACATACTTTAGAAAATAAAAAGGTACAGGAACAAGACGTTAGAAAATACATAAAGGAAAAACAGCAGGGTAAAATGTCTAGGAACAGGAAGCACAGATTTCTGAAAGCTCTCTTATAATTACTTCCCTTCCTGGCTCGGTTGCTGATAGTTTAAAAACGAGCTTTAAAAAAAGACGAAGAAAAAGCCATATTGGTTAACAAGTATCACTGCATCCAAGTTCTGATTTATGTGATTCTGTCCCAGTTATAAGAAAACGGCTGTAGGCACGAGGTAGAATATAAAATAAAGAGAAAAAGGAAAAAAATAGAAGCTAGTAAATCAAGATGGTTTGTGCTCCTAATACCTTTATGAAATATGTACTCAGTGTATAGATTCCTGAAGAAAAGCACTGGTGCACTGGAGCACATACTCACTCACAGACACACACACACACACACACACACACACACACACAACTCTCTCTCTCTCTCTCTCCTCTCTCTCTCTCTCTCTCTCTCTCTCATCTCACACATACACACATTCTCCAAAATGGCTACATTTCATTACTCAGACTCACAATCATGCCAACTCATCACCCTCGGCTTCCCATATTCATCACCCCATGTGCTGACATGCTTGCACACAAACACACCCGCACACGCGTTTACGCACGCACGCACGCACGCATGCATGCAAGTACATACGCACGTAAACACATACATGTGCACACGTACCCCCGTCTCCCCTGCGTGCGACCTCACACACACACACACACACACACACACACACACACACACACACACACACACACACACACACACACACACACACACACACACACACACACACACACATCAGATTCTAAGACTGAAAGGGATTGAATGCCAGACAGAGAAAATCAGCCAATTTGAACAGAGGCTTTGGATAAAAATTTCCTTTCTGGAGAAATTTGATTAAAAAAGAACTCATTAGTCGCTTGAAGAAT
>CM054138.1:26729218-26734218 GCA_028751875.1 Rapana venosa
GCATACTCAAACCAACGCTTAACGAAAATCTCAAATCCATCCATATCAATCAATGCAGCTGAAGCAGCAGAAGAGGTTCAATACTCGGCAAGAGCACTGCAATTAATACCAACAAAATCACGAACTCCCAGTATCCAGTAAAGATCTGAGTAAAACAAAATCAGACCCCCATCTCAAACGTGTTTTTTTTATTTACAGATTTTAATTGGCACGTAGCTTATCCCTTGTTTTTTTGTGTAGATCAGACAGAATTTTAAAAATCAAGCCCTAATGATCTGTAAAACCTTGGAAGAATGATTATATACCCTAGGGCTCTCAAACTTCTTAAAAGGCTGTTGCTTCTTTTTTCTGAAGTGAACTGCATGCCGTTCAGAAGGTCAATGCATAATTAGTAGGTCAAGTGGTCTAATAAATATTGATCAGAATCGGGAACCTCGTCATCTTCCTTTTCTTTGGGTTTGACGTCATTTTTCAGCAACTGTTGGGCTGATTTTTAAGCCTTTTTTCAGTCAGTTATACATTAGGGGTCGGGATAGCTCAGTGGTCAGAGCACTCCCTATCCCCAAGCCAATGTTAAGTAGCATTGAGTATGGTTAACAAATGGATGGGTGACCGTTTGCACGCCTTGGCTTCAGTGCAGTCCCCCAGTTCACCCTAGCTGTGAAATGGGTACCTCTCCTCTTTAGCGTCAGGGAAGGTAAAGAAGCCAGGAAGATGAGATGAGTATCGCCCTCAATATGCTGGCTGCTATAGAGAAGCTGAAGTCTAACACCTCGCTCTCCAATGACTTTGCATAGGGACACTATGGACATATGGACAATGGGACACGTTTTACCTGTTTTACCTTACACTAAACTAAACATCTATCGAACGCGCTTACATAGATACTGGAAACGCAAACCCGGGTCATTTACCCGATGTCTGATTTTGTCTGCAGCAACTGTCGCAGAGACTGCCATACACGTATGGGTCTTCTCAGCCACTCCAGGAGTTGTGTTGCTCAGAATAAGACTGATATGGGGAGACCGGACAACCTAGTGGTTAGAATACTGCACTCACAATCTGACAAGCTGGGTTCGAATCCCGTTCAAGGGGATTTTTTCCTCTGGAGTTAACATCAGTGCAGACTCCACTCTCCCCAAAAGTCCTTCGGATGAGACTATAAACCGAGGCCTCGTGTGCGAGCGCACGCAGAACATCTTGCGCACACGTGTGCCGATGGGAACAGATGACAAAATTTAGAGAACCGCATTCACGGGGGGACTGGATTATAAAACGCTACATTCGTGCTTGTTTCATTATCCTCGATATAAAAGAATAAATGAAGAAGAAGGCGCACAGCAACAATTGTCTCCCAAGGCAGAGAGATGGAGCTTCCAACTGCAACTAGAAACTACAGCTTACTGAAGAAGATGATGCTGAAATGCTGTTTGAGCTAAGAAATAATAATAATCATAATAAATGGAACTTATATAGCGCTATATCTTGCAAAGACAAATCAAAGCGCATGCATTCAAGCTAATCCCACACAGTCATGCAATCAATGATAAATAATCAATAGTTTAAACAAACAGATATTTACAATCATAATGCGCTGCAGACAAAATCTATGAAATAAAATTTCAATAGTCAAATGTTTTTCAAAAAGCATGCACACACTCACACAGGTAGTATACTTTAGCAGGGTGATAGAACATGGGTTAGTGAAGGTGGGATAGTTCTGCTATGAAGCAGATGGGGGGGGGGGGGGAATCTTAGGTTTGAAATAAATATGTCTTGAGGCTGGATTTAAAAGTGTCATAACTAGGTTTCTGGCGAAGAGAGAGAGGGAGCTCATTCCAGGTCGATGGACCCGAAATAGAGAAAGAGCGGCGGCCAACGGTGGATTGGTTGAATCTAGGTATTCGTAAGCACAAGGTATCTGCAGCAGAGCGGAGGGAACGTGAAGGAGTGTACAGGTTAAGACATTCACAGAGGTAGGAGGGTGCTGTTTTGTGGAGACATTTGTAACAGAGGGTACTGATCTTATATTCTACTCTCTGTGGCACAGGCAGCCAGTGGAGAGATCGCAAGAGAGGGGTAATGTGCTCAGATTTTTTCTTTCTGAGAACTAGTCGGGCTGCAGAGTTTTGTATACGTTAAAGGGAGTGGATAGATGATGCTGGCAGACCAGACAAAAGAGAATTGCAATAGTCCAGACGTGAAAGAATAAGAGAAATGACAAGTTTGGCTGTTGCATCTGTGGACAGGTACTTTCGAATTGCACTAATACGCCATAATTGATAGTAGCACGACTGACAGGTCTGGGTGATAAATTTTTGCATAGAGAGTGTGTTTTCAATAACAACACCTAGATACTTCACTGCAGTGGATAGAGGGACTGATGTATTGCCGAGTTCTATTGAAGCTGTTGTAATGGAAGAGAGTTTCTGTTTGGTCCCTACAAGCATGGTTTCGGTTTTATCTGCATTTAGCTGTAATTTGTTCTGTGTCATCCAGTTTTGAATATCTTCAAAGCAGTGGGCCATATTTGTCAGGAGAGTAACACTGCTTTGAATCTGAGAGTCATCTGCGTAAAAATGATGGTTGATTTGATGACGGTTTATTATATGTGACAGTGGGGCAGTGTAAAGAGTGAAAAGAACAGGGCCTAGAACTGATCCCCGTGGGACTCCGCATTCCAGTTTGGCAGGTATTGATTGAAACTTGTTTACTGCAACTGTCTGAAATCGGTCAGTAAGGTATGAACTAAACCAGGTGAGGGCTGTGCCAGTGACACCAAACGTTTTTTGAAGACGGGAGAGAAGAATTGAGTGGTCTATAGTATCGAAGGCTGCTGATAAGTCGAGTAGAGTGAGAAGGGAGATTTTCCCTGAGTCAGAAGCGAGTAGAAGCGTGTTTAAAGTGTGTACTAGGGTGGTTTCAGTGCTGTGGTTGATGCGGTAGGCAGACTGAAACTCAGGAAGAAGATTGTTGGAGAGAAGGTGGTTGTTGAGCTGTTTGAGAACTACTTTTTCAAGGACTTTAGAAATAAAAGGTAGATTGGAAACAGGTCTATAATTCTTCAGAATGTTAGGGTCAAGGTCATGCTTTTTGAGTAGAGGTGTGACAAAAGCAGTTTTGAGAGCTGATGGAACATTTCCTGAAACAAGAGATGAGTTTACTATTTTCGTGATAGCGGGTATAAGTTGTGGTAGGTACTGTGTGAAAAGAGAAGCAGGTAGGTAAAGGTAAAGGTGTCCCATAACCTATATTAAGGTCGTAGGGGAGCGAGGCGTCAGAGACCTCACTTCTCTAGGGCCAGCATATTGAGGGCGGCGCCCATCTCCTCTCCCTCGCTGCTTTACCTTCCCTGACCCTCAAGAGGGCAGGTACCCATTTACAGCTGGGTGAACTGGGGGACTGTACTGAAGCCAAGGCGCGCAAACGGTCACCCATCCAACTGGTAACCACGCTCGACGCTGCTTAACTTGGCTGAGGGAAAGCGAGTGCTCCGACCACTATGGGATCAAAATCACATGATTTTATAGTCATTTCTTTCAGAATTGTCATGATTTCTCTCTCACTTGTCGGATGAAAGAAAAGGAGAGGAGTGCCAGAGAATTGGGGATCAGGAAGAGCAGGCTGAAAAGGAGTCTGATCCAGTTTGGAGCGAATGTTATAGACTTTTTCAGAAAAGAATGCAGAAAATATAGAAGGAAGTTGAGAGTGGTTGTGGATGGAAGGCAGAGGGGTTGCCTTCACAGATCCAAGAAGACTAGATGTGAGGGAAAAGAGAGATTTCATAGACGTGGCATCGAGAACTTGGGAAGAGTAATACTTTGTTTTTTCTGAAAGAATTAAAGATTTGACTTTGTTTACTTGTTTTCGAAAGAGCTGCTTATTAATTTCTGTTTTTGATTTCGCCACTGTCGCTCTAGTTGCCTGCGTTTGCGCTTTGCGACCAGGATGTCATGGGTATACCATGGCGCACATGGCCTATCAGGCAGGAGACGGTCAGTGGGAGGAGCATGCTCATCAAGCAGTTGGCTGAGAACATCATTGTAGTGTTTAGAGGGGTTGTTGTCAGAGGTTTGTGATAGGCGTTCAGCAGCTTGTGAAGAGAAAGTTTGAATATCTATGGCCTTGAGGTTGCGACGGGTGACATACTTTTTCTTTCTTATAGGCTTTGCAATGTTTAGAGAGAAAAGAACAGCGGAATGATCAGAAAGTAGTTCATCAGTGATAGATACAGATGTGATCAGATCTTGGGAAACATCGGTAATTAGCCAGTCTAAAATATGTTCTGATCTGTGCGTTGCTTCGTTTACCAGCTGAGAAAGAGAGTGGTTTGACAAAGAAAGAGACAGGCGTTTGACATCAAAAGAAGACTGGTTGTCAAAATGGAAGTTAAAGTCACCGAGAATGATGAGCTAAGACACACAGATTCAAAAGCTTCACTTTCGTGCAAATGACTCTAAAGCGATTCGAAGTGGATCGGTGGTCTAGAGGTAACGCACCTGCCTAAGAAAGCGAAAACTCCGGGTTCAAAGCGTGTGGTGGTGGTTCGATCCCCGTTTGGGCCTGAAACTTTTTCCCCCATCCACTATTCCATGAGTGGTGGTCTGGATGCTAGTCTTTCGGATGAGACGATAAAATCGAGGTCACGTGTGTTACACATATTTAGCGCACGTACAAGAAACCACGGCAACAAGAGAGTTGTCCCTGGTAAAATTCTGTAGAAAAAAAAGTCACTTTGATAGGGAAACAGATTCAGTTTTATTTTATTTTTTATTTATTTTATTCTTTTCTTTTATTTTATTTTGTTTCATTCTTTTATTTTGAGGATAATGGAATAAGCACCCATTTTTCCATCCAGTCCCAGTGTGTATGCAGTTTGTAAATTTTGTCATCCATTTCTCACCGGCACACAACGGCCTACTCTTCCAAAAAAAGCGGAACGGGTTTTACCGAGTGCGCAAGATGTTCTGCGTGCGTTCGCACACGGGAGGACGTCGGTT
>CM054138.1:26739218-26749218 GCA_028751875.1 Rapana venosa
CTCGTAAAATTCTTAAATCTCAAATTTAAACTGTGCAACTACTGTATTATAGATGAAAACAGGGTACAACACCAAACTCTACTGTCGTTCCTTGTATCAACGCCCTGGTCAACCATAAGGGTCAACCATAAGGTCAACCATAAAGGTCAACCATAAAGGACGGGCCCCGCTGTTGTGACCAAAAAGCCAGGACAGGACAAGGCATCAGGGAAACATATTAGTGAAAGCTGTCTTGCTAGTTTCGTGTGCAGGGTTAGTCTAGCTGATGCTATGGATGTTATCTTTTCTTTCTTTGATACATCGCGTTCGTGTGGGGGGAAAAATGTCATGGGTAGAATCATCTGTTGACGTCCCAACTTAAAACAGCTTGTTATAGATTTGTTGCACCGAATGCAAGGTTTGTTATTGTTGTTGTTGGTGGTGGTGGTGGTGGTAGTGGTGGTGGTGGTGGTGGTGGTGATAGTGTCGTCGTCGTCGTTGTTGTTGCTGCTGATTCTGATAAATCAGATCATTATCAGAAATGATACCAACTGTCTTTGTAGAATAATTGTTTCAACCAATATATGTTGTTGTTTTTTTAATAAACTAAGATCACAGGAAACAGGTGTGTTGGTGACGTCAGATAGCATGACTTGACGATGACGTAAAATAGGAAATAAACGTGTTTGCGTATGACCAAATGGTGCAAAGTACAGGAAATGTGGTAAACGTGAAAGTAGATACAACAAAATATTTACAGACGATGCCTAAAGTGTATAATGAATGACATACAAAAGACAACCAATATTTCTCTGACATGGCTAAGATTGTAGCACAAGTGTGTTTTTTTACATTTGCAAAATGATGATGACAAATGTCTGTCATGATATTAAAACTAAATAAAAGTTTAACAACAGCATTGACAACAACAAAAAACGTGAATAGCTACAGCAACATCATTAACAACAACAAAATAAAAACGACAATGGCATTTTAAAACTCATCCATCAAAGATAACAACGCTCAGTTTACTTTGAATAACGAAATTCCTCGCCCAATTGTATTTTATAAAATGAAGGGTTTTTTTAAAAAAAAGAAAGAAAGAAACAAGCAAACAACAAAGAACAAAACACACAACTATTATGTCACCAAGACGTGATAAAGCAAAGATGACGTAAATTGGATGACTGGCATAACTTGTGACGTAAATTAGCGTCATCATGTGCTTCTCAGAGTCTCGTAATTATCAGCAGAAACAAAAAAACACCAAAAAGTGTACAAACTGTCCATGGCAATCCATTGCAGTAACCACCCCCACTTCTAAGAGATGTCTGCCTCTTTTCCTTCTGCCCTCAACTTTGCCTTGGAGAACTGTCGTCGTAACTTTTTGCCAGAAGACACTTGAACATCGAAAAATAGAAATAATGAAAAACCAAAAGGTTTCTTTGGCTGTGTGTGACAAAAAAAAGTTGAAACAAAGTAACAGGTGACATCACCAACATGTCATTATGACTATAGTTATATAGAAGATGAAATGATGTTTAGACTTCTTTTTTTTTATTGAATGGGAATACAATAATATTATGGGTTCCCTTTCATACATTCGTAAGATCGTACACGTTTGATATGGTGTCATGAAGGCGTTACAAAAGATGGATGGAAGAATGGATGGATGGGTGGATGGATGCATGCATGCATGCATGCATGCATGGATGGGTGAGTGGGTGGGTGCATGGATGGGTGGATAAATGGATGGGTGAGTGGGTGGATAGATAAATGGGTGGGTGGGTGCATGGATGGGTGGATAAATGGATGGGTGAGTGGGTGGATGGATGGATGGCAAGCTAGATGGATGGATGGATGGATGGATGGATGGATGGATGGATGGATGGATGGATGGATGGCAAGCTGGATGGATGGATGGATGGATGAAAATGAGTTTAATGTTCCGTTCACAAAATGGTAACTGAAAACATTTGGGTTGGATGTTTTTTTAAATGACATGTTTACATTCAAATGTGTATCCTTTAAGAGAATGAGAGACAGACAGACAGACAGACAGACAGACAGCAGAGAGCAGAGACAGACAGACCAAAAAAAGGGTGGAAGAGGTAGTGACAGAATGGCCGAGGAAGGAAGAGGGGGGGGGGGGGGGGGGAGTAGTAGTAGGAGGCGATGAAGTAAGAGCAGTAGGCGGTTGAGACAGTATCAAAAGCAACCAGGGGATGGCGGCAAAGAGACGGGTGGAAAATATCTAAAGAGGAATGATCAAACGTTTAGTTTACTTCAGAAAAAAAGAAGAAAAGGCAAACACACAAATAACACATTCCGCCCCCATCCCCAATTCATATCGAAACTTATTGTTTTGAGGGTGAGGAGAGGGGAGAGTTGTTTTTTTAAATTTATTCTTTTATATTTTTATAATGGAATAAGCACTTATGTGCTTTTTTACATCCAGTCCCCGTCTGTATGCGGTTTTGTAAATTCTGTCATCTGTTCCCACCGGCACACAATGGCCTACTCTTACGAAAAGCGGAATAGGATTTAACGTGTGCGCAAAATGTTCTGCGTGCGTTCGCACACGGGGCCTCGGTTTAAGTCTCATCCGAAGGACTTTTGGGGAGAGTGGAGTCGGCACTGAGGTTAACTCCACGGGAAAATATCCCCCTTGAACGGGATTCAAACCCGGGTCGTCAGATTGCGAGCGCAATGTTCTAACCACTAGGCTATCCCGTCCCTCCAGGTAGGGGAGGTAGAGGTGAAGGGGGGGGGGGGGGGGTCCGAGTTTTCCGTTATGCCACAGAATAGTCACATCATTAAAATAAGTATTCCATGCATCCTAAACTATGTTGGCTATTCCAAGGTTTCGCCAACTGCGCGAATTAAGCCTGAACAGGCCATAAAAAGTTTGTAGGGTTTTTTAAAAAAACAAATGAACAAAGTAGCGCAAAAATGTGTTAATGATAATTATTGTATTTGTATTTTAATAATAATAAGGATGATGATGATAATGATAATAATGATGATGATGATTATGATGATGAAAATAATAATAACAATGATAATAATAATAATAATAATGATAATGATGATAATAATAATAGTAACAGCAATTATAATGATAATATCATTATTATCACAATAGAATACTGATAACAATATAATAATTAGCAATGATAACAACAAAAATGATACCGCTACTAATATTTGAAATAATTAATCATAACATTGATAATAATAATAATAATAATAGGAGATGGAGGAGGAGAAGCAGAAAGAGCAGCAGCAACAACAGCAGCAGCAACAACAACAACAACAGCAACAGAAACAGCAGCAGCAGCAGTCATAACGACACTTAAGACCCTGGATGACATCACACAATCACAAAGGAAAATGACGACTGACATCACATTATGACGTCAGAGTACACGGAAAGAAGGAAAGATAAAAGAAAGAACAAAAAAGAAAGGAAGGAAGGGAGGCAGGGAGGGAGGCATGGAGGGAGGCAGGGAAGAGAAGGAAGGAACAAACAAAGAAAGACGGAAAGAAAAGAAAAAAAAAGAAAGTCAGGAAGGGAGGGAGGGAGGGTGGCAGGGAGGGAGGGAGAGAAGCAGGAAAAGAAGGAAGAAAGAAACAAAAAAGAAAGAAAGATAAAAGGAAGAAAGAACGAAAGAAAGGAAGGAAGGAAGGAAGGAAGAAAGACAAAAGAAAGAAAGAAAAGAAAAGAACGAAAAAGAAAACAAAGAAACCAAGAAAGTAAAGAAAACAGAAAGAAAAGGAAAAAAATAAACAAAGACTCAAAACAAACAAAACAAACAAACAAACAAAAAGTTAAGAAATAGGAAGAGAAAGACAACAAAAAAGACTCCTAGCCACAAACAGAAATTCCAGGCAGCAAGCAGACACAGACGGACACTTGAGTCAACAACAACAATAACAACAACTGCAACAGCAACAGCAAACAACAGCAAGCAGCAAGCATCAGCAGCAGGCCTAGGAGGCATCCAGGAGATCTTCAGAAAAACTGAAGTCGGGGTTCTGCATGCCTCGCTTCATCTGCAAGGATATGTGTGTGTACACCCTTCTCCAGGCTTCTGCCGTCTCGGCAACAGCAACAACAGCAACAGCAACAGCAAGCAGCATCAAGCAAGCAGTAGCAAGCATCAAGCAAGCAGTAGCAGCAGGTCTAGGAGGCGTCCAGGAGATCGTCAGAAGGACTGAAGTCGGGGTTCTGCATGCCTCGCTTCATCTGCAGGGAGATGTAGGTGTAGACCCTTCTCCAGGCTTCGGCCGTCTCGGCGTCATAGCGTTCACCCAGCACCTGCCCGAAACCGTAGTGGAGCGAAGGCCACAGTCTCTGCAACCACGGTATGAGAGAGAGAGAGAGAGAGAGAGAGAGAGAGAGAGAGAGAGAGAGAGAGAGAGAGAGAGAGAGGAGAGAGAGAGAGAGAGAGAGAGAGTGAGCAAAGTTGTGTGTACGGTCGTGATGATGGAAACGAACGGCTTTTGTTTTGTGTGAGGATTTTAGGTATGGTTGTGTGGTGTTGGGGTGTGGGGGGGGGGGGGGGAGGAGGGTTGAGTGGTGGTGGGGGGGTAGGGGTACGGGTGGATGTGCTTGTGGGGGGAAAGGGTTGAGGGGTGGTGGTGGATGTGTGTGTGTGTGTGTGTGGGTAGGTGTGGGGTTGGAAGTGTGTGTATGGTGTGTGGAGGGGATGGGAGTGTGTGTGTGTTTGTGTGTGTGTTTTTATGTGTGTGTTTGTCAGTGCGAATGTGTGTGCGAATGTGTGTGTGTGTGTGTGTGTGTGTGTGTGTGTGTGTGTGTGTGTGTGTGTGTGTGTGTGTGTGTGTGTGTGTGTGTGTGTGTGTGTGTGTGTGTGTGTGTGTGTGTGTATTGTGGGTGTAGCTTCCTATTTCAGAGAGTGATCATTCTGTGGCTAGATGATCGCAACCTCACTTGCTTATGATAAGTTAGATAGGTCGGCGTATGCATTTCCATTGTTTTTTTTTTAATTCTTTTATTTCCAGGATAATGGAATAAGCACTCGTGTGCTTTTTTTCATCCAGTCCCCGTCTGTATGCAGTTGTGTAAATTTTGTTATCCGTTCCCACCGGCAAACAATTCTCTCACTCTTCCAAAAAGCGGAACGGGTTAAATTTAACGTGTGCGCAAAATGTTCTGCGTGCGTTCGCACACGGGGACCTCGGTTTATAGTCTCGTCCGAAGGACTATGTACCATGTACCGAACTAGGGTGTGTTTTTTTCTGGAATAAAGAACTTTGACATGGATATATTTACAATAGTTCCTCTTGACCAAGCTTTGTCATACAGAAGAAAATAAGAGGAAAGAAGGGTGACCCTCTGTCGACTGCTGCGCTGGCTCGAGAGATGCAAGGGCGATAGATAGGTACGTCAAACAGGCTACACACCTGTATTAGAAATTCGCACTTTCCTTTTTGTTTTTTTCCATACGACTCTTACACCCACACTGCTCGTACTTAAGCATCCACAGAAATTTTGTTTAAACTTTTTTTTCTGGAAGACTAGCCTCTGATTCAAAACTCAAGTGATTTTGTACAGTTTGGTTTGTTTGACTTTTTTTTATAAATTTCAGCAAACACTATACCCCCTCAGTCCTGTGTCGTGTGCTAGCTTCATAACCTGCAATATGCATGCGCGGGATCAACACTGTAGCAACACAGGCAATCCTCATTTTTTGATGCTCATTTCCAACATTCTCGTCACTACCTGGTATTGCTCCATGTCCTCAATCGCCCCCGGCCCCCCCAAGAAAAAACTACGCAATGTATCTTTCATACTTAAAAAACAATATGTGAAAATCTTCTTTTTTTTAGTAAAAATTCCGACTTGCACTCTATAGAAGATACTTCATCACCCGCAAGCCAATACAGGTGTGTAACCTAAGTGCCTTTGGTACCGTTAGCTCCGCCTTCCGAAAGGGGATCCTAACCATCTGGTCCCTATCATCTAGCTAATGCATTCTTTCGGCTGGGAGAGACAGACAGACCAAGTTAGCACTGAGTTATATCAAAGGGGAGGGGAGGGAGAGACAGACAGACAGACAGACAGAGACAGACAGACAGGTGGACACACAGGCAGACAGGCAGGCAGACAGACAGACAGAGAAAAGAGTCAGAGATCTAAAAGACAGAGAGAGAAGGAGTGAGAGAGAGAGAGGGGGGGGAGGGAGAGAGAACGACAGACAGACAGACAGAATGGCAGGCAGGCAGGCAGACAGACAGATAGGCAGGTAGGCATGCAGACAGGCATGCAGACAGACAGAGACAGAGGCAGAACAGAGACAGACAGACAGACATATACTCAGAAGGACAGAGAGAGAGAGAGAGAGAGAGAGAGAGAGAGAGAGAGATAGTAAGAAACCTAGAGACAAAAGGGAGAGATAGAGGGTGAGAAGGATAGATAGAGAGTTAGAGATCTAAAAAGACAGAAAGAGAGAGAGAGAGTGAGAGAGAGACACACACACACAGAGACAGATGGACAGACAGACAGAACGACAGACAGACACACACAGAAAGACAGACAGGCATAAACACAGACAGACATAAAGACAGACAGACGGAGAGACAGACAAAGAGAGAGAGAGAGAGAGGCAGGCATACAGACAGACATAGAGACAGAGAGAGACAGATATATATATAATATAGAGAGAGAGAGAGTGAGAGACAGACAGACGAAGAGAGAGAAGAGACAGATACAAAGAGAGACAGAGATAGACAGAGAGAAAGAGACAGAGAAAAGAAAGTCAGAGAGACAAACAGAGAGACAGACAGAAAAACAGACAGACAGACAGACATAGAGACAGACAGAGACACAGAAAGAGATTAGGAGGGGAAAAAACAACGTACAGGAGGCGAAAGGGGAGATGCATACATGTTACGAAAGATAACGACCTACAACTGTCAGAAACAAAACCAAAAAATAATGATGAATTACGAAAAGAATGAAGCTTCGCCTAATGCCACCTTGTATCCTTTTATACGAGCAGAAGAAGGAGATATAAACTAAACAAGCATTTTGTCATTTATTGCGTGCATCGTCGGTATCCTCAGCAACTTTTATATTCTTACAATATTCCTTGTCTCTTTTTTTTGCATCATTCTGTAGCAAAGTTTATGAAATGTATTATCTCATTTACAGGGTGAGGGGGGGGGGGGAACAAAGCAAACACAGCCTATTTTCTTATAAGGTGTGTTGCAAGGCATAAATCAAGAGACAACAAAGGTAATTTTGCAAACAAGCAACGAGGTCATGTTCCACTAGGACTTCAGAAGCGAACAAAAAAGTTTCGAAAGATGTCTCGTTCAGTTTCTTCATGATTCTGCTCCCAGCTAATCTGACTTAATGCTGGAACTGGTTTGATCGAGAGGAGGAGGCAAAAGAATATATCTGCGAATATTCTTGAGGAGATTACAAAAGAAAAAGAATATAGATTTGGCCAATTAAATGAAACAAAGAAAAAGAGAGAGAGAGATAGAGAGAGAGATAGAGAGATAGAGAGATAGATAGGTAGATAGGTAGATAGGTAGATAGATAGATAGATAGATAGATAGATAGATGGATGGATGGATAGATGGATGGATAGATATAGGGAGGGATGGATGGATGGATAGGTAGGTAGATAGATAGATAGATAGATAGATAGAAAGAAAGAAAGAAAGAAAGATAGATAGATAGATAGATAGATAGATAGATAGATAGATAGATAGATAGATAGATAGATAGATAGATAGAAAGAAAGGTAGGTAGGTAGGTAGGTAGGTAGGTAGAGAGGTAAAGAGGTAAAGAGGTAGAGAGATACATAGATATAGAGACATAGAGAGAGCTGTAAGTATGTATATGTATATACATTTTTTTAAATCTATTTTATTTATACCACTTTAAGTCACGCAGAGAAATCTGCGTGAAATTCGGGCTGCTCTCCCCGGGGAGAGCGCGTCGCCGCAAGAGCAGTGCCACCCTTTTTCTTTTCTTTTTCCTGTCTGCAACTGTATTTGTTTCCCTATCAGAGTGGCTTTTTTCTACATAATGTTGCCAGAGACAACTCTCTTGTTGCCGTGGGTTCTTTTACGTGCATTAAATAATTATGTGTAACACACGGGGCCTCGGTTTATCGTCTCATCCGAAAGACTAGCGCCCAGACCACAACTCATGGGTCTAACGGATGAGGGAAAAGTTTCGGGTCCAAACATGTTTTTCGTTCCTGGAAAAGATATCCAAGGATCACCCATGGTGAGATTCAATCAAACTGAAACATAACAAAAAAAACCGTTAGAAACGAATTACTTCTGTAAACGCACATACACATATTCAATAAGACAACAGTTAATATTCCCTGCAAATAATCGCTTAACCCTCACTTAACGTAAGCAAAAACAATGTTTCGTTTATTCAGATCACGTCTCGTTTTGTATTCGTATTCTTGACACCTAATGCTGCTGCCAAGCAAAAAAAAAAGCAATAGGGCTGTATGCACTTTATTCCCTCACTCCCAAAGTTACAGCCAATCTTTGTAATATTATTAAGGAGAATACGGTTGTTATAACACAAAGAGTTAAAAACAAACAAACAAATGCGCCAACAAACAACAAAAAACAGTACAAGAGGCGGTGTAAAATAATGTGGCAGAGTTTAAAAAAAACAAACAAGCAAATAAACAAGCAAACAAATAAACAACCAAACAAACCAGCCAACCCACCAACCATCAAACAATGCAACAGGCGGAAGAATAATTTGATGTCACTTCCGTTTTACGAGAACGCCTTTTTGCATGAATATTTCGTATCAAATTCTCATCTAGCCCTAAAGTTTGTTTATTTACTTGCTATGCTAACCGCTTTTATCGGCAATTCCTTTCCCTTTGTTGCTTTGGTTTGATTTCATTTGTTCATCAGTCGTTTTCTGGCGTATTCATTTCAACCGCCAGAAAAATAATTATTACCCAGCAACAATCTTATGACCAGTTTTTGACTTGACAGACCAATTTTTACCCAAATGCCTGAGACATGTATTGAAGCACCATAATATGCTGAAATTTTCAGGTAGGGAGTTATGGAGAGGTTCACCCAGCCCGGTGAAGTTCACCTTTCAAGATTATAGACTGCATGCTTGGTATATAAAAAGATAAAGGCGTTCTCACAACCTATGCAGTGTTTTGGGAGCGAGGTGTCAGAGCCCTCAGCTTCTCCAATGCCAGTATATTAAGGGCAGCGCCAATCTCCTCTTCCTCGCTGCTTTTCCTCCCCTGACCCTAATCAGGTACCCATTTACAACGGGGGTGAACTGGGTGGACTATACAGAAGCCAAGGCGCACGAGTGGTCACCCATCCTCCAAGAGGTAGCCACGCTCAACGCTGCTTGACCTTAGCTCGGGGACAGCGAGTGTTGTGACCACTAAGCTACCCGTCCCTTTCCGTAGTATGTCTCAGTCATTTTCGGGCTGGTATATTTTTTCCCTATCAGCTACAGTGTCTTTACTTGTGTGCTACCACAATAAGTCACGGCAGATTTCTCTGTGTCAAATGTGGGTAACTCTCCCCTGGGAAGAAGGCAGCGCCACTCATTATTATTTTGTTCGATGTTCTCCTGTCTGCACGTGGCATTTTGCTTCCTTATAATCAGAGTGGCTTTTCTTTCCTACAGAATGTTTACGAAGAAGAAGCTCTTGTTGCCCTGATTTAGTTTACGTGCGCTGAACACACGTTGTATACATGTGTACCGGTGGAAACAGATGACAACATTTACAAAACCGCATACACACGGGGACTGGATGTCAAAAAAAGCACATGAGTGCTTATTCCACTATCCTCGATATAAAAGAAGAAATAAAAGAAATAAATGAAATAAATACATGACCTCGGTTTACCGTCACATCCAGTATTCATTAGTCACGGGTCTAGTAAGCAAGGGAGATGAGGAGGAGGGCCGGGGATGGGGGGGGGGGGGGGGGGGGGGGAGGGGGCGGGGGGAGGAGGGGGTTCGGGC
>CM054138.1:26754218-26757663 GCA_028751875.1 Rapana venosa
GTCAAGGTATTGGAATCCGAGATAATGGCTGATAATCGGGTTAAAAGAAAAATGATTGTTCTTGGTGTGTAAGTATGTGTGTGTGTGTGGGGGGGGGGGCGAGGGGGGGGGGGGTACCACATGTGTGTGTGTGTGTACCTACATATGTATTTGTGTCTCTGTGTGTTGTGTGTCGCGCGCGCGCGCGCGCGCGTGTGTGTGTGTGTGTGTGTGTGTGTGTGTGTGTGTGTGTGTGTGTGTGTGTGTGTGTGTGTGTGTGTTGTGTGTGTCTGTATATGTCTGCCTGTGTGTGTTTGCGTGCCTGAATGTCGTACTTATATGCTAGAATCTATGTTTGTTATTGGTCCTAAAAAACCCAATTTGAATTCATGTCTCTCCTCACTCCCCACTATTTCAAAGCAGGCCTGTGCGAACATGTTCTATCAACTTGCATCTGCATTTCTAAACCCATCAGATAACTACTGCATACACACAATGAAATTCATCCTTCTCCATTTTTCTCCCCTAGCCTATACTGTGGGTGGGTGTGGTCAGGATAGTGTTCAGATGAACGAAAGAGCAAAAACTTAAAACCACTGACATGAGCAAGATGCTGAAGCACACTGAGCTCTCTGGCATCAAGACATTAGAATCCGAGATAGTAGCTGTCACTCAAGTTAAAAAGGAAAAGGATTGTTTGCAGTATATGTGTGTGTGTGTGTGTGTGTGTGTGTGTGTGTGTGTGTGTGTGTGTGTGTGTGTGTGTGTGTGTGTGTGTGTATGTGTGTGTGAGAGAGAGTGTGTGTGTGTGTGTATGTGCACGCACGCACGTGTGTATGTGTGTTTGTGCATGTGGATGTGTGTGTGTGTGTTTGTGTATGCCTCTGTGTATGTGAGTGTGTTTGTGTGTGTATGTGTGTGTGTGCGCGTCTATACGTGTGTGTGTGTGTGTGTGTGTGAAAGAGAGAGAGAGAGAGTGTGTGTGTGTATGTGTGTGTGTGTTTGTGTATGCCTCTGTCTGTGTCTGTATATATCTGTATATGTGTGTCAGTGTCTGTGTGCGTGTGTGTCCAAATGTCCGTACTTGTGTGTTAGCATCTATGTTTGTTATACTTTCCTTAAAACCCCAATTTGAATTCATGTCTCTCCTCACTCCCCACTATTTCAAAGGTGGCCTGTGCAAACATGCTCTATCAACTTGCATCCGCAGTTCTGGACCGATCAGATAACTATTTCATACACACAATGAAATTCATCCTTGTCCATTTTTCTCCCGCTAGCCTACACTGTGGGTGTGATCAGGATAGTGTTCAGATGAACAAAAGAGCGAAAACCACCACTGACATGAGGAAGATAGTGCGACATGTTGAACTCTTGGTGTCCTTAAGACATTTGAAGCCATGATATTCAGGTTAAAAGAAACAAGTTTTGTTTGTGGTGTGTGGGGTTTTTTGGTTTATATGTGTCTGAGTGCGTGCCTGAATGTCCGTACTTGTGTGTTAGCATCTATGTTTGTTGTTACTGTCCTAAAAGAACGTTTGAATTTATTTCTGTCCTCTTCCAAAATACTTCAAAGCTGGTATATGCAAACATGCTCTATCATTTTGAACTACTTTTCCGCACCCCTCACTTCGCCTTCATCTATCCTATAGTCCCATGGACTGTGGGGGCTACACTGAAGATTTTTGCAACCAGCTTCCTCCACTCCCCGCGGTCCTCTGCTTTCCGTAGCAGATCGTTCTACTCCAGGCCAGTCCACTCTCTGGTGTTGTCTTCCCATCGTTCACTATCGCTTACTCACCACGAAAATCGTCCTTCACCATTTTTCTCCCCTACACTGCCGGTGTGTCAGGAGAGTGTCCAGATGAACGGGAAGAGATGAGGTGCACTGAACTCCTGGCCTCAAGACGTTTGAATCCGAGATAGTAGTTAGCTACCATTTGAAGGCTCAACACCTTCCACCAACGCTACATCAGAAGGATCCTTGGCGTCACATGGCAGGACCATGTTCCCAACAAAGAGATCCTGGAAAGGGCAGGAACACTCAGCATGTTTGCCCTGCTCACCAAGAGACGTTTGCGCTGGCTTGGCCATGTCACCCATATGCATGACTGCAGACTGCCTAAAGACATTCTGTACGGTGAGCTTGCCACCGGCTCCAGACCATCAGGAAGGCCAATGCTTCGATACAAAGATGTGTGCAAGCGGGACCTGAAGGCGGGTGGCATTGCACCAGCAGGCCTTGAAGCACTGGCAGCAGACCGCAGCAGTTGGCGAGCCACTACCAGGTCGACCATCAAGACAGCAGAGCAGAAGAGGGAGGAGCAGTGGGGAGACAGACGAGCACGCAGACATCGGAGAGCGGAGTCAGCACCATCAGACAACTCCGTCTTCACATGCAACACCTGCAACAGGATCTGCCGCTCCAGGATTGGGCTCTACAGCCACAGTCGGCGCTGCAGTTCCACCACTGACTGACTGACCCACGGCGCATTCTCCATTGTCTCCCGAGACAGACGGATGCCAACCATTTGAAGTAACGCAAGATGAAACAAAAAAACAAAACGAAGTGTATGGAATTAGGAGCACGGGGGCAGGGTGGGTGGGGGGAGGGGGAAGAGGGCAGGGGGGGGGGGGTGGGAAGGGGGCAGAGGGCAGGGAGGAGGGGTTGGGGGCAGAAATACCATCATTCTCGACTGGTTTAGAATTCTTCCTTGCTGTTTACACAGTCATTTGTTTAGCCTCGAAGATAAGTGTGTAGAATGCGATCGTTCTGATTTGTTTAGAAGCTTTTGCTAGCAGTTTACAAGGTCGTCTATTTGTCTTGAGGATAAAGGTTTTAGTTTTAGCTTAAAAACTTAACTTTGATTAGAAGAAGAAAAGGTATGTTTGCTGCTATTTTTTTTCTTCCTGTTCTGTTCATTGTATTCTGCTATTGCTGCGAGCACGCATACGAACACACACGCACACACGCACGCACTCACGCACGCACATACGCAAGCAAGTACCCACCCACGCAAACACGCACATCCACACACATACACACTCAGGCTCACTTTTTTCTCCTCCTTGTTTTTTCTCTTTTGAATGATATTTGTATTCACACTAGACTGATACAAAATCATGAATGCTGTAATTACAGCAGCAAAAAAGTTAAGCGTTTAAGTCATTGCTCTTCCAATCGGGGGTATACATGATAAACATAAGCACCATATTTCTCATATATCAGACTTTGGATTTCAAATGCAAAGAGGCGTTGTTATCATTGTTGTTATTTTATTTTCTTCGCTTCTCTATATTAACTAAACATATCACCTACCGTACAAGCGGTGACACGAGTTTTAGAAAATAAAGCTTGAAACTTGAAAAATAAACTCTTTGATAATCGTTGTGTTGAAGTTTTGAGAGGGTGTAATGTTTGATTGTTTTTTTGTTTCATGAAGTGTGCTACAGATTTGGGTTTTTT
>CM054138.1:26758163-26790663 GCA_028751875.1 Rapana venosa
CTTCCGAGAAATGCGGAACCGATTTTCATGTGCACACGATGTTGTGCGTGCATTCACACACTGGACGTCAATTTGTAGTCTCATCCAAAGGACTTTTGGTAGAGTGGAGTCAGTACTGATGTTAACTACAAGGGGGAAATCCCCTCAAACAGGCGCATCAGTAGTGCTCCCACCCACACCCCAGCAATGGTTCTTACAAAACTACATTGAAACAGAAGTGTGTGAGTTGTTGAATATATGAGTAATAGACTATAACTACATACACCCTGTCACCCTTTGTCTTTTAGAGTTTTACTTCTTCGTGTTGTTTATTATCATCTTTTCCATGGTCTTTTTTCTCCTGCAAAATCTAGTCCATTCCATTCTTTTTACTTGTCATCTGGAGCTTATAATGTATAACCTACCTCTCCATATAATGACATAGACTTAGCAACTTTTGTTGCAATTAATGTGAAAACTTTACCCACACTTTTAAAAAAAAAGTTCAAAGCTCTAAGTTACAATGTGACTGACACACAGCACAGGGAAAGAGAGGAGAAGAAAAGAGACAATCCTCAGGTTGCAATGGTGGTATGGATGAAGGAACTAGCGGAGAAAGTTGAAAGCTGTCTCTCTCCTTTGCCATGGCAGTAGTCGGCTATGTTTTCCTCTACCAACCTGGACATGTCTGCTTCGTTTTTTGCTTTGTTCCTTTTTGATTAGCTTCTGTCTTTGTTAAAAGTTTTCATAACTGTTTCCTCCCCACCCACAGTTTCCTTTTTGTGAAAGTAATCTTTTCAGGAGATTCGGAAGACAACTTTTTTCGTGGGGGGTAGTTTTTTAAAAATTTATTCCTATGCTAGAACTGTGCCATTCACCCATGTTGAGTCGACCGTTTTTATTCCACCATGAAGGCAGCTGCATTCCGACAACGGGGAAATGTCTAAATAACACAACAGCATTCATGCCTTTATTAAGACACAAATTGGCATCTGTTCCTACCAGCACACAATGGCCTAATCTTCCGAGAAATGCAGAACCGATTTTCATGTGCACACGATGTTGTGCGTGCATTCACACACTGGACCTCAGTTTGTAGTCTCATCCAAAGGACTCTTGGTAGAGGTGGAGTCAGTACTGATGTTAACTACAAGGGGGAAGTCCCCTCAAATAGGGGCATCAGTGGTGCTCCCCACCCACATCCCAGCAATGGTTCTTACAAAACTACATTGAAACAGAAGTGTGTGGGCTGATGTATATATGAGTAATAGACTATAACTACATACGCCTTGTCTCCCTTTGTCTTTTAGGTTTTTACTTCTTTGCGTTGTTTATTATCATGTTTTATATGTTCTTTTTTCTCTTGCAAAACATAGTCCATTCCATTCTTTTCACTTGTCATTTGGATCTTATACTGTATAACCAACTGCTCTGTATAGAAAAATACATAGACATAGCAACTGTCGTTGTAATTAATATGGAAACTTTATACACACTTTTTCTTTAAAGTTCAAAGCTCTAAGTTACAAGAAGAGGAGAAGAAGGGAGATGGGCCTCAGGTGGCAATGGTGGTATGGATGAACGAGCTAGTGGAGAAAGTTGAAAGCTGTCTTTCTCATTGGCCTTGGCAGTAGTCGGCTATGTTTTCCTCTACCAAACTGGACATGTCTGCTTCGTTTTTGCTTTGTTCCTTTTTGGTTAGTTTCTGTCTTTGTTAAAAGTTTTCGTAACTGTTTTTTTCTTTGTCCTCAGTTTCTTCTTTCTGAAAGTCATCTTTCCAAGAGATTCAGAGGACAACTTTCTTTCCTGGGAAGTAGGTGCTTTTTTCCATTCCTAGGCTAGAGCAGTGAGATTCACCTATGTTGAGTTTTTGCGTATGCTGCGACTATTTTTATTTCATCATGAAGGCAGCTGCATTCCGATTTTGGGGAAATGTATAAAAACACACACCAGCATTTGTGTGTTTATCAAAACAAAAATTGTCATCTGTTCCTACCAGCACACAATAGCCTAATCTTCCAATAACAGCGGAACCTATTTTCATGTGCACATGATGTTGTGCGTGCGTTCACACACTGGACCTTTTTTTGTAGTCTCATCCAAAGGACTTTTGGTAGAGTGGAGTCAGTACTGATGTTAACTACAGGGGTAAATCCCCTCAAACAGGTGCATCAGTGGTGCTCCCCACCCATGCACCCATCCAGCAATGGTTCTTACAAAACTACATCGAAACAGAAGTGTGGGTTGATGTATCTGTGTGGGTTGATGTATATTGGACTAATAGACTATAACTACATACACCCTTTCTCCCTTTTTTTTAAGGTTTTTACGTCTTTGAGTTTTTTATTATCATCTTACCATGTTTTTTTTTAAATCTAGCATGAAACTTAGTCCATTCCATTCTTTTTACTTGTCATTTGGAGGTTATATGTATAACTAACCGATCCATATAGAAGAGACATAGACTTTACAACTTTCCTTGTAACTAATGTGGAAAACTTTACCCACATCTTTTTTTAAAATTCAAAGCTCTAAGTTAGAATGTGACTGACACACAGCACAGGGAAAGAGGAGAAGACAATGGTGGGATGAACGAGTTAGAAGAAAAGTTTAAAGCTGTCTTTCTTATTGGCCTTGGAAGTAGTCGGCTATGTTTTCCTCTACCAACCTGGACATGTCTGCTTCGTTTTTGCTTTGTTCCTTTTTTGGTTAGCTTCTGTCTTTGTTAAAAATTTTCGTAGTTGTTTTCTTCCCCATCCTCAGTTTCCTTTTCTGAAAGTATTTTTTCCAAGAGATTCGGAAGGCAACTTTTTTCCTGGGGGGTGGGTGTTTTTTTCATTCCTAGGCTAGAGCTGTAGATTCACTAATCTTGGGTTTTTGCGTCTGCTGCGGCCATTTTTAATCCACCATGAAGGCAGCTGCATTCTGATTATGGGGAAATGTCTAAACATTCCAGTGTTCATGCATTTTTAAAAACAAAATCTGTCATCTGTTCCTACCAGCACACAATGGCCTACTCTTCTGAGAAAAGCAGACCCAAATTTCATGTGCACATGAATTTGTGTGTGCGTTCACATACTGGACCTTGATTTATAGTCTTATCCAAAGGACTTTCGGGAAAGTGGGGTCGGTACTGATGTTAACTCCCAAGGGGACAAAATCCCCTTGAACAGGTGCATCAAAGGTGTTTTGATTCCAGGTCATCCATCACATTATACGAGCTCAAAGCTAAAACCAATCAGGCTAACATACCCCACACCCACCCATCCACCCATGCCCTAGCAATGGTTCTTATGAAACTACATCGAAACAGAAATGTGTAGACTGATGTATATTTGAATAATAGACTATAGCTAGATATTCCCTGTCTTCTTTTCTCTTTCAGACTTTTACTTCTTTGTGTTATTTATCTTCTTTTCTATGTTCTTCTCTCTCTCTCTCACACAAAACGTAGTCCATTCTTTTCACTTGTCATTTGGAGCTTATAACATGTAACCAACTGCTCTGTATAGAAAAAAGACAGACTTAGCAACTGTCGTAATTCATGTGGAAACTTTACACACAATTTTTCTTTAAAGTTCAAAGCTCTAAGTTACAATTTGACTGACACACAGCACAGGGAAAGAGAGGAGGAGAAAAGAGACAGTCCTTAGGTGGCAATGGTGGGATGGATGAAGGAACTAGTGGAGAAAGTTTAAAGCTGTCTTTCTCATTGGCCTTGGCAGTAGTCGGCTATGTTTTCCTCTACCAACCTGGACATGTCTGCTTCGTTTTGGCTTTGTTCCTTCTTGGTTAGCTTCTGTCTTTGCTAAAAGTTTTCATAACTGTTTCCTCCCCACCCTCAGTTTCCTTTTTGTGAAAGTAATCTTTACAGGAGATTCGAAAGACAACTTTTTTCGTGGGGGGTAGTTTTTTTTATATTCCTATGCTAGAACTGTGCCATTCACCCATGTTGAGTCTACCGTTTTTATTCCACCATGAAGGCAGCTGCATTCCGACAATGGGGCAATGTCTAAATAACACAACAGCATTCATGCCTTTATTAAGACACAAATTGTCATCTGTTCCTACCAGCACACAATGGCCTAGTCTTCCGAGAAATGCGGAACCGATTTTCATGTGCACACGATGTTGTGCGTGCATTCACACACTGGACGTCAATTTGTAGTCTCATCCAAAGGACTTTTGGTAGAGTGGAGTCAGTACTGATGTTAACTACAAGGGGGAAATCCCCTCAAACAGGCGCATCAGTAGTGCTCCCCACCCACACCCCAGCAATGGTTCTTACAAAACTACATTGAAACAGAAGTGTGTGGGCTGATGTATATATGAGTAATAGACTATAACTACATACGCCTTGTCTCCCTTTGTCTTTTAGGTTTTTACTTCTTTGCGTTGTTTATTATCATGTTTTATATGTTCTTTTTTCTCTTGCAAAACATAGTCCATTCCATTCTTTTCACTTGTCATTTGGATTTTATACTGTATAACCAACTGCTCTGTATAGAAAAATACATAGACTTAGCAACTGTCGTTGTAATTAATATGGAAACTTTATACACACTTTTTCTTTAAAGTTCAAAGCTCTAAGTTACAAGAAGAGGAGAAGAAGGGAGACGGGCCTCAGGTGGCAATGGTGGTATGGATGAACGAGCTAGTGGAGAAAGTTGAAAGCTGTCTTTCTCATTGGCCTTGGCAGTAGTCGGCTATGTTTTCCTCTACCAAACTGGACATGTCTGCTTCGTTTTTGCTTTGTTCCTTTTTGGTTAGTTTCTGTCTTTGTTAAAAGTTTTCGTAACTGTTTTTTTCTTTGTCCTCAGTTTCTTCTTTCTGAAAGTCATCTTTCCAAGAGATTCAGAGGACAACTTTCTTTCCTGGGAAGTAGGTGCTTTTTTCCATTCCTAGGCTAGAGCAGTGAGATTCACCTATGTTGAGTTTTTGCGTATGCTGCGACCATTTTTATTCCATCATGAAGGCAGCTGCATTCCGATTTTGGGGAAATGTATAAAAACACACACCAGCATTTGTGTGTTTATCAAAACAAAAATTGTCATCTGTTCCTACCAGCACACAATAGCCTAATCTTCCAATAACAGCGGAACCTATTTTCATGTGCACATGATGTTGTGCGTGCGTTCACACACTGGACCTTTTTTTGTTTTCTCATCCAAAGGACTTTTGGTAGAGTGGAGTCAGTACTGATGTTAACTACAAGGGGTAAATCCCCTCAAACAGGTGCATCAGTGGTGCTCCCCACCCATGCACCCATCCAGCAATGGTTCTTACAAAACTACATCGAAACAGAAGTGTGGGTTGATGTATCTGTGTGGGTTGATGTATATTGGACTAATAGACTATAACTACATACACCCTTTCTCCCTTTGTCTTTTAGGTTTTTACGTCTTTGAGTTGTTTATTATCATCTTACCATGTTTTTTTTAAAATCTATCATGAAACTTAGTCCATTCCATTCTTTTTACTTGTCATTTGGAGGTTATATGTATAACTAACTGATCCATATAGAAGAGACATAGACTTTACAAATTTCCTTGTAACTACCGTAAAATCCCTAGCATAAGCCCACCATCTAGCAAACGCCCACCCCCCAACTTGGGCCAAAAGTTGTGCACAGGGGTAACTACCCAGCAAACGCCCACCCTGCTTTTTTCAAAGAGACTAGGCTCACTTTCACTAAGATTTGTGCAGTCATCTTTTTCCCCTTTACCTTTTCGTGTTTCTTTCCTTTTTTCTTATTCTTTGTCCCCTCTCCTCACTCCCACCCATCCCCGACAAAGTGAATTAAAATTACGTCATGCTTTTTCCATTGACCTCTTTTACGCTTCCTGGTGGCCGGAAGCTGGTTCTTGAATCTCTCTGTGCCATTTTTGCAAAATGCCGAAGCGACAGTCTTACACTGTGTCTTTCAAATTGCAAGCCCTCCAGTATCTGGATAACGAAGCATGTGGGAATGTTTCGGAGTGTGCCCGTGAATTTTCTGTGGATAGGAAGAGGATCAGGGAATGGAGTGAAAACAGAGATAGACTTGAACAGCAGTATGGAAAAGACAAACAGAAACGGAAACTGTCGGAAGGACCAGCAGTTAGATCTGAACATGGCGACCAAGGTGTGCTGCGTTATCTGGAAGATGATAGATCTGAAGGCAGGGTAGTGCGAAACAAGGACTTACAACGGAAAGCGATGGAACTGGCAGGTGCTTTCAATGTGGTGGGCTTCTTGGCATCAGACATGTGGTTAAGTCGTTGGAAACAGCGCCACTTGGTGTCTTGTAGACAGGGAACCAGCTCAAGCCAAAAGGTCCCTGCAGACTTTGAGGATCAACTTCTACAGTTCCGACGGAACGTTCTACGACTACGTCATCGCCATGGTTATCCTCTGTCCAACATCATGAACATGGATCAGATGATGGTCCGGTTTGACTTGATGCCAGCCCGTACCAACAACAAGAAAGGTGTCAAACAAGTTAGAATCAAGAGCACAAAGGCTGAAAAACGAGGCTTCACGGTGGCACTTACGGCGGCAGCGGATGGAACCAAATTGCCAGCTTTTGTGATCCTGCGAGAGAGAAATGGGAACATTCCACCCCGGGTTTTTTTGCAGCTGAGAGTGCCAGACAATGTTCGTGTATGTGCGACAGCCAATGGCTGGATGACCACAGACACCATCATTGCCTGGATTCAGCGTGTCCTTGGGCCATCCGACGAACGCCGCCTCCTGCTTCTTGACTGTTACAGTGCCCATAGGACTCAGAAAGTCAGGGACGCACTCCAAGCGCAGCAAGTGGACACCATGTTCATTCCTGCAGGCTGCACCCCTTTGGCACAGCCAGTGAATGTGGCTCTTGCCAAGCCTTTTAAGGACTCCATCAGAGATTGCTGGGTGGAGTGGATGAGGGAACCCAGGCCACCAACTGCTGCTGGCAACCTCAGGCAAGACAAGACGTCATCAACTGGGTCAGCAGGGCGTGGGACAACATTCGACCCGAAACGATCGTTAAATCGTTCCTGAGGTGCGCCATATCCAACGCCATGGATGGATCTGAGGACGACGAAGTGCTGTAATGGTTTCCGGACGAGATCGGCGCTGTCCTGCCTTGTGTTGATGGCAATGCACCTGGTCCAGAAGAGCCAGAGAGTGAGGACCACGGGGCCCAGGACGACAACCTGGATGAGAGCGATGCCGATGCAGAGTTTGAGGGACTGGAATAAGTACCGGTACTAAGACTGAACCTGTTTACCCCAGCTAGGCAGTTAGCAAGATGAGTTCATGTGTTAATGAGTGCTGTTCGTGTTTTTTCGAGTTTATGTTTCTTTTTTTTCTGTTTGTAGGTTTTTCTTTCTCCGAAAGATTGGGCCTTTTGAAGACAAAATCCAAGTTCAGTTGACGTTTCATTTCCAAAGACGATCGTGTAATTTTTTCCCTGTACAGAAAGAAAGGACTTCATTGGTGTTGACATTTCGACATTTGACCAAGTTTCTTTTTCCCGGAATTGTGTTCTTATTGTTTGTCCTTGCAAAGGTCTGGCGATTTTCTTTTTACTTTATAAATATGAATGACAGAAATCATGCTCATGTTGTTTTCACAAGAGCCAGTCTCCTCTCTCTCTCTCTCTCTCTCTCTCTCTCTCTCTCTCTCTCTCTCTCAAAAGAATTTGTCATTGTCATTGTCTCTCTCTCTCTCTCTCATGATTGTCCTCGTTGGCCTTCTTTGCCTCAAAGTCGCTTTTTTTCTTTTTTCCTTCACTTCTACTCACACGACCTAACTTACATGCTTTCGGGGTTTGTTTTCACTCAATTACATGGTTGAGCACAAAAATTACTTTCTGCAAAGGGGTCCATCCCTAGCAAACGCCCACCCCCCAATTTTGCCCTAAATCAGTGCACAGGGGGGATGGGCGTTTGCTAGGGATTTTACGGTAATGTGGAAAACTTTACCCACATCTTTTTTTTAAAATTCAAAGCTCTAAGTTAGAATGTGACTGACACACAGCACAGGGAAAGAGGAGAAGACAATGGTGGGATGAACGAGTTAGAAGAAAAGTTTAAAGCTGTCTTTCTTATTGGCCTTGGAAGTAGTCGGCTATGTTTTCCTCTACCAACCAGGACATGTCTGCTTCGTTTTTGCTTTGTTCCTTTTTTGGTTAGCTTCTGTCTTTGTTAAAAATTTTCGTAGCTGTTTTCTTCCCCATCCTCAGTTTCCTTTTCTGAAAGTATTTTTTCCAAGAGATTCGGAAGGCAACTTTTTTCCTGGGGGTGTGGTGTTTTTTTCATTCCTAGGCTAGAGCTGTAGATTCACTAATCTTGGGTTTTTGCGTCTGCTGCGGCCATTTTTAATCCACCATGAAGGCAGCTGCATTCTGATTATGGGGAAATGTCTAAACATTCCAGTGTTCATGCATTTTTAAAAACAAAAACTGTCATCTGTTCCTACCAGCACACAATGGCCTACTCTTCTGAGAAAAGCAGACCCAAATTTCATGTGCACATGAATTTGTGTGTGCGTTCACATACTGGACCTTGATTTATAGTCTTATCCAAAGGACTTTCGGGAAAGTGGGGTCGGTACTGATGTTAACTCCCAAGGGGACAAAATCCCCTTTAACAGGTGCATCAAAGGTGTTTTGATTCCAGGTCATCCATCACATTATACGAGCTCAAAGCTAAAACCAATCAGGCTAACATACCCCACACCCACCCATCCACCCATGCCCTAGCAATGGTTCTTATGAAACTACATCGAAACAGAAATGTGTAGACTGATGTATATTTGAATAATAGACTATAGCTAGGTATTCCCTGTCTTCTTTTGTCTTTCAGACTTTTACTTCTTTGTGTTATTTATCTTCTTTTCTATGTTCTTCTATCTCTCTCTCACACAAAACTTAGTCCATTCTTTTCACTTGTCATTTGGAGCTTATAACATGTAACCAACTGCTCTGTATAGAAAAAAGACAGACTTAGCAACTGTCGTAATTCATGTGGAAACTTTACACACAATTTTTCTTTAAAGTTCAAAGCTCTAAGTTACAATTTGACTGACACACAGCACAGGGAAAGAGAGGAGGAGAAAAGAGACAGTCCTCAGGTGGCAATGGTGGGATGGATGAAGGAACTAGTGGAGAAAGTTTAAAGCTGTCTTTCTCATTGGCCTTGGCAGTAGTCGGCTATGTTTTCCTCTACCAACCTGGACATGTCTGCTTCGTTTTGGCTTTGTTCCTTCTTGGTTAGCTTCTGTCTTTGCTAAAAGTTTTCATAACTGTTTCCTCCCCACCCTCAGTTTCCTTTTTGTGAAAGTAATCTTTACAGGAGATTCGAAAGACAACTTTTTTCGTGGGGGGTAGTTTTTTTTATATTCCTATGCTAGAACTGTGCCATTCACCCATGTTGAGTCTACCGTTTTTATTCCACCATGAAGGCAGCTGCATTCCGACAACGGGGAAATGTCTAAATAACACAACAGCATTCATGCCTTTATTAAGACACAAATTGTCATCTGTTCCTACCAGCATACAATGGTCTAGTCTTCCGAGAAATGCGGAACCGATTTTCATGTGCACACGATGTTGTGCGTGCATTCACACACTGGACGTCAATTTGTAGTCTCATCCAAAGGACTTTTGGTAGAGTGGAGTCAGTACTGATGTTAACTACAAGGGGGAAATCCCCTCAAACAGGCGCATCAGTAGTGCTCCCCACCCACACCCCAGCAATGGTTCTTACAAAACTACATCGAAACAGAAGTGTGTGGGTTGATGTATATATGAGTAATAGACTATAGCTAGGCACACCCTGCCTTCCTTTGTCTTTCAGGCTTTTACTTCTTTGTGTTATCTTCTGTTCTACGTTCTTTTTTTTGTCTAGCATGAAACTTATTCCATTATTTTACTTGTCATTTGGAGCTTAGAGTGTATAACTAACCGTCATTCCATATATACAAAAGACCATAGACTTAGCAACTTTTGTTGTAATGAATGTGGAAACTCTACACACACTTTTTCTTTTAAAGTTCAAAGCTCTAAGTTACCATGTGACTGACAGAGAGCAGAGGGAAAGTGGAGAAGAAAAGAGACAGTCCTCAGGTGGCAATGGTGGTATGAATAAACGAGCTAGCGGAGAAAGTTTAAAGTTGTCTTTCTCATTGGCCTTGGCAGTAGTCGTCTATGTTTTCCTCTACCAACCTGGACATGTCTTCTTTGCTTTTTGCTTTGATCCTTTTGGTTAACTTCTGTCTTTGTTAAAAGTTTTCGTAACTGTTCTAGTTCTTGTCCCCAGTTTCTCTATCTTAACTCACCTTCCAAAAGATTGGAAGACAACATTTGGGGGCAAGGGCAGGGGTGGGGTGTTCAGAATATCTCATTGTTCAGACAATTAATCAGGGAGAGGTTTGTTGTGGTACACTCACGTGGGTTACTCTGCTATTGATAAGGCAAGTAAGGTTTGACAGTAAAAGCATTTGACTGTAATATGATTTGTTTTTTTTGTTTTTTGTTTTTTTAGTTCATGGATTAGAGCTTTGAGATTCACCAATGGTGAGATTTTGTGTATGCGACCATTTTTGCCCACCATGAAGGTAGCCAATTTGGACTTTGAGGAAGATGTTCAAACACTACACCAGTATAATGCCGATTTTTATAAGAAAAAACCCTATCATCTGTTCCTACTGGCATGAAATGAAATGGCCTACTCTTCCACAAAGCAGAACGGATTTTAACGCGTATGAAACTTAGTCCATTCTTTTTACTCTTCATTTAGAGCCTATAATGTATAACAACCCGCTCCCGATACATGACATAGACTTTACAACTCTCGTGGTAATATGGAAACTTTGTGAGTACTTTTTCTTTTTACAAGCTGTAATCTACAATGTGACTGACATACAGCACAGGGAAAGAGGAGAAGAAAGGAGACAGTCCTCAGGTGGCAATGGTGGGATGGATGAAGGAACTAGAGTAGAAAGTTTAAAGCTGTCTTTCTCATTGGCCTTGGCAGTAGTCAGGTATGTTTTCCTCTACCAACCTGGACATGTCTGCTTCGTTTTGTGCTTTTTTTTTTGTTAGCTTCTGTCTTTGTTAAAAGAGGGTTTGTGTGTGTGTGTGTGACTTTGTCTTCCTCGTTTTTCTTTTTCTCAGTTTTCTTTGTATGAATTGTCTTTTTCAAATTTTCTTTGGGAGTATTTGGTTTGTGTACCGCGCGCCCGTGGACACACATACTCACATACATATACGCTTGCGCACATGTACGCACGCACGCGCGCGCGCACGCACGCTCACACACACACACATGAACTTAACTTATGCACGTACTATTCTTTTTTTTTCAGAAAAGAATAAACAGCAAATTTTCTAGACTTACTGTGTTGCTCAGTTTTCCCCACCAGCATACCGCATACCTCTCTACCCTATCAAAAAACAACAACAGCAGCAACAACAACAACCCCAAGCAAACAAAAACAAAACGACAACAACAACAAAAGCAGCAGCAACAAACAACAACAACAACAACAACACACCAACAACAACAACTACTTCTACTACTACTACTACTACTACTACTACTCTACTGCTACTACCACCGACCCCCCCCCCCCCCCCCCACACACACACACACCCCGTAAAATGAGGAACTGGTTGAAATGTGTCAACACAAGCAACTGATGGCTGGTGGTTGATGTACAGTCTCTAAATCCGGACAGCTTTGGTGGGACTTTAATACAATCAAGCCTAAATGTATCAACTTAAAAGGAACACCATTTTTTCATGCTTTGCTTTAAAGACTAATTTTTTAATTTCAATTTTTTATTTACTGTATTCTTTTATTTCGAGGATAATGGTATAAGCACTCGTATGCTTTTTTTTCATCCAGTCCCCGTGTGTATGCAATTTTGTAAATTTGTCATCCTTTCCTACCAGCACACAATAGCCTACTCTTCCGAAAAGCGGAACGGGATTTTATGTGTGCGCAAAATATTCTGCGTGCGTTCGCACACGGGACCTCGGTTTATAGTCTCATCCGAAAGACTTTTAGGGGGAGAGTGGAGTCAGCAGCACTGATGTTAACTCCAGAGGAAAAAATTCCTCTTGAACGAGAATCGAACCCGGGTCAGCAGATCACGAATACATCACTCTAACCACCAGGATATCCCGTCTACATAGGAGTGACACACTAAAGGGAAAGGATGGAAACTGGGTTCGGGTTGCAAAGTGGAATGGACATACTAAAGAAGAGACCCTGTCTTTCTCAATTGGCTTTGCCCATGTTAACATGCTCTTCGCCAATCTTGTCTATGTTGCTTAGCTCTAGCTCTGCCCAAGCAGCTTAGTTAACTTCTGTATTTTTCTTAGGAGTTACTGTATGTTTGTCTGTCTGTCTCTGTCTATGTTTGTCTCTGTCTCTCTGTCTGTCTGTGTGTCTCTGTCTCTGTCTCTGTGTGTCTGTCTGCCTCTCTCTTCTTCTTTCTCGCTCGCTCTCTCTCTCCTCTTGATTTCTTTGCTATTTTGGGGGGCTGCTTTGGTGTTTATTTTGTTTTTGTTTTGTTTTACTTTATTTGATATTTGTTGTTGCTTTTTATTTTCTCTCTCTTTTTTTGGTGGTTTTTGTGTGTTTTTTGTGTGGGGGTTTTTTGTTGTTGTACTTTTACTGTGTGAGTGTATTGGTATTTGGCTTTAAAATTTTTTTTATTATCATATAATGTATCCCTAAGGGCGAGGACTGGATGTAAAAAAGCACATGGGTCCTATTCATTATCCTCGAAATAAAAGAATTTGTCATTGTCTATCTTTCTTCCAGTATCACTAAATGTGAACAGACTTTAAACATACAGCAACAACAGAAACAACAACTGAGGAGATCACTGTTTCTTTCTTTTTCTCCAGCTTCTTGTTTCTGTCACTGAGATTTTCATAAACAAATAATCAGGTATGTCTTTTTCAACTTTACTTTGGACGAATCCTTAACCACACTCTATACCACTCACCACCCAAAGCTTTGTATCATTTCACTCCTAATATCACATCCTGGTTTATTTGGGAAAAGTTTTCAAAATGTTTCGCGCGGATTTCCCTGTCGATATATATAAAACGTGCACTGACCTTTCTTGCTGTATAATCCTAGAGGTATCCGAGACACGAATTCACAGCTAGTGGTGTTTTTCATGTCAATAAAGAATCCATCTAGAATCTTTCAGCATAAGTAGAAGTTGATCTGAAACTAGGACTTTGACAAGAAAAAAAGACCATAGAAAAGGGATTGTGAGCAATGAAATCTTTCCTGTTTCAATGTAAGGACCAACAGAAGACCCAGACACATTTATAGGTTCTTTATTTCCTGTCATTTCTTTTGGGATATGGAGAATAAGATACGAAACATTAAGTAACAAAATCATAACAGAAACAACTTTTAGTCGATATGCAACATTGAAACACAGTATTTAGACACAATGATATAGACAAAATTGGTAATTCATCTTACGTTTACCTATTGCAAATCCCTCACACATTTTTCATAATTATGTTATTGATAATAGCACTAATGATTTGAGCAGCGTTGAGTTGAAATCTGTCTGTTTGTTAGAGAAAAGATGTAATATTTTATATTTTGACGTCTTTGTGGTCTTTATTGCTTAAATATCATTCTGGTAACAATGTTTTATCAGATTTTGTTTATTTAACTGGACAAATAACAAGGCAAGACAATTTGTCTCCAATATCACTACTATCACATTTGAAAAAAGTTGCAAAATCAGAATTGTTCTTCATTTCACTTAAATACATCTTCTGGAACTTTCCAAACCAGCATTAAACAAGATCTGAAACCGAGAACAGAATACAAATGAAATTACCAGCGGTGGAGCCCTTTATGTCTTAGTCGAAGGGTCAAAAGGAAATGTGAGACAAAAATTCAGTCTGTGCTGAAGTACTTCCAGCATTGTATGAAATGGAATTCAGCTGACAGCTTCCATCTCTTGTGGACCAGACAGAAATATTTATGGGAGCTACTGGGGGCTTCTTCATTTCATTCTTCATCAAAGTTCTTCTTGTTACAATTTCACAGCAGCGTTATATCTTGCAAGTAGTACAACCATGTGCGAATGTCACTTCCCTGCTCCTTCTACACACATACACAGACAGACAGATAGATAGACTACAGGCAGACAGAAAAGACACACACACATATACACCTGCACGTGTACACACACACACGCGCTCGCACACGCACGCACGCGTGCACACACGCACGCACACACACACGCACACACACAAACACACACACACACACACATCATAATTATGAAGAAGAAGATCTTAGCTGACAGCTTCAATCCTTGTCAGGTCAACTGGAAAAATTGATGGCAACAAAATATGGCTATCTTCATTACACTGTTTTTGTTACATCATATTTTTAATGAGATGCCTCTCGCTATTTAAGATGCCCACCAATTTTGTAATCTTGGGTCACACACACACACACACACACACACACACCTGCCCGTACGCACACAAAAAATGCACAAAGGGTTCTTATTTATTTTCTTAGACTAAAAACACACACACATGAAAATAAATACATTAAAAGCATCCGCGTCATAACATTTTTTGTTGTTGCAAAACGCACCCCAAAAACAAATAAACTCATATTTTCACAATTCTAACGATAAGACAATGGACTTGTCATAATGTACAACCACCATAGTATCCAATACTAAACACACATCCTAGATAATACTTTTCAACTTGTATGCTTGTGTATGTTTTCGCTTTTCTGGCAGTCTGTTGGTCTGTATCCTTATTGTCTGTCAGTCTGTCTCAAAGTTAGCGATATAACTGACCCTTTCCCGCCATTCCTGTCTCTGTCCATTGTATTGATTGTTCACTGCCGTCTGCTCTTCCCGGCTTCTCTGGCCACTGGACAGATGCAAAATAGGCCAATTTCAAGATTGATCAGAAAAAACCCCCACGAAACCGCCACACTCACAAAAAAATGAGGTTGAGATGGGGCGTGTTCTCTTCAACAAAAGGGAATGTCCTAATTAGTCAACGTTTTATCTTTCTATTTGTTTGGGGATGGGTTTTTTTTTTGTTTCTTGGCTAGAGGAAAAAGGTTCACCAATAGTGAGGTTTGTGCTTATATGCTTATATGCACAAATTAAATCCTGTTTCCGCTTTTCGTAAGAGTAGGCCATTGTGTGCCGGTGGCAGCAGATGACAAAATTCACGAAACTGCATACGCACGGGGACTGGATGTAAAAAAGAGCACATAAGTGCTTATTCCATTATCCTCGATATAAAAGAATAAATCTTTAAAAAAAAAATTAAAATTAAAAAAAAAGTACCCACTTTTAAGGTAGCCGCATTCCGATTTCCGGGATGATGTCAAAACACAACACCAGTGAGCGTAAGCTTTTTCAGTTAATTTTGTCATCCGTTCCCACCAGCACATAATAGCCTACTCTTTCGAAAGGTGAGCACATTTTAAAGTGTGTGTAATCATGTTGTGGATGAACTTGATGGTGGCTTAAACCCCAGGCTGTCAGCTTGTTAGCTCAATACTCTAACCACTAGGCTATCCCACCCCCACCCCTTCTTGTCCTTGTACAATTCAGCCAGTTTTTGTTCATTTCTTTCATTCAACCATTTTTCTTCAAGTGTATGTACCTACGTATACATATATCTACAAAATTACAGCCATTTGTGAAACAACCTTGACCTGTAAAATAGGACATTAGGGATTGGAGCCTCTATGAGACTATAAAGTATATACCAGTGGTCATGAAGATGAAGTGTATAATTGAAAGAGGCCAGAACAGCTATCCAGGAAAATGGGGTCTCTCACAATTCGCTGGTATGTTCCACAAGTAAGAGGGGAAAAAAGAGTGTGTCAGCCGTGTGCTAGTGTAATGCAAAACATAGGCAAAGAAGCTAAGTGAGTGAGTAAGTGATTAGATAAGTGAGTGAGTGAATGAGTGAGCAAAGTAAGATATAAGTCAGAAAGTAAGTCAGTAAAGTATAAAGTAAGAAAGCAAGACAGAAAGTAAAAATAGGAGTGAGAAAGTAAGTAAATAACCAAATAAGCAAGTAAGGAAACTAAGACAGTAAGTCAGAAAATAGGCAAGTCAGTGAGTAATTCAGTCAGTCAGTGAAAAAGTAATTAAGTGGGTGAGTGAGTAAGAAAGAAAGACAGTAAGTCAGAAAGTAAGTAAGTATGTAAGCAAACAAGCAAGCAAGTAAACAAGTAAATAATTTGATATAACTGTTCACTCATCACATTTTAAAGTCATTTTTAAAAAAAACGGAACCCACAAATTCCACAAATAGAATTTATTTTTTTTAAAAGCTAACATATTCTATGTGCCACACAAAAAATTACACATTCATCCTTTTCCCACCAGACTATCTACAAAACCAAAAAAGAATGCACTGATTACCTTTAATCAAGACACCCCTCCCCCACCCCCTCTCCCACTCTCCACACCCCCTCTCCCCCCCAAAAAAAAGAACAAACAACCCAAACCCCAAACAAAACAATCCAACCCAAACCAAAAACCAACCCAACCCAGCTCTGACTTCTTCACACCCCTAACTCCCTGGCCCCATTGTCCATTAAGCCTAAACACAGCACGTGCATGTTTACACTGAGGACAGATCTGAAGAACATTGCCAGAGAAGGCAGCTGATGCCTCATCTTGTTTGTACAGAGTCAGCCGAAAAGCCGGGGTTACAATAACATCAGCCTCTTAGCAAGTTGCTAGTTTTTTGTTTGGGTTTTTTTTTTAGTGTTTGTGTGGTCTTATCCAGTACTGTTCTTGCTATATTGGGCGTTCCACAGCTTAACAATCATAACGTATCGATTTTTCTCTCTTTACTGGTTTAATTTATTGGTAAAGGTTGCAATAATGTATTTCAGTATAATCATTAAGAAATTTGTTCTTAGATAGATAGATGGCTTGATGAAAAAAAGCAAATGCATTGCTTATTCAATGTACCATCTGGAAAAAAAATTGACTTCACTTGACTTGACACCATTGAAATCGCCCGGAATGGTATACACCCTGTACACACACACACACACACACACACACACACACACACACACATATAATGATATGAGTCACTAGTGAGACTGTTAAGATTTTTAGCACACATGCAGACAGGAAATAAAGAAAACAAAAAATGATAATGGGTGGTGCTATTCTTGTGGCGCCACGCTCTTTTCCCCCCCTATCCTCCCCCTCCCTTATCCCCCTGTCCCCCACCCCCTCCCCAACCCAGCTTGAATTTCTATGGCTTATTTACTGGTGGGTATACGGTCGCAATCGCAAACATCTCATCATTGGTGAACCCCAGAGTTCTAAGCAAGAAACAACAAGAAAAAATAATCCCCCTCCCCTCCCCCTCCTCCCCCCACCCCCCCTCCGCTACCCACCTCTACATACAAAATGGATGCTAAGACCAACAAGCAAACAAACGTGTAACGTGTCTGACCTAACAACACACCGCCATTTCTTGTTTTTGTGGTGTTATTGATTGTATCGATTGTTCATACTGCCACCTTTTACTTTCTTTCTTTGCCTTCTCAACAGGGGAAACTAGAGCAAAGTGGAGATTGATTGCAGAAGGTGGATCGGTGGTCTAGAGGTAACGCGCCTGTCTAGAATGCGAAAAGTCTGGGTCGGAAGTGTGCGGTGGTTCGAATCCCGTTTTGGGCCCGAAACTTTTCCCCCATCCATTACACCATGAGTGGTGGTCTGGGCGCTAGTCTTTCGGATGAGACGATAAACCGAGGTCCCGTGTGTTACACAACATTATTCAGCGCACGTAAAAGAACCCACAGCAACAAGAGAGTTCTCCCTGGCAAAATTCTTAGAAAAAAGCCTCTCTGATAGGAAAACAAATACAGTTGCAGACAGCAATAAAAAAGGGTGGCGCTGCTCTTGTGGCGACGTACTCTCCCCCAGGGAGAGCAGCCCGAAATTCACGGAGAGAAATCTCGTGACTTAAAGTGGTATAAATGAAATGAAGATAATCGAACAAACAGAAAAATAGCACAACAAAACGGACCAAAATCAAGCTTGGTCTGTCCAATAATGGTAATGCCTTACTTGAATCAAGTCAGTCTTTAAGCGATTTCTTTTTTCGGTGCTTATTTGTTTTATTTATGTCTCTGTATCTAATTTTATACTTTAAAACTATTTTTTGGTATTTCTCATCATTTTATCCACGCTTCATGATTGAGGAGGTGGAAGCTGGTTGTCTAAAAGTCCTACATAGGAATACACAGAGTTCCAGAACAGACAGACACAAACCTACACACCCAGTAATATTTACATTTGCTTAATTATGTGAGAAAGAATGTACTAGGAATAAAGTAATGAAAAGATATGTTGTGAATGCGATTAGCTATGTCAGCTGATGAACAATGTATTCAAAAGTGAGTGCACATTATTATCAGTATGCGTGGTTAAGTAGACAAATAGGCAGCTATATTCATAAATGAACGAATAAGTTATAAACAAATTCCTACGAAAGGAAACACATTAAAACACTAATCAGATAAACAAATAAATAGAAAGATACCTAACTAGCTACCCAACCAACCAACCAAGCAGCCAACGAACGAAAGAACGAACGAGCCAACCAGCCAACCAACCAACCAACCAACCAACCAGTCAACCAACCAACCAACCAACCAACTAACCAACCAACCAACCATAGCCAACCACCAACTGCCTAACGAACTAACTAACGAACGAACTAACGAACTAACTAACTAACTAACTAACTAACTAACCGATTACTAAGTTTCAAAGTAACAAACTAAAATACTAACTTGCTAGCTAAATAACGAACTCACTAACCCACCCACCCACTCCCTCCCTCCCTCCCTCCCTCACTCACTTGAAACATTCATGAACAGATGAAAGGCAATAAACCAATAGATAACGAACAACAGTATATTACTTCCAACGGGCAGTTCTGTTTCTATCCTGCTCGGAATCTAGCCACCCCATAAGTCGTTCGTTAACCAAGCTCCAAAGATTCAAACTACTCCCTACATACAATCCCGCCAAAGCCATGCAACAAATCATTTTTGGGGGGAGTGTTATCTCACCATATATTTTTGGGAAAATTCTAGAAATTTCGTTGACTTCTCTTGTGCGCTTCATCCTCCTTGTTCCGTAATCTAGCCAAACAAAGCACCTGTGAGGAGAGAGTTCTGTTTGCGGAGCCATTATCTATCCTGTTGGCACAGGGCTGGCCAAGCGGGGTTAGAATAACATCAGCTTTTCAGCAGCCTCTTTCATGTCTGTTTGCTTATCCAGTACACACACGCACGCACACGCACGCACAACACACACACACACACACACACACACACACACACACACACCCACGCACGCGCGCGCGCACGCACGCACGCACAGAGAGAGAGAGACAGAGAGAGAGAGACAGAGAGACAGAGAGACAATGACAATGACAAATTCTTTTATTTCGAGGATAATGAATAAGCACCCATGTGCTTTTTTACAATCAGTCCCCGCCCATAGGGATATATAAGAGAAAGAAAGAAAGAAAGAAAGAAAGAGAGAGAGAGAGAGAGAGAGAGAGAGAGAGAGAGAGAGAGAGAGAGAGAGAGAGAGAGAGAGAGAGAGAGAGAGTTGGGGTGGAATTGAGCCTAAGGATGTTTGAGTCCACCTGCTGGACTAGACGCTCAGTCCACTTTCCCAATCAAACAGGGGAGAAAGGGAGAGGCGAACCTCACGTCTTCAACACCGGCAGACGAGCGTCTAAACCATTCTGCCAGAGAGCGAGAGAGAGAGAAGAGGGGAGAGAGAGAGAGAGAGAGAGAGAGAGAGAGAGAGAGAGAGTAGCAGGATGAAAAATACGACCAAACACGACCAAAAATAATAGCAACAACAACAACAAAAAACCCAAATAGACTGAGATAGCATGCGAGCAACCTAATAACGGTAATGTCTCTATCAGTCAGCTTTTGTCCAATTCCATGAATTTTAGGCCAAAATGAGTTCGTTTCTGTCCACCCCCTTCCCCACTCCACTTTTTAAAAAACAAATTTCTGCCCCCAATAGATGTATGACGAGATGTATGTACGCATGTGTGTGTGTGTGTGTGTGTGTGTGTGTGTGTGTGTGTGTGTGTGTGTGTGTGTGTGTGTGTGTGTGTGTGTGTGTGTGTGTGTGTGTGTACACCTACGTCTTCACAGATATTGGTACTTCTTACGAAAAATTAATCTGCTCTAAAAAAAACCCTTGAAATAGGGCTATGCATGGTCTACGTGAATTAACTATCTGTGTCTGTTATATATACATATTGACATATGTGTAAATAATCATGCACATTGATATGTAAACATAACTAGAAATCTAGAAAACCTTCCAATTTTCGATTGAACATGGACGAGAATAGTAGTGACCAAGTCATAATTGCCTACAAGACAACTAAAACAAATAAAGAAAATAGTGAATAAATAAACTATGAATATAGCATAAAAGGAAGAAAGAAAGAACAATAAAAAGCTAAGAGAAAATGTATGTACAAAAGAGAAAAAATATATACAATAGGTATGGCAACAGTAACTTAATGAATAAATAGTAAAAACATTAATAAACAAAGAGGCTAGGGAAGAGAAAAATAATGAAAAAAATATATCGATTGATAAAATAGTAAATACATCAATAAATCAAACAAGGTATTAGAAACAAAGGAAGGCAGGAAGCACAGAAAGATAGAAAGACGAAAAGGAAAGAAAGGACAAAGAGAACAAAAAACCCTGAAAAACTGCAACAACAACAACAAGCCCCCCTCCCTCCAAAAAACCCCAACAACAACCCCAAAACCAACCAAAAAGTTGAAATGTCCTCTTCAAAAAAACTTTTCTGACCTTAAATTCATAAACATTCCGTACCCCTATTTAAAAAACCCAAATCCAAACAATTTTTTTCTTAAGCCAAACAAATCAACACAGCCATATACCTTACCTGGCTTAGAAACAAAAACAAAACAAAACAAAACAATGTCAGCCAAGCCAGGTACTTCTTTATAATCTAGAAACCAAACCAAAACAAAAGACAGAGAAAAACCAAAAAACAAACAAACAAACAAAACCCACCAAAATTTCAAATTTCCTCTTTTCAGAAAACTTTTCTGACCTTACACTCATAAACATTCCGTATACAATAAAAAAAAAAATCCTAACAACTTTTTTCTTAAGCCAAAGAAATCAACACAGCCGTATACCTTTCCTGGTTTAGAATCAAAACAAAACAAAACAAAACAAACAATGCCAGCTCAGCCAGGTACTTCTTTATAATCTAGAAAACAACACTACTCCCCAAAAACAACAACAACAAACAAACCCAGAGGAAAAACCAAGAAACAATCCCCCCCCCCCCCCCGAAACAAAGCAAAACAAAAAACCCCTAAAAATTTCTTCTTCAAAAAACTTTTCTGACTTTAAATTCATAAACATTCGTACCCCTATTTTCTTTTTTAAATCCTAACATTTTTTCTTAAGCCAAACAAATCAACACAGCCATATACCTTACCTGGCTTAGAAACAAAACAAAAGAAAAGAAAAACCCAAAACACACAACAAAAAACCCCACCAAAACTTAAAATTTCCTTTCAGAAAATTTTTTTGACCTTAAGTTCCTTAACATTCCGTACCACTATAAAAAAAATCCTAACAATTTTTTTCTAAAGCCAAACAAATCAAAACAGCCATATACCTTTTCTGGTTTAGAATAAAAACAAAACAAAACAAAACAAACAATGCCAGCCCAGCCAGGTACTTCTTTATAACTAGATAACACCTCCCCCCAAAAAAACCCCCAGAGAAAAACAAAAAAACAAACAAAAAAACCTAAAACTTAAAATTTCCTCTTCAAAAAACTTTTCTTACCTTAAATTCATAAACATTCCATACCCCTATTTTCTTTTTTAAATTCTAACATTTTTTCTTAAGCCAAACAAATCAACACAGCCATATACCTTTCGTGGGATTAAAATCAAATCAAAACAACACAAAAAAACAATGCCAGCCAAGCCAGGTACTTCTTTGTAATCTAGAAAACACCCCTCCAAAATACAAACAAACAAACCCAGAGAAAAACCAAAAACAAACAACAAAAAACCCACCAAAACTTAAAATTTCCTCTTCAGAAAACTTTTCTGACCTTAAATTCATAAACATTCCATACTCCTATTTAAAAAAAATCCTAACAACTGTTTTTCTTAAGCTAAACAAATCAACACAGCCGTATACCTTTCCTGGTTTAGGATGAAAACAAAACAAAACAAAACAAACAATGCCAGCCCAGCCAGGTACTTCTTTGTAATCTAGAAAACACCCACCCCCTCCCCACAAAAAAACAACCCAGAGAAAAACCAAAAACAAACAACAAAAAACCCACCAAAAATTAACATTTCCTCTTCAGAAAACTTTTCTGACCTTAAATTCATAAACATTCCATACTCCTATTAAAAAAAAAATCCTAACAACTTTTTTTCTTAAGCTAAACAAATCAACACAGCGTATACCTTTCCTGGGCATAGAATCAAAACAAAACAAAACAAAACAAACAATGCCAGCCCAGCCAGGTACTTCCGTAGAATGTAGAAAACAATCTCCCCCCACCAAAAAAAAAAAGAAAACCCAGAGAAAAAACCAAGAAACAACCCCCCCCCCAAAAAAAAAAAAAAATTAACATTTCCTCTTCAAAAAACTTTTCTGACCTTAAATTCATAAACATTCCATACCCCTAATTTTTTAAAGCCCAACAACTTTTTTTCTTAAGCCAAACTTCTCAACACACCCATATACCTTTCCTGGTTTAGAATCAAAACAAAACAAAACGAAACAAAGCAAACAATGCCAGCCTAGCCAGTACTTCTGTGTAATCTTACACGCGAACCTTAGCTTGCAGCCTGCTAAAAGCACATTACAGATCAGAGCAGTGGCTGGAGATTTATCATCTTGTTTGTGCATCGTGGACAGAGCGGGGTTACAAAAAACATCCGCCCATCAGTAACATCTCTGTCTGTCTCTTTGTCTGTCTGTTTGTCTGTCGTTCTGTCTGTGTCTTTCTGTCTCTGTCTCTCTGTACCTGTCTCTGTCTCTTCATCAGTAAAATCTATATCTCTCCCTCTTCATTATGAAATTCTCTCTCCTCTCTCTCCTCTCTCTCTCTCTCTCTCTCTCTCTCTCTCTCATCTGTAAAATCTCTCTCTCTCTCTCTCTCTCTCTCTCTCTCTCTCTCTCTCTCTCTCTCTTGCTCTTGCGCCCTCTCTCTCTCTTCTCTCTCTCTCTCTTCTCCTCTCTCCTCCTCTCCTCTCTCTCTCTCTCTCTCTCTCTCTCTCTCTCTCTCTCTCTCTCTCTCTCTCTCTCTCTTCTCTCTCTTCATCGAATTTTTGTTTTTCCATCTTCCATTAATTTTTTCATCTTCCATTTTTTTGCCCTTCAAAGTGTATGGTGACCTAAGGCCGATATACATGAAACCATTTCAGAGTTCAGAGAGTTCCCTCTCTGAATCAGTAAAATCTTTCTTTTCCGCTGTCTGTCTGTCTGTCTGTCTGTCTCTCTCTCTCTCTCTCTCTCGGTGCCACTGTTCTTATTCAGAGGATAGTATACGACCCCACCGCACTGTTACAGGAAGTTGTATGTGATTCGTTGGATATGCGCAGTAAAGTAGGAAGTTTGGTGGTTGAGGAAAGTGATTTCTTTTATTGGGAAGAGAACAAAAGATGGAGGTAGTGTGTGGTGGATTTGTTGAGTTTTTAGAGTTGTAGTTATTGTTGGTTTAAATAAGGTTTATTTATTGATAAGCAAGAAACAAGCATAGTGTGAAGAATGTAATCAGCATAGCAGCAACAAAGCAAGTAGCTTATGTTGTGCTCAAGTACAAAATCAACATTCTTAAAGGCGATTGATGATCCATACAATGACCAACTGAAGAAAATGGGAAAAATGACCGAGCTTAATAATACTAACAACAGCATTTACATGTGCAGATAATGAAATTATGGAAGATTTCTCCAAAAGACATGTAGTTATTGTTGTTGTTGTTGTTGTGGCGGTGGTGAGAGTATAATGGTTGTCTTTATGAACGCCGTCATTGTTTTTGGTTTAAAGAGATCTTAGCAAATAATTATGAGTAATATCTCTCTCTCTCTCTCTCTCTCTCTCTCTCTCTAGATATATATATATATATATATATATATATACATACATACATACATACATACTAGTATAGAGAGCAATAAAAAGCCAATACCACATGTTCTGTTGTTGTTGTTGTTACTGTTGTTGTAGTGGAAGTGCTCGTGATAATGGTTATTGGTGGGCACAAACGGTCCACACTCACAAACATCTCACCATAGATGAACCTCGGAACTCTTACCACCACCACCACCCCTAAAAAAAAGGAATAGAAAGAAAAAAAATAGAAAGAAGCAAATTTTCATCAGAGTATATAAATCAAGTTCTCAAAGACGAACGGAGACAGAAGAGAGGTAGACAAACAGACAGACAGACATGGAGAGGGACAATAGAAAGGAAACAAGATTTATTTATCTGTTCTTTCATCCCGAGGATAATAAGGAATAATCACTCACGCTTTTAAAAAAAAATATCAAGACCCCGTGTACATTCCGATTCATAAATTTTGTCATCCCTTCCCACCGGCAAACAGTGGCCTACGCTTTCAAACAGTGGAATAGGTTTTAACGTGCGTGCAAGATGTTCTGCGTGTGTTCTGCACGCGGGGCGTTGGTTTATTGTCTCATTCGAAGGTTTGCGAAAGAGAGGGAGAGAGAGAGAGAGAGAGAGAGGAGAGAGAGAGAGAGAGAAGATGAGAGAGAGAGAGAGAGAGAGAGAGAGAGAGAGAGAGATGATACAGACAGAGACGACAGAAAGAGAGCCGATAGGACATAGACAAGACAGAACAGATAGACAGGAACAAACAGATAGACAGACAAACAGAGAGACAAACAGAGAGACAGAAAACAGAAGACACAAAAAGGCACACCAACAGCACACATCAGACAAGATACAGGCAGCAGAGCCACACACATACACACACACACACACACAAACACACACAGCACACACTTAACACACACAACACACACAACACACACACACACACACTAAGCCCCCCACCCACACACACACACACACCCTTACACACACACACACACACACACTAACCCCCCCCCCCCCACACACACACACTAACCCACACAAACACTAACACTAACTCCCCCCCCCCACACACACTAACACTAACCCTCCCCCCACTCCCACACACACACTAACACTAACCCTTACACACACAAACACGCTAACCCCCACACACTAGCACATCACAACACACACACAACACACTAACACCCCCCCCACACACCCACACATACACTAACACACACACTAACACACACACCAACACACACACATACTCTCTCACACACACAGAGAAACCTTTTTTTTCTTTCCTTGGAAAAGATGGCCAAGGAATAGGGAATGAGAAGAGCTTTAGCAGGGGACACAGTCAGCAGTGACACGTTGACAGAAAACAGACAGGCCAATGCCTTCTCATTAACTTTTCCTTTTTGTTTTGTTTTGTTTTGTTTTGGTTTGGTTTTGGCCCAAGGTATCATGTCAGTCATTTCCAGAGAGAAATTTAAAACAAAAACCAAAACAAATCCCCCCAAAACCCCAACCCAACCAAACTTGTTGCTCTTTTCTTGAAGTCATCGGTTTTGTTATATAATCGGGATCTGTGCAGAGTTTGGTTTAGGCCAAAAAGGCTTTGTCAGTTATTGATGTAAGCATAGTATAGTATAGTATAGTAAAATAGAGTATAGTATATTACAGTATAGTATAGTATAATATAGTGTAGTATAGTACAGTATAATAGAATATAGTACAGTACAGTATAGCATAGTATAGTATAATAGAGTATAGTATAGTATAGTGTAGTATAGTATAGAAAAGTATAGTATAGTATAGTATAGCACAGCATAGCGTAGCATAGCATAGCATAGTATAGTGTAGTGTAGTCTAGTATTGTGTTGTGTTGTATTGTGTTGTATTGTATTGCGTTGTGTTGCATTACATTACAGTGCATTGCATTATATTATATTTATTTATTTATTTATTTATTTATTTATTTATTTATACCACTTTAAGTCACGGGATTTCTCTGCGTGAAATTCGGGCTGCTCTCCCCGGGGTAAGCACGTCGCCACAAGAGCAGCGCCACCCTTTTATATTATATTATGTTACATTATATTATATCATATCATAGCATATTGTATTGTATTTTTTTGTCTTGAAAGGTAAACCACTTTAAGTCATAGTAGATTTATCTGCGTAGAAATTCGAGCTGCTCTCCCCGGGGAGAGCGCGTCGCCGCAAGAGCAGCGCCACCCATTATTTTATTTTATTTTCCTGTCAGTATAATATGTATTTGGTTTCCTATACAAAGTGGCTTTTTTCTACAGACTTTTGCAAGGGACAACTCCCTTGTTGCCGTGGGCTCTTTTCCGTGTGCTAAATAATAATTACGTGTATCATACGGGACCTCAGTTTATCGTATCATCAGAAAAAAACTAGTACCAAGACCACCACTCACGGTTTAATGGATAGGAGAAAAAGTTTCTGACCCAAACGGGGATTCGAACCATCACACACTTCGAACCCGAACTTTTCGCTTTCTAGGCAGGTGGGTTACCCGTAGACCACCGGCCCTCCTATTTTTATTTATCATATTCTTTTATATCGAGGATAATGGAATAAGCACTTATGTGCTTTTTACATCCAGTCCCCGTGTGTATGCGGTTTTGTCAATTCTGTCATCTGTTCCCACCTATAGGAAAGTAGTGGTATGGTAAAGCAGTACATTCTTTTGGTTTTTTTTTTGGGGAGGGGGAGGGGGTTGCTCTAGATATGGATTGGGGTTTTTTAGTCAAGTATTCCAGTTTCAGATACATTGTGTCTGGCACTCATGATCTTGGGTCAAAGAAAATCTCCAAGGTATTTACAATAACGATAATCATATACCTAATGATATTGATTGATTAATGCTACAAAACATGATGGCAATAGGGACAGAGAGAGAAACAAGAAAAAACAAGAACACACACAACAACAGACACAACACACACACACACACACACACACACACACACAACACAACACACACACAACACACGCACCGCGCGCGACCCCACCGCTGATACATACTGGAACACAGACACAGAACAGACAACAGGACAGACACACAGACACACACAAGACACAAAACACACAACAGACACAAGCGCGCGCACATACATACTCATACATACACACACACTCGCGCGCGCATACACACATACACAAAAGTAAGAGAGAAGATAGGTGAGGGAGGAGGTAGAGAAGGCAGATAGAGAGGAGGATTCCGGATGAATAGATAAACAAGAGAGAGAGAGAGAGAGAGAGAGAGAGAGAGAGAGAGACAGGCAGACAGAGACAGACAGACAGACAAGACAGAGACAGAGACAGAACAGAAAGTGACACAAAAAATAGAGACAGAGAGACAGAGACAAGAGAGACAGAGACAGAGACACAGACACACAAATAGACGACAGACACACAGACAAAGAAACAGACAAAGAAACAGATACACAGACACACTGACACGAAGAGAGCAAAACTGACACATGCCACTATTATTGCAAACCGGCCCCCGTGAGAAAAAAGTAGCGAACAAATTTTGACAAAACAAAGAACTGTTTGTAATGACTGACGATGTTTATCAGAACTCAACACGCAGGCAGACTGCGTGTGGGAACTAGGACGAAGCGGAAAACACAGACAGAAATAGAACAATAAGTGTGAAAGAGCGAAAACAGAGAAAAGAGATGAAAAGAGATGGAGAAAAGATAATTATAAACTCGCCCCCTCCCCCCCCCCCCCCTCCATCCCCCCCTCCCCTCGTGAAGAAATCCTTTGATAAAAAATTAAAAGAATTTTCTCATGGCTTTTTCCAGTGATATATCGAAGTTCTTGCTTTATATCATCTTTTTATTTCAAAGTACAATGGAATAAGCACGCGTTGTGCTATTTTTCTTCTTCTTCAAACATTCGCAGTTCCCATAATTATGCATGCACGCAGTTTTGTGAATTTTATCATCCGTTCTCACGGGCACAAAATGGCCTACTCTTGCAAAATCGGAACAAGTTTTAACATTTTTTGGAGGTTTAAGGCTTTGTTTTTAATATGAAAGTGTCGGTTTTTGCATGCTGGTTCTTCAATGTACAGCTTACCCTATATTGTGCAAAACATCTGTTAGCGGTATCAAACCAGAATACTTTTGACAGCTAAAAAAAAAGTCATTGGATGAAATGAGGGATAGGTTTTTATGCGGTCACTACTTGTGGATTATTGACTTACCAAAAATCTCCAACCTTCATGACTGATTCCTTGTGCTTACGAACACCTAGATTCAGCCAGTCCACTGTTGGCCGTCGCTCTTTCTCTGTTTCTGGTCCATCGATTTGGAATGGCCTCCCTATCTCTCTTCGCCAAAGACCTTCTTGTGACACTTTAAAATCTGGCCTCATGACATATTTGTTTCAAACCTAAGAATTTCCTCTCATGTTTCATTTCATAGCTATCCCTACTTTTCAACAGCCAAAAATTCCATCACCCTTCTAAAGTGTATAACCTGTGTGTGTGTGTGTGTGTGTGTGTGTGTGTGCATGCATTTGGACTTGTTAGAACTATTACTTGCTATTGGTTGCATGACTGTGTAAGAATGAGTTGAGTGCAAGCGCTTTGATTTGTCTGTGCAAGATACAGCGCTGTATAAATTCCATTTATTATTATTATTATTATTATTATTATTATTATTAATTAGACAGGGATTTTATCCCCAAAGTCGCAAAAATCTCAACCATTGGTGAACTTCGGAGCTCTAGCCGAGGTACGAGAAAATTAAAAAAGGAAGAAAAGACATATACATATTTAAATACATATACAGAAATATCAGTAACGTACCTATACAGGTTTCATATCATAGGAAAACTGTTGTTTCCTGGACAAAACTTTTTACGTGTGCGTGTGCAGTGTGGCCTTTATCCACTGAACCATGTATTTCATCGTTGTGTAATAAATCATTCTGACCATTACCCATCGAAGCATGTATCCCACCATAATGTGGTGTTCGTTAATTTTTGTGTTATTGATATAGTCCCTTTCTCCATGTCACGGTGACGTGGATAAGCTTTACCAAGGGCAATTATTTTTTTGTCATGTTTAGAGTGCTCTGTCTTGTTATTCGCCATTGTTCTTGACTTTCGAAATCAAAATGCTCTCTCTCTCTCTCTCTCTCTCTCTCTCTCTCTCTCTCTCTCTCTCTCTCTCTCTCTCTCTCTCTCTCTCTCTCTCCCCCCAACACCCCCCCCCCCCATCTCTCTCTACATTAATTTTCGAGTTAGCTGGGGGTTTTCCGTTTACTGAATGCATTATTTATCTCTTGTTTTAAGTAATTATAATCAGTGAATTTGAATATTGATGTCCACATTTTTTAGGGAATAATAATATGTATTTTTTAAAATACACATTTATCTCTCTTTTTTTCTTGAGATTATAGGTTGAATTTTTTTTGTTTCTGTTGTTGTTATTGCTGTTGGTTTTTTTGTATGTTATTTTTTATTTTTGCTTTTATTTTTTTTAACATTAGTTGTTTCCTAATCAGGACCGTTTGAAAAAAAAGTATGTGAATGCTTATATGTAGCCTTTGAAAAATAAAAGTCAGTCATTCATTCACACATACACACACACACACACACACACACACACAACACACACACACACACACACACACACACACACACACACACACGCGCGCGCGCGCGCGCGCGCGCAGGCAGAGCTTTTTGTGTGTATTTCAAACAACGCATGATAGACTTTAAAGTGCAAGAGTGGGATTAGCACGTCCAAGAAAGTGAAAGGTTGTCACTCTTTAGACTTATCAAAGTAAATAATTTGATTGGATCAGGCCATAATTATCGAGGGATATATATGAACGGGATCAGTTTTTATATATATATATATATAGAAATTCATTAGTTCGAAATTTAAACTGGGGGTATCTGATATTGCTGTGCACAGTCAAAGATTTAAACCCCTTTCATTACAAAATCAACCTTCAAATGAGACTATAAACCAAAGTCCCGTGTGCGAACGCTCGCAGAACATCTTGCGCAAACGTTAAAACCTGTTCCGCTTTTCGGAAGAGAGGCCATGCCATTGTGTGCCGGAGGGAAGGGATGACAACATTTACAAAACTGCATGCACAAGGGGATTGGATGTAAAAAAAAAGCACACGAGTGCTTATTCCATTATCCTTGAAATAAATAAAAGAATAAATAAATAGGAAATTGAATAAAATTACGAACGTCTGTTATATAGATTAGCTAGGGAAGACGAAAGTTCATTCTGTATTACGTTGCCCCGTATTAGACCACCCGAGAAAGAAAAGAATACATTCCTCTGAAATAATTTATTACAGAAAACCCATATATCATGGAATAATTTTGGCTTTTGACATAATCAGATCAGACTGTCGTTCATAATCTTGTCATGTTTCGTTATAAATCTGTCAAAAGACGACGTTGTTTGGTTGGATAAAGCAACAAACTGACACCCACTCAATGTTTAATCATAACCATAATTTATGGTGTTGTGTGTGTGGGTGGGTGGGTGGGTGGGTGAGTGATTGGGTGGGTATGATGAATTATTCATGTCGCACATGAGGATCCATAACAACCTCCTTCCAATGGGGCTATGGCCTTGTGAAATACAGTTTCATTATCGTTCTCTCTGTCCATCCGTCTCTTTGTCTGTCCTGTCTGTCTGTTTTCTGTCTTGTGTGTCTCTATCTCTGTCTCTGTCTCTGTCCTGTCTCGTCTCTCTTCTCTCTCTGCTTCTTCTCTCTCTCTCTCTCTCTCTCTTCTCTCTTCTCTCTCCCTCTCTCCCTTTCTCTCTCCATCTCCAATTTTTGTGTCTCTGTGTGCCCTGTGTTTCTGTCTCATTCTCTGTGTCTCTGTCTCTCACTGTGAGTTAGTAGAGAGAGAGAGAGAGAGTGTGTGTGTGTGTGATGTTGTGTGTGTGGTGTGTGTGTGTGTCTGTCTGTCTGTCTGTCTGTTTCTCTACCTCACTCTCTCTCTCTCTTTCTCTCTCTCTGTCTCTCTCTCTGTCTTTCTCTCTCTCCCACTCTCTTTCACTCCCTCTCTCTTTCTTTCTGTCCTTCCCTCTGTGTGTGAGTGTGTATGCGCGCGCGCGCGCGTGTGTGTGTGCGTGCGCGGAAATGCATGTGCGCGAACAGTGTGTTCTGATTTGCCCTAACAAGGAAATTGCCTTCTGCCTAATTTGCATGACTGCATACATCATGGGTTTTTGTTTTTGTTTTTGCACATTGTGCTCTAGATTAATTTTATTCTTGCATTACTCATACTTTGACTTGATTATTTATCATCTGAGAGATTGGCTATTTTCTATAATTGCATTACTAATACATTGATTCGATAATTTCTAATCAGAGAGAGATGGGCTATTTTCTATATTCGCATTATTAATACTTTGATTTTAATAATTTTCAATTCAGAAGATTGGCTTTTTTTCTTCTTAAGTTGCACTACCAATACTTTCACTAGATAATTTATAATCCGAGAGAGCGGCTACTTTCTATATTTGTACTGCCAATACTTTGATCATTTCCAAGACGAGTTAGAGATTGGCCATTTTCTATATTTGCTTTCTCATACTTTGATTTGATTATTTCCAAGACGAGCGATTGGCTAATGAAAATTGATTTCTGCTTGTAGCTTGCACTTCTTAAAATAGTCTTTTGGTAATTTTTTTGGTTCCCACTCTCTTACTCTTTCTCTTCTTTGTGTCTTTCAGTCCGTCTGTCTCTCTGTATGTCTGTCTGTCGGTGTGGATGTCTGTCCACTTGTCTATCTGTCTGTCTGTCGGTGTGGCTATCTGTCTAGTTGTCTGTCTGTCTGTATGGCTATCTGCCCGACTGTCTGTTTGTCTGTCTGTCAGTGTGTCTATTTGTACAGCTGTCTGTCTGTCTGTCTGTCTGTCTGTCGGTATGTCTATCTGTCCAGTTGTCTATCTGTCTGTCTGTCTATATGTCAGTGTGGCTATCTTTTTAGTTGTCTGATTGTCTGTCTGTCTGTCTGTATGGCTATCTGTCCGGCTGTCTGTTTGTCTGTCTGTCTGTCTGTCCAGCTGTCTGTCTGTTGGTCGGTGTCACTATCTGTCCAGCTGTCTATCTGTCTGTCTGTTAGTGTGTCTATCTGTACAGCTGTTTGTCTGCCTGTTTGTCGGTGTGGCTATCTGTCCATATGTCTATCTGTTTGTCTGTCTGTAAGTCTGCCCGGCTGTCTGTTTGTCTGTCTGTCTGTGTGTCTATCAGTCCAGTTGTTTGTCTGTC
>CM054138.1:26793163-26796210 GCA_028751875.1 Rapana venosa
ACATACATACATACATACATACATACATACATACATACATTCACACATACATGCATACATCTAATATCATTACATAAATGACCTCTCCCATTTTTTTCTTCCAGACAGCACGTACTCTGCCCCAGTGACTTAAACTTTTCCATAATTCTCTTGTGATTCATCATCCCCATTTTCAGGGCAAAGCTGTGTAGATTCATTTGCTGTGTCAATAGTGATCGATGGATGCGATTTCTTGCCTTGCTTTGCTTGTGCTTCTTTATTGTTTTGTCTTATCCTTCTTTCTTTCTTTGGTATTGAAGTCTGAGTTTGTTCTTAAGGCCTGAGGCGATTTAGTTTGATATAAATGAAAGGCGATAGCGCTGGTTTTGTGGTTTTGCTTTTTTGTTTTGTTTTACTAAAACATTATTTAGCATTAATTAATTGGGTTTTTTTGCTAGTGTTATTTGTTCGACAGTATCACTGTATTATGTTGTTGGTTTAAAAAAAATCGTATATCACTTCGTGTTGCACTGTATTGTACTGCGCTAAATTGTATTGTACTATGTCTTGTATCATTGTAGTTATTACATTACAGCGCATTGCACACACACACACACATACACACACACACACACACTACACACACATATGCACACACACATACACGCAACAGAACACAACAGACAAAGATACACACATTACAAAACAACACACACACACACACACACACCAGAACACAACACAACACAAGACATACACACACACACACTCGCTCTCTCCCTCTCTGTCTCTCCTCTCTCTCTACCTTCATCTCTCTCTTCCACCTCTCCTCTCTCCTCCCCCCCTCTCTCTCCCGCCTCTCTCCTCCCTCCCACCCCTCTCACTTCCCCTTCTCTTCCTCCTCTTCCCCGCTCCCTTCTCCCTCTCTCCCTCTCTCTCCCTCACCCCCCCTCTCTCCCCTCTTTCCATTCACCCTCTTCCTCTCCCCCCCGTCTCTCTCTCCATATCTCTCTTTCTCTCTCCCTCTCCTACGTCTCTCCTCCCTCTCTCTCCTCCCCCCTCTCCTCCCCACTCTCCCTTTCTCCCTCTCTCTCAACTCACTCTCTCCCTCCCTAGCCCTCTCCCTCTTTCTTCTCCCTCTCTCCTCACATACTCTCCCCCTCTCTCTCCCCTCTTTCTATTCCCCCGCTTCCCCCCCCCCTCTCTCTTTCCAAATCTCTCTTGCTCTCTCCCTCTCATAAGTCTCTCCTTCTCCCTCTCTCCTCCCCCTCACTCTCTCCAACCCTAGCCCTCTCTCGCTCTCTCCCATTTGTTTGTTTGTAGTTGTTTTTTCTTGGTTTTTTGTTTGTTTGTTTGGTCGGGGATGGTTCTTTTTTTTTTTGGGGGGGGGGGGGGGGGTGGTGTTCTGGGTTTGTTTGTTGTTTCTTGTTTGTCTGGGATTGTTTGTTTGTTTGTTTGTTTCTTTCTTTCTTTCTTTTTCTCTCTTTTGCTTTTTAATTTTTTTTTCCTTTTGCTTCTACTGTTTGAAAGTATGAGTACTGAGTTCACTATTAATATGTAACCCTACGGGCGGGGACTGGATGTAAAAAGCACATGAGTACTTATTCATTATCCTGGAAAAAAAAGAATTTGTCTCTATTACTTACAATGTGTAGATGTTCTTTTTATGACTTTATTGGGGTTTTCCCCCTCTTTATTGTGTGAGTGTATGGGTATTGCACTTATTTTTATTATCATGACATTCAATTTGTATGAGTATTATTTAAAGTGTTGGTGTTGATCGTGTGCTCTGTGAGTATTATATATTTAGTATTATCCCTGAGACACACACACACACAAACACACACACACACACACACACACACACACACACACACACACACACACACACACACACACACACACACACACACACACACTCACTCACATTCTCTCCCTCAATGACTGTATAGATTTAGATTTCTTCTTTTGTTTTGTTTCTTGTTTTTATTGTGTGAACATATGGGTATTGAGTTTATTTCATTATCATGACATATAATTTGAAACGAGTATAATCAAAAATGAGTGTTGATGGTGATCGTGTACTGTTTTTGGAATTATATATTGGATATTATCTTTGAAATACACACACACACACTCTCTGTCTGTCTGTCTGTCTCTCTCTCTCTCTCTCTCTCTGTCTCTCTCTCTCTCTCTTCTCTCTCTCTCTCTCTCTCTCTCTCTCTCTCTCTCTCTCTCTCACCTTTTATCGTTTTGCTTATAGTTATGGTGTATCCTGATGAAGGATTCATATTTTATATTTTCAATACTTATTGGACTTATCCTCTGTACTTAAGTCTTAATGAATGCCCTATTTCAATATCTTATTGTTATGTGTAACAAGTATATGTACCATTTGACAATGTGTAGATGTTTATCTTATGACTTATTAAGTTTGGTTGTTATTTTTCTTGGTTTTGTTGTTGTTGTTGATGTTTCTTTTTCTCTTTTTTCTTTTTTTTCTTCTTTTGTTGGTTTGGCTTTTCTTTCTCTTTTGTTTGTTTGTTTGTTTTGGTTGTGGGTTTTTTTTTGGATGGTGGTGGGTGGGGGGTGGTGGGGTGTTTTTAGGGTTTTCTTTATTAGTTTGCTTTCAGGGGGGGGGGGGATGGTTGTTGGGGGGCTGTTTGAAAAGGGTTACTTCCCCATGTTTCTACTGTGAGACTGTATAAGTGTTGGGTTATTATTAAGATGTATCCCTACTGGCGGGGACTGGATGTAAAAAAGCACATGAGTGCTTATTCATTATCCTTGAAATAAAAGAATTTGTCATTGTCATTGTCATTGTCTCCCCCCTCTCTCCCTTTATCCTCCCTCTCCTTATCTAAGCCTCTCTCTCTCTCACTGACAAAACCTTCACTTAATCAACACCCTTATAACACACACACTCTTTTCTTTCTCTCTCCTCTCTTTCTCTCCTCTCTCTCCTTCTCCCCTCTCTCCTCTTTCTCTCTCTTTCTCTCTCTCTCTCTCCTTCTCTCTCTCTCTCTCTTTTCTCTTTCTCCTCTCTCTCTCTCTTTCTCTCTCTCTCT
>CM054138.1:26796710-26814022 GCA_028751875.1 Rapana venosa
TTCAATTTTCGTATGGAAACAACATTCAGATTGTTCTACTAGCTGTTCGTGGAACTTTACTGAAAGACATACTCAACTGGAAGAAAAACAGAAAACAGAAACTCCAACCTATGTCTTCATGGCTATAAATAGACGCTAGACAGAAGCTATGCTACAGCCGAGTGGTTAAGACCATCCGACTTCAATCCCACGGGTCCACGAAGTCGTGGGTTTGAATCTCGGCAGTGGCTGGTGAATTAATGGTGGGAATTTTTTTTACAATCTCCCGTTTGGACCCGAAACTTTTCCCCCATTCATTAGACCATGAGTGGTGGTCTGGGCGCTAGTCTTTCGGATGAGACGATAAACCGAGGTCCCGTGTGTTACAGAAACAAATTATTTAGCGCACGGCAAGAGAGTTGTCCCTGGCAAAATTCTTTAGAAAAAAGCCACTCTGATAGGGAAACAAATGCAGTTGTAGACAGAAAAAAAGGGTGGCGCTGCTCTGTGGCGACGCGCTCTCCCCGGGGAGAGCAGCCCGAATTTCACGCAGAGAAATCTGACGTGACTTAAAATGGTATAAATAAATAAATAAATAAATAAATAAATAAATAAATAATAGTGCCAACTTCAAGTGCAGACCTACCAGTGCCTTAATTCCCTGCGCGAGCATGTACACATGTAGAAGACGAAATATACACATTAAAGATCCCGAAGTTCATGTCAGCCATTCGGTGGGTTACGGAAACACGAACATACCCAGCATACATGCCCGAAGTTGGAAAGTGGATGCCTTCATGGTGGGCAAAAACGGTAGCAGACGCAAAAATCTCACCATTAGCGAACCTAGGATCTCAAGCAGAGGAATAAAAGAAAAAAAGCTGCGTACCCTATTTTTGAGTTTTCTCAGACGGCTTGAATCGGAGAGAGTGAAAGAAGACTGTCTCTTTACACTAAGGAGAAGTTTGTTGAGAGTTTTAGAGTTGGAGTGAGTTGTGGTGTGTGGTATGATGGTGGTGTAGTGTAAAGTGTTGGCGGGGGAGATGTGCTATCTATTTATTTATTTATCGAAAATTAATTTTTTAATTTATTCTTTTATATCGAGCATAATGGAACAGTGAGTATTGGAGGGCAAACAATCACAAACTTGCGCTTCGCTGATGATATTGACGGATTAGCTGGTCACGAGCAAGACCTAACAGACTTTAGTGAACCGCATAGAAGAAAAATCATCAAAATTTGGTATGGAAATCAGCGGGGAAAAAACAAAAGTGATGACAAACAGCAACTTCACATCAGAAATCAAAATCAAAGACCAGAAACTTGAAAATGTTTACATATTCAAATATCCGGGATCTATCGTGACAGACGAGGGATCAAAACCAGAAATACTGTCAAGACTTAACCAGACCACAGCCGCAATGACCAAGCTCAAACCCATCTGGAGCAACAGAAAAATCGCCATCAGTTCCAAAATCAGACGGATGCGCTCTCTGGTCATGTCAATCTTCTTATAATTATGCATGTGAATCATGGACCCTCACGGCAGACTTAGAGAGAAGAATAAGAGCTGTAGAAATGAGGTGCTTCTAAAGGCTCTTAGGCATCTCGTACAAAGACCACATGACGAATGAAGTCGAGACGCATTTGCACTGAAATCGGGCCCTATACTGACCTTCAAACACTCGTCAGAAAACGAAAACTGAAGTAGTTTGATCATGTCACACGCTCCTCTGGTCTTGCTAAAACAATCCTACAAGGCACAGTGAGGGGAGGAAGAAGAAGAGGCAGACAAAGGAAGAGATGGGAGGACAACATTCGAGAGTGGACAGACATGGAGCTGAGAGACACCCTGAGGGTGGCTGAGAGACGAGGACTGGAGAAAGGTGGTTGACAAAGCTTCGAAGGCGCCCCAAAGGATTCAGAATCTGAGGGATCGGTGACGGTGATAATGGAATAAGCACTCATGTGCTTTTTTACATTCAGTCCCCGTGTGTATGCGGTTTTGTAAATTCTGTCATCTGTTCCTATCGGCACACAACGGCCTACTCTTACGAAAAGCGAAACAGGATTTAACGTGTGCGCAAGATGTTCTGCGTGCGTTCGCATACGGGGCCTCGGTTTATAGTCTCATACGAAGGACTTTTGGGGAGAGTGGTGTCTGCACTGATGTTAACTCCGGGGAAAATATCTCCTTGAACGGGAATCGAACCCGGGTCGTCAGAGACAGACAGTAGACAGTTTTAGAAGACTTAGTACTTGTTGTACACTGGTCAGCAGATACTAAAAGCGATATGGCAGTCTTTGAGGTACAATCTGTTCATGAAATATTTCAATCATCTCTTCCTTTCTTTCTTTCTTTCTTTCTTTCTTTCTTTCTTTCTTTCTTTCTTTCTGTCTGTCTGTCTGTCTGTCTGTTCTTTCTGTTTGTCTGTTCTTTCTTTCTGTCTGTCTGCTCTCTCTGTTTGTCTGTTCTTTCTGTCTTTCTTTTCTTCCTTTTTTCTTCTCTTTCTTTCTTTCTTTCTTTTTTTCTTTCTTTCTTTCTTTCTCTTTCCCCTCCTCCCTAAATTCCTTCCCTCCCTCCCTCCTATCCATCCATCCATCCATCCATCCATCCATCCATCCATCCATCCATCCATCCATCCATCCATCCATCCATCCATCCATCCATCCATCCATCTATCCATCCACCTCTCTCTCTTTCATTTTTATTTCCTTGCTTCCTTCTCATCCTTTCTTTCTCTCTTTCTTTCCTTTCTTCTTCCTCGCTTGCTTGCTTCCTTCTCTCCTTCCTTCCTTCCTTCTCCCTCAGCCACCCCTCTATTGCTCTCTCGTACCTGATCTCTCTTTCTCTTTTCTTCCTCCCTCTCTCTCCTTCTCTCTCTCGCTCTCTCTCTCTGTGTCTCTGTCTCTGTCTCTCTCTCTCTCTCTCTCTCTCTCTCTCTCCTCTCTCTCTTTCTCTCTCCCTCTTCCCCCCCCCCCCCCTCTCTCTCTCTCTCTCTCTCTCCTTTTGCATCTTGCTCTTTCATGTACAGAGGAAAGATGTTGTATTGATCCTCATCGATCGTAGCAACTACCAGTTTTCAACAGTCACGTCAGTGGGCTGTGGTATTTCTGTGCCTCTTCCTGTTTCCCTTAAATGTGTCTGCTGGATGCGTGTAATGCTGTTTACAGCGCTTGCAGCTCTCCCTCTTTCTGTAAGGGAGTCTGTTCTTTTACAGCTTTTTGCAGTTTACAGCGTTTGCAGTTCTTCCTCTTCCTGTCTCTGTAAATGAGTGGGTATGTTTTTACAGCGTTTGCAGTTTATAGCGTTTGCAGTTCTTCCTCTTCCTGTTTACGTAAAACTAGTGAGTCTTTTTACAGCGTTTACAGTCTATAGTGTTTCTAGTTCTTCCTCTTCCTGTTTCCTGTAAATGAGTCTGTTTTTACACCGTTTGCAGTTTATAGTGTTTGCAGTTTTTCCTCTTCCTGTCTCTGTAAATGAGATTTGTTTTTACAGTGTTTGCAGTTTATAGCGTTTGCAGTTCTTCCTCTTCCTGTTTACGTAAAATTAGTGAGTCTTTTTACAGCGTTTACAGTTTATAGTGTTTCTAGTTCTTCCTCTTCCTATTTCCTGTAAGTGAGTCTGTCCTTTTACAGCGTTTGCAGTTTATAGTGTTTGCAGTTTATAGTGTTTGCAGTTTATAGTGTTTGCAGTTTATAGTGTTTGCAGTTTATAGTGTTTGCAGTTTATAGTGTTTTCAGTTCTTCCTCTTCCTATTTCCGTAAAATTAATGGGTCTGTTTTTACAGCGTTTGCAGTTTATTATGTTTGCAGTTCTTCCTCTTCCTGTTTCCTGTAAAATTAATGGGTCTGTTTTTACAGTGTTTACAGTTTATAGTGTTTCTAGTTCTTCCTCTTCCTGTTTCCTCTAAATGAGTCTGTTTTTACAGGGTTTGCAGTTTATAGTGTTTGCAGTTTACAGGGTTTGCAGTTTACAGGGTTTGCAGTTTACAGGGTTTGCAAGTTATAGTGTTTGCAGTTCTTCCTCTTCTTGTTACCTGTAAATGAGTCTGTTTTTACAGTGTTTACAGTTTATAGTGTTTCTAGTTCTTCCTCTTCCTGTTTCCTCTAAATGAGTCTGTTTTTACAGTGTTTGCAGTTTATAGTGTTTGCAGTTCTTTCTCTTCCTGTTTACGTAAAATTAATGAGTCTGTTTTTTACAGCGTTTACAGTTTATAGTGTTTGCAGTTTACAGCATTTGCAGTTTATAGTGTTTGCAGTTCTTCCTCTTCCTGTTTCCTGTAAATGAGTTTTGTTTTTACATCGTTTACAGTTTCCGCTCTTCCTGTAAAATAGTCTTTTCTTGCTTTCTTTCTTTTTTCTTTTGAATTTTTTTTACAGCGTTTGCAGTTCTCTCTCTTCCTATAAATGAGTCTTTTATTTTAAAAAAAAGTGTTTGCACGTCTTCCTCTTCTTCCTGTTTCCGTTAATGAGTCTGTTTTTACAGCGTTTCAAGTTCTTCCTCTTCCTGTGAGTCTATTTGGAGTTCTTCCTCTTCGTGTTTTCAAGTCTAGTCAAGTCAAAATGATCTTTATTGGAGGTAAAAGAGTAAGCTTACCAGCTTTTTTTCATCCTACCCTTACACACACACAGAGCAACCCACCCCCCCTCAAAGCTTCATAAAGCAGACGAAACAATTTTAGCAAATCATATCAAAGCAAAAGGACGAAGCAACACAAAACGATGTCAACATAAATACAAGTCCAGGAAAAACGCCGTCTGGAACATAACAACAAGACCTAAAATGAACAAAAGAGACCACAAATGCAATGTTTTTCTAAATGAATGTGTAAGATGTGTGATTTTTTAAAAACAGCATTTTGCAGTTCTCTCCATTTTTGTTTTCTTCAATGACTCTGCTGGGTGTGTGATGCAATCACGCATGCAGAACATCTTGCACACATGTTAAAACCCGTTCCGCTTTTCGGAAGAGTAGGCCATCGTGTACCGGTGAGAACGGATGACAAAATAAAATTTCAAAGCTGCATACACACGGGAACTAGATGTAAAAACAGGATATGCGTGTTTATTCCATTATCCTCAAAAGAAAAGAAAGAAAGAATGAATTGATAAATAAATAAATGCTGGTTATAGCGTTTATAGTTCTTTGCACATCTCTCTGCGTGACATCCGAGCCGCTCTCTTCTCTTGAAGAGAGCATTACAAAGCATCCTAACTGTCTTCCTATTTTTCTTTCTTTTGTTATGTCTATATGGATGTGCAGAGAAAAAAGAATGGAAATTAGGATGTTACAAAGCAATGCAGTGAGTACAATCTGGGCAATTCTGTGCAATGTGTAACAAAATAGTGTGTATACTCCACATCGCCCCACTCCATTCTAGCCCATATCACAGCACATCAGATCACAGCACACCACAGCACATCACATCACATCACAGCACAGCACACCACAGTATATCACACCACACCACACAACACCACATCTCACTACACCACACCGCACCATACTATACCACACCGCACCATACTATATCATACCGCACCATACTGCACCACACCGCACCATACTACACCGCCCCACACCACACCACGCCATATAATAATAATAATAATAATAATAATAATAATAATGTATGGAATTTATATAGCGCTGAATCTTGTAAAGCAACAAATCAAAGCGCTCAGATTTTATTTCATACCACTTTAAGTCACGGCAGATTTCTCTCCGTGAAATTCGGGCTGCTCTCCCCGGGGAGAGCGGGAGAACGCGTCGCCACTTAGCGCTGCGCCACCCTTTCACCCTTTTTTTCTTCTTTTTTTTTCTGCAGCTGTATTTGTTTCCCTATCAGAGTGACTTTTTTCTAAGAATTTTGCCAGGGACAACTCTCTTGTTGCCGTGGGTTTTTTTACGTGCGCTAAATAATTATGTGTAACACACGGGACCTCGGTTTATCGTCTCATCCGAAAGACTAGCGCCCAGACCACCACTCATGGTCTAATGGATGGGGGAAAAATTTCCGGTCCAAACGGGGTACGAACCGCCGCACACTTCAGACCCGGACTTTTCGCTTTCTAGACAGGCGCGTTACCTCTAGACCACCGATCCACCACACCACACATCACCACAACACACCACACCACACCCCACTCCACCCCACTCCACTCCACCCTACTCCACTCCACTCCATAATACTCCACTCCACTTCTTTCCTTTTCAAGCCACTCTCCCCTCTTTCTGCTGTCACTACTGTCCTGTCAGAAGGGAAACCTTCAGAAGTGTTGTCTTGTCCTGCAGACATCTCCCATCTCCTACCCCAAGGAGTTATACAGCAGAAGGCAGGGAAGGATGGCTGTCACCTGGTGTCAGCAAGTGGCTGACTGATGTATGGAGGAGGAGATTTGTTGTAGTGATTCTCTGCCATCGCAGTAGGCAGCCGTCATTCTCGGAAGACGATGGGGTTGCATTGGAGTTGTTTTATTCTGGTACAGCGTCGGTTGTGGCTGGCAAAGTCCGACACGGGAATGACAGACAGTCCTTATGGCAGAGGGCACAGATGAAGTCTGACAATGCTGGTCTGTCTGTCTGCCTGGGCTTCAACCTTTCTTCTGATTCTCTTTGCCTCGTGCTGCTGAGCAAGCGTCTCTTCGAACTTGGAGAGACCTTTCTGCACAGTCTGTCTCCAGGCTGACCGTTCGAGGGCTGTTACTTCCCAGTTGTTCTGGTCGATGTTCAAGACTTTTAAGTCCCTCTTTTGAATCGCAGCTGTGGTCTGCCTGTGGGTCGTTTTTCCTGCACAAGTTCTCCTCAGAGGAGGTCTATAGGGATCCGTCCGTCGTCCATGCGCACGACATGGCCGAGCCAGTGCAGACGTTTCTGTTTCTGCAGCGTGTACATGCTGGTGCATCCAGCTCTTTCCAGGACAGTGTTGTTTGGGACCTTGTCCTGCCAGGTGATGTTCAGGATGCGTCCGAGGCAATGCATGTGAAAAGCATTGAGCTTTCGTTCTTGTCGGGCACGCAAAGTCCAGGACTCGCTGTCGTACAGGAGGGTGCTCACGACGCAGGCTCTGTAGATCTGGAGAAGAAACCAGAAGGAAGGGTAAGATAGCTGTAAGCTCTTCAAGAAATTTTTTTTGCTGCCATAATTATTGTCTTTCTTTTTTTGGCTGCGTTATCTTCCGTGAGCCGAAGACTTAGAGATCATTTTCTTTTATTGAATGATGATCAATGACAACGACGATGATGTTAATGATGCTGCTATGAGAGTGCATATGCCCTGAGACTACACGATAGGGCTGTACTCTACGCTTCTTATTTTACTTAAGGGGGACGGGATAGCCTAGTGGTTAGAACATTGCGCTCACAATCTGACGACCCGGGTTCGATTCCCGTTCAAAGGGGTATTTTCCCCTTGAGTTAACATCAGTGCAGACTCCACTCTCCCCAAAAGTCCTTCGGATGAGACTATAAACTAAGGCCCAGTGTGCGAACGCACGCAAAACATCTTGCGCACACGTTAAATCCTGTTCCGCTTTTCGTAAGAGTAGGCCATTGTGTGCCGGTGGGAACAGATGACAAAATGTACAAAGCCGCATACACACGGGGACTGGATGTAAAAAAGCACGTGATTGCTTATTCCATTGTCATCGATATAAAACAATAAAATGAAAAAATAAAAATAGAATATACCCAGACGTTAACGGGGACCAATAGATACAGACCTCTTCAGTGTTGGTCAGGTGGTTTGAGCAGCACTCCCAAAATCGCGTCCTGAAATTAAAGTGAATGAAGCTCGACAGTGTGGCACCAGTCATTTCAATGAGTCCATAGCAAACTTGCTGTGGGTTGGAGCAGGCCGAAGTCCGAAACATCCTTATCACTCTTACGGGATTCGAACTTGTGACCTTCCACTTCGTAATTCAAGGCGTCAACTACAGCGTCACGGAGGCTGGTTATGTAAGCTCTGATCTTGTTGATGCTCCATGGCACGCTTTGTGCTGTTCAAGCACGTCCTCTATATCAATGATAAGTTTATTTTATGATAATATATACAATTCTCTATTTGCTGTTTTGGGAGATTAAGCGAGAGAGATGGAGAAGAGAGAGAGAGAGAGAGAGAGAGAGAGAGAGAGAGAAGAGAGAGAGAGAGAGAGAGAGAGAGAGAGAGAGAGAGAGAGAGAGAGAGAAATACAGGCGTAAACACACACAAACAGCCATGTGGAACAAAAATATTGACTTCAATCAAATTTATCGAGGAAGGCAGGCCGGCTGAAGACTACATACAGTAATGCACAAAACAAAGTTTTTCCAGTTTCCATAGAAAAAAAAAATCAACAAAATGTTCTCCACTCGCTTTTTATCCTGATGCACTACCCTAAACTTAAACAACATAAATCGCTGCCATACAAATTCTACGCGCCTTTTGTCCCGTAATGCGATAAATTTTACCACCACAAAAATGTGCACTGCTGGATAAACTAATCGAGTAAACACGGTGTAGTGCTTTCACTGTTCCACTGAAAGCACTCTTGTCAAACACGATGATGGCTAGGCTGATGCCAAAGTTGTGGGTCGCCGCCTCAGGCACTTTCCAAATCTGGTATCAGGGAGGTTAGGGATGGCATAGCCTGGTAGTTAGAGCGCTCTGCTTCGTGATTTGACGGCTCGGGATGAAGCCACCATGAGACACTGCTGAGCACATTACCCCTGTCTTGCGATCTCTCCACTGGCTGCCTGTGTCACAGAGAGTAAACTATAAGATCAGTACCCTCTGTTACAAATGTCTCCACAAAACAGCGCCTTCCTACCTCTGTGAATGTCTTCACCTGTACACTCCTTCTCGATCCCTCCGCTCTGCTGCAGATACATTGTGCTTACGAATACCTAGATTCAACCAATTCACTGTCGGCCGTCGCTCTTTCTCTATTTCTGGTCCATCGATCTGGAATGACCTCCCTCTCTCTCTCTTCGCCAAAAGCCTACTTATGACACTTTTAAATGCAGCCTCAAAACACATTTATTTCAAATCTAAGACTTTCCCCTCTTGTTTCATCTCATTTTTGTTCTTACCCTCAACAGCCAAAACCCCCACCACCTTGCCAAAAATAATACACAACCTCTGTGCGCGCGCGCGCGCGCGCGTGTGTGCGTGTGCGTGCGCGCGCGTGCGCGTGTGTATACATTTGAATTTGTAAAAACTGTTAATTGTGTGTTAGAGTAGGATGAATGCAAGCGCTTTGATTTGTTTTTGCAAGATATAGCGGTACATAAATTCTATTTCTTCTTCTTCAAGTGTCCGGTCTGGTCCTGCAGACATCGACGATCATGGCTCTCCATTCTTCCCTGTTCTCGGTCCCTCTCATGAGCTCATTGTTGGTGCCCTCTTTATTCGTTGCGAATTTGTTTAAGCTGTCTGTGAATTTTGTGCGTTGTCTTCCTCTGCTCTTGTTTCCACAGATTTTGCCACTCCATAACAGTTTCTCTAGTCCGTCAGCCCTGATTATATGGCCGAAAAATTTGAGCTGTCTTTCTCTGATGGTTTTGAGAAGGGATCTCTTGTACCCAGCCATTTCCATTACTTCTGCATTTGTTTTCCTTTTCTATTTATTATTACTATTACTATTATTATTATTATCATTATTTGTTGAATGCTCAGACAGCAACTCCTGAGTCTCTGACAAATGCTGCCGTGCACTGAAGTCCCTCCAGGGGTCCATATACTTTGTCCCTCATTGGAAGGTCAGTAGGCCAGATATCGGCCCTCATGTTTTGTTTGGTGTGTTGGTTGGAAAGGTCTGGAGGAAGTGTTCCACCGTCATGGGATAAGTGCTAACACAGGAGCACGCCTCAAAATCACCAATGTGGAACTTGGTAAACATGTGATGTCTGAGTCTGCAGTGTCCAGTCCTCAGCCTCACAATTGTTACTTGGTCTTCTACGGGGGAGGGGGGGGGGGGGGAGGTGGGCAGCAATCATCCTTAACTGTTGAAGTTAGGGTGCTGCTGACTGACACACTAGTTCCAGGTGAGTTGTTTCCCCTGGAAGTTAACATCAGTGCCAACTCCAATCCCCCCAAAAGTCCTTTAAACAAGACTATAAATTAAATCGAGATCCCGTGTGCGAACACACGGAGAACATCTTGCACGTACGTTGAAACCTGTTCCGCTTTTAGGAAGAGTTAGTCCATTGCGTGTGAGCAGGAAAGGGATGAACAATCTAAAAAAACCCCACCAACAACAACCAAACATAAAACATCAAACATACTCAAAACACATGCACAACGGTGTGTCGTGTATAGACATTATCCCCGAAGTCTGAATAATAATAATAATAATAATAATATATGAAATTTATATAGCGCTGAATCTTGTAAAAAACAAACAAATCGAAGCGAATGCGGCTACCTTAATGGTGGGCAAAAATGCATATGCAAAATCTCACTGCTGTGAAACACATGGCCAACGCCACGCTTTTCCGATGCTTTAAGCAGCGTCTTTCAATCCTGGTGTTGATCAAGTTCATGTCAGGGCTGCACCATCTGTAGGTTGGATGATATATGGGAAAGTTTAGTCTGTCAGTTTTCATCTAGGATGGTTTATTTCCAAATGCCAGTCAGTTGGTTTCTGACTGTGTGTTGAAATGCATACATTTTAAACACAAGCTATGGAATCTTTACATGAGTTTTGATTTTTCTGTGTTGTTATTGTGTATAATGCATACTTTTTGAAGGGGGTGGGGGCGAGAGAGAGAGAGAGAGAGAGAGAGAGAGAGAGAGAGAGAGAGAGAGAGAGAGAGAGAGAGAGAGTGAGAGAGAGAGACAGACAGACAGAGAGAGAGGCAGGGACAAACAGACAGACAAACAGACAGAAAGACAGAAACAGAGAGACAAGGGGAGACAGACACAGAGTCTGAGTAAAAGAAGAAAGAAGAAAACCAAAAAAAACCAAAACAAAGTAAACCAGACAAGATACACTATTCTAAAAGAAGCAAAAATCCGGTGAAACAACGAACATGAAGTTGTCAGAACGCTACAGACAGACACAGAAAGTGAGGCACAGAAACATACTGCAGGAAAGCACATGGACATAAATATATGTCTACAGGCTCCAAGCTAAAAGAATCACTGCAGCAAACATACACTCCCCTTTCCCACCCTACATCAAGGTGTTCACAACATAAATCCTTGTCTTAAATTTCACATGCTGTTTTTACTGTTACGTGAAAGGTTTGAATTTTTTTATGTCACAAGATGCATGTTTTTATCAGATAAACTAATGGAGGAAACTCTATCACAGATTTCTTGATCTCAAATTGCATGGTTTTGTTTTTTTTAGCAGATAACCTAATTGAGGAAACATGGTGACAGATTTCTTTATCACAAAATGCATTTTTCTAGCAGATAAACCCATTGAGGAAACATGGTGACAGATTTCTTGATAACAAGATGCATGTTTCTAGCAGATAAACCAATTGAGGAAACTGTGTCACAGATTTCTCTATCACAAGATGCATGTATTTAGCAGATAAACCAATTGAGGAAACATGGTGACAGATTTCTTGATAACAAGATGCATGTTTCTAGCAGTTAAACCAATTGAGGAAACTGTGTCACAGATTTCTTTATCTGACAAGATGCACGTGAGTTTACCATATGAAACTAATTGAGCGAACTCTATCACAGTTCTTTTCCCTCACTCCACTGAAAGCACTCATTGAAAACTTGTTGAAAGAGCCCATGCCCCACTGTCCCTATGCCTTAGGCAATGCATTTCCCTTCAGGTGTTAACAGGATGTCACAGCAGTGGTACCTCCGGTATGCTTGGTGATTATTGTGTCAGTTTTTTAAAAATTTTGATGGGTTGTTGTTTCAGTTACGAAAAAGTAAGGTGACTTCTGACAGTTACGATTTCCGTTTTGTACACACACACACACACACACACACACAACACACACACACACACACACACACACACACACACACACACACCACACACACCACACCACCACTCACACACATCACACTCACGCACTCACACTCACACACGCACACTCACACACACACTCACACACACACTACACACACTCACACACACACATAGAGCAATGAGCAATGAACAAATTTTATTTATTGAGGATTATAAAATAAGAGAGAGAGAGAGAGAGGAGAGAGAGAGAGAGAGAGAGAGAGAGAGAGAGAGGGAGAGAGCGAGAGAGAGAGAGAGAGAGAGAGAGAGAGAGAGAGAGAGAGAGAGAGAGAGAGAGAGAGAGAGAGAGAGGGAAGGGGAACAGATACAGACACAGAGACACAGACAGAGACAGACAGAAAGACATAAGAGTCTCACCAGATTAACCAGACAGTTAAGACGTTTCGGAGAACAAACCAGAACAACAAAAACAAAAAAGAGAGAGAGAAATACACAGTGAAAGAGAATCATAACGAGGTAGACAGGATCGCCCCATGGAGACAGACATGATAATAATCATAATCATAAAGTTTGGCATCGAAGTTGGACGCATGGAGAGGACAGGGACATAAATATAAACCCCTGCATCCAGGCTCCACAGGCAAAGAGTTGTGAGTTAATGAATGCAGCAGAGCTCCTCGTTCCTTCCACAGTGAATGCAGCAGAGCTCCTCGCTCCTTCCACAGTGAATGCAGCAGAGCTCCTCGTTTCCTTCCACAGTGAATGCAGCAGAGCCCCTCGTTCCTTCCACAGAGAACGCAGCAGAGTTCCTCGTTCCTTCCACAGAGAATGCAGCAGAGCTCCTCGTTCCTTCCAAAGAGAATGCAGTAGAGCTCCTCGTTCCTTCCACAGTGAATGCAGAAGAGCTCCTCGCTCCTTCCACAGATAATGCAGCAGAGCTTCTCGCTCCTTCCACAGTGAATGCAGCAGAGCTCCTCGTTTCCTTCCACAGTGAATGCAGCAGAGCTCCTCGTTCCTTCCACAGAGAATGCAGCAGAGCTCCTCGTTCCTTCCACAGAGAATGCAGCAGAGCTCCTCGTTCCTTCCACAGAGAATGCAGTAGAGCTCCTCGTTCCTTCCACAGTGAATGCAGAAGAGCTCCTCGCTCCTTCCACAGATAATGCAGCAGAGCTCCTCGCTCCTTCCACAGTGAATGCAGCAGAGCTCCTCGTTTCCTTCCACAGTGAATGCAGCAGAGCTCCTCGTTCCTTCCACAGAGAATGCAGCAGAGCTCCTCGTTCCTTCCACAGAGAATGCAGCAGAGCTCCTCGTTCCTTCCACAGAGAATGCAGCAGAGCTCCTCGTCCCTTCCACTCTACAACCAGTCCTGTGTAAAGGTAAAGGTGTCCCATAACCTATAAGGTCGTAGGGAGCGAGGCATCAGAGACCTCACTTCTCAAGAGGCCAGCATATTGAGGGCGGCACCCACCTCCTCTCCCTCGCTGCTTTACCTTCCCTGACCCTAAAGAGGGCAGGTACCCATTTACAGCTGGGTGAACTGGGGGGAACTGTACTGAAGCCAAGGCGCGCAAACGGTCACCCATCCAAGTGGTAACCATGCTCCACGCTGCTTTAATCTTAGCTGGGGGAAAGCGAGTGCTCCGACCACTGAGGAATCCCGTCTCTAAGCCCTGTGTACAAAATATACATCTTTGTTTTTTGGATACTTCTGTCCTGATACCAGTCTCCTTTATCACAACACGCACAGTTTCTAGGAGATACATACTGACCGAGTGAATTCTTCTGTTGTGTGTTTTCTTTGTCCACTCGCAGCGTTCCCTTGAAATCGTTTCTATTTGGCTACATGGTTAGAGTTCCGAAGTTCACCAATGGTGAGATTTTGCGTATGTAAACCGTTCACCCACAATTAAGGTAGCGACATTTCGACTTCGGAAAGGATCTTTAAACACGATACCAGCGTGCATGTGTTTTTTTTTAAAATGTTGTCATCCGTTCCTACCGGCACACAATGGCCTACTCTCCCGAAAGGGCAAATGTGCGCAAGATGTTCTGCGTGCGTTTGCGTAGGGGACCTCGGTTTATAGTCTGTTCTGAAGGATAATAATTATATAAAAGTTAAGGCTACATTTTCTCTACAGTCCATGCTGGTCATTATGTCACTTACTGTATGTGATTCTTTGAAAATGAATTTGTGTACTGGAAAAACATGCCTGAATAGTATTAACATTTCATGCACAAAATGAATCAGATACAACAAAACAGCGACAAAGTAGCAACGGGAGGAGGAGGAGGAAGAGCAGAAGCAGCAGCAGCAGCAGCAGCAGCAGCAGCAGCAGCAGCAGCAGCAGCAGCAGCAGCAGCAGCAGCAGCAGCAGCAGCAGCAGCAACAGCAGCAGCAGCAGCAGCAATTGGTGCCTGTTACTACTGCTACAACTACACGACAACCACCAACATTATCACCATCAGACGACTACTACTACTACTACTACTACTACTACTACTACTACTACTACTCCTCCTCCTCCTCCTCCTCCTCCTCCTCCTCCTACTTCTACTACTACTACTACTACTGCTACTACTACTACTACTACTACTACTACTACTACTACTACTACTACTACTACTACTACTACTACTACTACTACTACTACTACTACTACTACTACTACTACTCCTGCTGCTGCTGCTGCTGCTGCTGCTGCTGCTACTACTCCCGCCGCTGCCGCCACCACCACCACAAAACGCAAGCGCTTCCAAAACTCTGATCAGGCTGACTGGGAAATAAACATCTAAACAAACATTAGGCAGGCAAAATGACAGGCCTCTGGCAATAAAGGCATTCAGAAACAGAGCTTGCAGAGCAGTGCTGTCTCCATCCATCAGGCAGAACAACCGAGATCCTGTAGCTGAGAGATATTTCACTGGACACCAGGAGATTGAAAGTTGCCGTAGGCTTTGGAAAAGTCTGGCAAAATATCCACGCTGTGGTTTGACCACAGAGCATTTCATTTCCTTCAGTGAAGTGAACGCGTTGCGCAAGCATTTACTTGATTGTATGTTTGATGGAAACGCGGACGTTGTGATCTATCTATCTATCTATCTATCTATCTATCTATCTATCTATCTATCTATCTATCTATCTATCTATCTATCTATCTATCTATCTATCTATCTATCTATCTATCTATCTATCTATCTATCTATCTATCTATCTATCTATCTATCTATCTATCTATCTATCTATCTATCTATCTATCTATCTATCTATCTATCATCTATCTATCTATCTATCTATCTATCTATCTATCTATCTATCTATCTATCTATCTATCTATCTATCTATCTATCTATCTATCTATCTATCTATCTATCTATCTATCTATCTATCTATCTATCTATCTATCTATCTATCTATCTATCTATCTCTCTCTCTCTCTCTCTATCTATCTCTCTATCTATCTCTCTATCTCTCTATCTATCTCTCTCTCTCTATATATATATAGTCAGGTAATGGGGCCAGCAACATTTTGGATTTAAAATGGGGATTTAGGTTTGTGTAAATTTAATGTATTGTGATGGGAAGAAGTAGAAAGAGAAGGTGGTGAAGGCTAGGGTAAATTTCTTTTCTTTTTTTCTCCTCTGGAGATTGCAAAAGCTTCTTTTTTTTGTTCACACAACTTCAGCGAGGGAGAGGAGATGGGCGCCGCCCTCAATATGCTGGCCCTAGAGAAGTGAGGTCTCTGACACCTTGCTCCCCTACGACCTTATAGGTTATGGGACTCCTTTACCTTTTTTTTTTTTCCTACCTGTTTCTGTCTCTGTCAAACCAAAGGTGAGGAATACGGAAACAAATTCATGCACGTATGCACTGAAAAGTGGGCAAGCAAAATTGGATTGAAAGACAGACACAAACAGGAAGTGTCGCAGCGTTTAATGAAAATCTACACTGACAGCCCCTTTACCCAAGTTATCTCCCCCTTCCCCTGAAGCTTACACAGCAGAAATCCCTGTTGTAAATCTCACATGCTGTTGTACCACCACCTGATAATTGTATTCCAGGCTGCCACACTTCTAGTGGCTGAAGTTATCATGTAAACTTTGCTGATGCAGTGTTTCTTCCAAGAAAGCAACCCTGCCTCACAGCGGCTTATGTCCAACTTTCCTTTATGCCACAACACGTTTCAGTCTTAGTGTCTTGCGAAATGTCACCGGTGTTACCGTCTCCCAGTAGGCTGAAGCATGAAGAAGCCTGCTCTGCCAGTGTTCATTCTGAATAGTATTATTGTAACAGCTGGGATAGCTCAGCGGTCAGAACATTCGCTTTCCCCAAGCCAATGTTAAGCAGTATCGAGCGTGGTTACCAGTTGGATGGGTGACCGTTTGCGCGTCTTGGCTTCAGTACAGTCCCCCAGCTGTAAATGGGTACCTGCCTTCTTTAGTGTCAGGGAAGGTAAAGCAGCGAGGGAGAGGAGATGGGCGCCACCCTCAATATGCTGGCCCCTTGAGAAGCTTATGTCTCTGATGCCTCGCTCCTCTACGACCTCATAGGTTATCGGACACCTTTACCTTTTTCTTTAACAGTCAGAGAGCTGTGGACTGCTGTCTGTCGATGTACCTGCACGCTTTCCAATCACAGGCCTTCACGACCATTTCCACTGTTTGGTGTTGCACCTGATGCATATTTCATCAGGAAACGGGAAAACGCTGACCGCACTTTCTTACACATTAATCCATATTTCAGAGACAGACATGGTCGCTAAGGGAGATGATAAAACGCGCACTACGGACTGTAAGGAGAGATATAAAAAGCCTCAGTAACAGACAAATTGGGGACGGGATAGTTCAGTGGTCGGAGCACTCGTTTTCCCCCAGCCAATGTTAAGCAGTATCGAGCGTGGTTACCAGTTGGATGGGTGACCGTATGCGCGCCTTGGCTTCAGTACAGTTCCCCCAGTTCACCCAGCTGTAAATGGGTACCTGCCCTCTTTAGGTTCAGGGAAGGTAAAGCAGCGAGGGAGAGGAGATGGGCGCCGCCCTTTAATACGCTGGCCCTAGAGAAGTGAGGTCTCTGACGCCTCGCTCCCCTACGACCTTATAGGTTATGGGACACCTTTACCTTACCTTTTAACAGACAAACCGCTTTCCACTTGTTTCTCTCAGGAGTCAGATCTGCTGGTCACGATAGATCGGCTGTTACAGAACAGGGTGAGTGAGAGAGACCGCAGTAGGAACTGATGACAGATGAATGCGACTATGTTATCGGACAGGTAGGACAAGTTCCGAAATAGATTGCTGATGATTTAACGTCACTACGCGATCACGTAAAGAGCTGCCCGAAAGAGAGAATAACACACCATCACAGACATACTATCAGAAAGTCAGAACGAACTTCTGATGATCAAACAG
>CM054138.1:26814522-26832022 GCA_028751875.1 Rapana venosa
TCATGAACCATTAACCTAAACCAAGATCTACAGGATAAACACGGAATAATGCACCACTAACATAATTTTTAAAATTTTATTTATATTTATTCATTCTTTTGTATCGAGGATAATGGAATAAGCACTCCTATGCTTTTCTTTATATCCAATCCCCGTGTGTATGCGGTTTTGACAATTTTGTCATATGTTCCCGTAGGCACACAATGGCCTACTCATTGGAAAAGCGGAACAGGATTTAACGTATGCGCAGGATGTTCTGCGTGCATTCACACACGGGACCTCGGTTTATAGTCTCAGCCGAAGGACTTTCGGGAAGATTGGACTCGGCACTGATGTTAAATCCAGGGGAAAATAATCCTCTTGGACGGGAATCGAACCGGGGTCGTCAGATTGCGAACGCAATGTTCTAACCACTAGGCTATTCCGTCCCCCTAACATAAAGCAAGTTCTGCCTCATAAAAATGGAATTATGAACCATTAGTAAACAAGCTATGGATAGCCCGAGCCTTTATGAACAGCGATGGAAAAACACGTTGTATGGTGTTTTTATTTCTGTTTTCCCAAGACAGACGAAGAAAACAACACCCTCACACACACACACACACAAGCTCGCGCACACACACGCACGCACACACAGACATATACACCCACACATGCGAGCACACACGCGCGCGCACACACACACACACGCGCGCGCGCGCGCGCGCACACACACAGTGGGAACAGATGACAGAATTCACAAAAGCGCATATACACGGGCACTGGATGTAAAAAAGCAAATAAGTGCTTATTCCATTCACCTCGATATAAAAGAATAAGAAAAAAGTAAATAAAAACACCACGACGACGTTTTTATCTCTGTTTCAATAAGATAGATGAAGTCAACAACAACAACAATAACAACAAGAGCACACACAGACACACACAAACAAGCAGGCATGCACGCACGCACGCACGCACACACACACGCACACTTACTCACACAGACACACAGGCACACAGACACACACACAGACACACGCACGCACGCACGCGCGCACACACATAATCCAATATTTACGGTCAGATTAACTTCAAGTTATAGTGACATGAATATGATAATAATAAAAGACAAAATATGATAAAGAATTTCGGAAGCTACACACACACACACACACACACACACACACACACACACACACACACACACACACACACACACACACACACACACACACACACACACACACACACACACAGAGGGGGAGAGAGACAGAGACAGAGAGACAGAGAAAGACAGAGAGACAGAGAAAGACAAAGAGACAGAGAGACAGAGACAGAGAGACAGAGAGAGACAGAGATAGACAGAGAGACACACACACACAGACAGAGAAAGACAGATACACAGAGAGAGAGAAACAGAGACAGAGAGAGACATAGAGAGACAGACAGACAGACAGACAGATCTACCGACCGACCGACTGACTGACAGGAAGACAGACAGACACACAGACACACAGACACACAGACACACAGACGCACAGACACACAGACATATAGAGACAGAGATAGATTTCTACATGAATAATCCTTCACGAGAGAGATTGAGGCCGAAGGAAAGAAGGAAGGAAGGAAGGAAGGAAGGAAGGAAGGAAGGAAGGAAGGAAGGAAGGAAGGAAGGAAGGAAGAAGATAAGGATCGGAGATACTGAAGCATGAAAGCCATTGGCAGCCAACCTGGATGATATACGTCTGGCAAGCACGGAATGTGGGACATACATCTATTTCTCTGTCTTTCTGTCTTTGTCTTTCTGTCTCTCTGTCTCTCTCTGCCTCTGTCTGTCTGTCTGTCTGTCTGTCTGCCTGTCTGTCTCTGTCTCTCTCTCTCTCTATCTCTCTCTCTCTCTCTCTCTCTCTCTCTCTCTCTCTCTCTCTCTCTGGGATTGGATGTATAAAAGCACATGGGTGCTTATTCATTATCCTCGAAATAAAAAAAAGAATTTGTCATTGTCATTCCGTCTCTCCCTCTGTCTCTCTGTCTGTGTCTCTCTCTGTCTCTCTGTCTATGTCTCTGTCTGTCTCTCTGTCTCTGTCTGTCTGTCTCTCCCTACCCCCTCTCTCTCTCTCGAACTAAATGTAAAAAAGCACATGGGTGCTTATTCATTATCCTCGAAAAAAAAAAAAAGACTTTGTCAGTCATTCTCTTCCCCCCCTCTCTCTGTCTGTCTGTCTGTCTGTCTGTCTGTCTGTCTGTCTCTCTCTCTCTCTCTCTCTCTCTCTCTCTCTCTCTCTCTCTCTCTCTCTCTTTCTCTCCCCCCTCTCTCTCCCGCCCCCGTCTCTATCTCTCTGATACCTCATTCCCCGTTTTCCCTTTAAATATTGCAAGTTTGAGTTTTGGTTTTAGTTCCCTGTTTTGTACCGCTCCCTTTGGAACATTTCAAAAGCTCACTATCAACGATGAAAATACCGAGGATTTTCAAATCAACTTTAAAAGGAAGACTGTTTCTGCTTTTTCTTTTTTATGAGTAGAGATTGTACATGCCACTTGGAATGCAATTACCAAAAAAAAAAAAAATCAACTGAATGAAACTTGGAAACAGAAAACGTATTGTTGTATCGATTGATACTACTACTACTACTACTACTACTACTACTACTACTACTACTACTACTACTACTACTACTACTACTACTACTACTACTACTACTACTTCTACGCTTCTTCTTCTTCTTCTTGTTCTTGTTCTTGTTGTTCTTCTTGTTGTTCTTCTTCTTCTTCTTGTTCTTCTTCCTCTTGTTCTTCTTCTTGTTCTTCTTCTTGTTCTTCTTGTTCTTGTTCTTGTTCTTCTTCTTCTTCTTCTTCTTGTTCTTGTTCTTGTTCTTCTTCTTCTTCTTCTTCTTCTTCTTCTTCTTCTTCTTCTTCTTCTACTATACTACTACTACTACTACTACTGCTGCTGCTGCTGCTGCTGCTGCTGCTGCTGCTGCTGCTGCTGCTGCTGCTGCTACTGCTACTGCTATTACCACCACCACCACCACCACCACCACCACCACCACCACCACCAAATTGTCGCTTTTTTTTTTTTTTTACAAACCTCTTCTCTTCTCTCCTCTCACTGCTATCTTTCCTCCACCTCACAAGTATTCCAATTTTTCCTCCTCCCTTCTCCTTCCTCCCTGTCTCCCCTGGCTACCCTCCCCCCCCGCCACCCTGCCTACCCCCTCCCCGCGCCCTCCCCCCTTCCCATCACTTCCTTCCTCACCCCCTCTCATTTTCTCTGGAGACTATATCTGACCTAGTTAAAGTAAGTAAGGGTGAAGCAAGTTTTATTTTATTTTATTTTATTTTATTTGTTTATCGATCGACATCGATCACGGTGGGTTCCACCCCCCCCACCCCCCAGTTAAGTTCTCTCCACCACCATTCATGTTGTCATGGGAGGGGGGTGGGGGGGGGGGGGCAGGAGAGCCTAGTGGTTAGAACATTGCGCTCGCAATCTGACGACCCGGGTTCGAATCCCGTTCAAGGGGGATATTTTCCCCCTGGAGTTGACATCAGTGCAGACTCCACTCACCCCCAAAAAGTCTTTTGGATGAGACTATAAACCGAGGCCCTGTGTGCGAACGCACGCAGAACATCTTGCGCACACGTTAAATCCTGTTCCGCTTTTCGTAAGAGTATGCCATCGTGTGCCGGTGGGAAGCGATAACAGAATGTACAAAACCGCATACACACGGGGACTAGATGTAAAAAAGGCACATAAGTGCTTATTCCATTATCTTCGATATAAAAAAAATAAAATTAAAAAAATGATGGTGTGATGGTCGTCTGCTTCTATATCGTTCTGGTAGTCTGCTGGACCTTTTTGCTCGCAGAACACATTGCACACACGTTAATACCCGTTCCGCTTTTCGAAAGAGTAGGCCATTGTGTTCCTGCGGGAACGGATGACAAAGTTTACAAAACTGCATACACACCGGGACTGAATGTTAAGAAAAGCACATGAGTGCTTTTTAAAAAATTATCCTCGAAATAAAAGAATAAAAAACAACAACAAAAAAACAACACACACTCTCATGCAACACAAGGATCTTTTACACATGTAATTGTCCAGCAGACTTATTACCATCCGCCTGAGAGCAACCCCCTTTAACATAACTATAGTACAGGCATACGCCCCTACATCAGACTGCACAGATGAAGCCGTAGAAGAATTTTATGACCAGCTACAAGAGGTTCTGAATCAAACACCCAAGAAAGACATCCTCGTTGTGCAAGGCGACTGGAACGCCAAGGTAGGAGAAGATGCATGGAAAGACTGGGAGGGCGTTTGTGGGCCACATTGTAATAACCAATCAAATGAAAGAGGCTTGAGGACTCCTGGAGTTTGCCAGTAACAACCACCTCCAGTTAGTGAATACACTTGGCCCACACAAGAAATCCAGAAAATGGACATGGCATAGCCCAAATGGAGAACACCACAACCAAATAGATTACATCATGGTGAAAAGACGGTTTCAGTCTAGCGTTAACATCGCACAGACACGAAGTTTTCCAGGAGCAGACATAGGGAGTGATCATGATCTTGTGATGATGACTTTCCGACTACGTCTAAAGAAAATCCACAAGCGGAAACAACATCAGGATCAAATTTGACCTCGAGAAGCTGAATGGACCCAGAGGTAGTAGAAATTTTTCAAGCAAGGATAGGTGGAAAGTTTGCAGAAACTCACTGTGATAGACTCAGACATAGATAAAACTGACGAATAGTTTCAATACAGCAGTGACTGAAACAGCAAACGAGCTTCTTGGCAAACGCCGACCAGTAAAAAACCATGGGTAACCCCTAACATCCTACAACTATGCGACAAGCGTAGAGAGTTGAAGAAAAAAAAAAATGAAACAAAAGAAAGAGCGGGAAACAATATAGGGCAGTCAACAAAAAAATCAGGAAGTCCATGACGGAGGCAAAAAAAAAAATTGGATCGGTAAAACGTGCCAAGACATTGAAGAGAACATAAAGAAAAACATAGCAAGAAAGCAAAATCAGCTGGTGAAAGACCTGACTAGCACGAAACGAGAAAAGGTTTAACAATCCAAGACAAAAATGGGAAGTGTCTCACTGACGACCAGGATATTTAAACAGATGGACAGAATACTGCTCCGACCTGTATTAACTATAGAACCGCAGGAGATCCAGAAGTCCTTAATGTCCCCGACAGCAAAGACAAGATCAGTAAACCCTATCCTCCGAGAAGAAGTGGAAAAGAAAAGTCAGATCGCTGAAAAAGGGGAAGCCCGCAGGGGCTGACAACATTCCAGCTGAGCTGGTCCCAAGTGGAGGGAAGCCATAAATCAGCCCCCTACTAAGAATCTGAACAAAGATCTGGCAGACAGGAAATGGCCAACACCATGGACGCAGTCACTCATCATCACCTCCCAGAAAAGGAAATCTACAACAATGCCCTAATTACCGCACAATCAGCCTATATGGGCACCCAAGCAAGGTCATTTCTGCAGATAATATTGAAAAAGACTGAAGCCACAAGCAGAGACCACATTGCTGAGGAACAAGCAGGTTTCAGAGGGAGGGCGCAGCACAACAGAACAGATATTCAACCTCAGAATACTATGTGAGCGGTACCTTCAACATCAACAAAACCTTTACCACGTATTTATCGATTTTTAAGAAGGCATTTGACAGGGTGTGGCATGCAGCTTTGTGGGCAACCATGAATTTGTACAGCATCAATGCAAACCTGATCAGAGTCATCAAACAGCTGTACAGCGGGCCACCAGTGCAGTGTACTACAACAACAACATTGGGAATGGTTTCGAACAACAGTTGGAGTAAGGCGGGCTTTCTATTTTAACCCATTTCTTTTCAACTCTTCCTTGAGAGAATCATGGGGGCCCTGGAACATCATAAAGGGTTGTCAGCATCGGGGGGCAAAGATAACAAACCTCCCCCTTGCGATGACATTGATGGAATAGGGGGATCAGAAAAAGAGCTTGCCAGCCTAACAAACCTTGGAAAAGGGCCCCCAAAAATTTTCGGCATGGAAATCGTGCAGAGAAGCCCAAAAAGATGACAAATAACAAAAAGGGCATTAGACTGATATCAGGGTTAATGCCAGAAGCGGAAACGTTCAAAGCTTCAAGTACTGGGAGCCATTGTATCCGACCGGGACCCAAACCCAAAATTTGTATAGATGCACAGACAAAAACACTTTTCAAAACAAACAACTGGAGAGAAAAGAATATCTCACTTATCTCCAAGATCAGACTAATGCGCTCCCTTGTCATATCCATATTTCTGTATGCCTGTGAATCATGGACCCTGACTGCAGATTTGGAGAGAAGAGTACAGGCAGTGGAGATGAGATGCTTTCGGAGACTCCTTGGCATCTCCTACAAAGACCACATAAGCAACGAAAGCGTGCATAACAGAATCCAGCAAACCATTGGACCCTATGAGAACCTTCTAACGATCGTGAAAAAGCGTAAACTTAAGTGGTATGGGCATGTCACAAGATCCCAAGGAATTACAGACAGTTTTGCAAGGCACTGTCCAAGGAGGAAGAAGAAGAGGCAGACCAAGGAAGAGCTGGGAGGATAACATCAGTGAATGGACAGGCCTAGAACTCAACAAAACCCTGAGAAAGGCAGAACAGAGAGAGGAATGGAGGGAACTGGTTGCTGAGTCTTTGAGGGTGCCCCCACGGTCGTCAGACTACGGGACAGATAGATAGATAGATGTGAGCGTGCGCAAAATTACACACGACAAGACACGACACGATACCACACAACACAAGGTAACACATCACAACACAACAACACACATGTGTGCAAATACACAGGGCAGCACAGCACAGCACAGCACAGCACAGCAGACCATAGACACAGACACAGACATACAGAGACACAAAAACACAGACTCGGATACAAACCCACGCAGACAGACACAGACAGACACACAGACACACAGATTCACAGACATACAGACAGACAGACACACGCACGCACGCACGCACGCACACACACACACACACACACACACACACACACACACACACACACACACACACACACACACACACACACACACACACACACACTCTCTCTCTCTCTCTCTCTCCTTTTCTCTTTCTCTCTCTCTTCCCCCCTCTCTATCTCCCTCTCTTTCTTTCTCGGTTCCCCCTCTCTGCCCCCTCTGTCTCCCTCTCCCTCCCTCTCACCCGTCCCTCTCTCCCCCTCACTCCTTCCCACCCCCTCAAAGTCTGCTTCTTTAAAGTCCTGGTCTGGACAGCAGGCCAGAGAAACAGAGGAACAGACAGTGTATTTGGCAATATCTGTAAACTACAGACAGCCGATTTAGTCCCACTACAATCATCCGTGCTACTACACCTCTGTTTTCCCTAATTACAGGTAATTGTCAGTTTTGCCTCTCTCTCTCTCGCTCTTAATTCAATTAAATCAATTCAATTCTTTCTCTCTCTGTCTGTCAGTCTGACTGTCTGACTGTCTCTCTCTCTCTCTCTCTCTCTCTCTCTCTCTCTCTCTCTCTCTCTCTCTCTCTCTCTCTCTCTCTCTCGTCTGTGTGTGTGTGTGTGTGTGTGTGCGTGTGTGTGTGTGTGTTGTGTGTGTGTGTGTGTGTGTGTGTGTGTGTGTGTGGTCTTTGTGTCTGCACGTTTCTCTCATAAAGTCAGAGATTAAAGCAACCCCCCAAAAAAAACCCCACCACACAACAAAAAAACCAAACCAAAAACAAACAAATAAACAAAACCGCAGTGGACAACAAAGAAATCAGAATCTATTTTGCTGAGAGAGCGAGAGGAGAGAGAGAGAGAGAGAGAGAGAGAGAGAGAGAGAGAGAGAGAGAGAGAGAGAGAGAGAGAGAGAGAGAGAGAGAGCGCTCCTAGAAATGTTATAATTCGTGATTTAAAGTCGAAATTGTCGTTTTAATTAAGAATATGTTTAAGCGCTAATAAAAATAAAACCGTAATCAAGTTTGTTTACGATTTGCGAGAGAACATTTCAGGCTATAGGAATGTTTTTTGTTTTTTTGGGGGTTTTTTTTTTTGTTTTTTTTTGTTTTTGTTTTTTGTTTTTTTGGGGGGATGTTTTTGTTTTTTCATGCTCCAACTAATGCTCGTTGTTTGATGCCGTGCAAATGTGTGGCTATGATACTTTGATGATTATGACGTAAGGCTATTATAAAAATTTAATGTGAGATGTAAAATTTGAGGAGATGTGTGTGGTTAGTTCTTCAGTTTAACGTCCTTCCACCAAAAAAGTGATATCAGACGATTTTGTGTGTGTGTGTGTGTGTGTGTGTGTGTGTGTGTGTGTGTGTGTGTGTGTGTGTGTGTGTGTGTGTGTGTGTGTGTGTGTGTCTGTGTGTGTACGTGTGTGTGTGTGTGTGTGTGTGTGTGTGTGTGTGAGTGTGTGTGTGTGTGTGTGTGCGTGTGCGTGCATGTGTGAGTGTGTGTATGAGAGTGTGTATACGTCCGTGTATGTATGTGTGTGCATGTACGAGTGTGTGCGTGTGTGTATGTGCGTGCGTGCATGCGTGTGTGTATGTGTTTGTGTGTGTAAGTGTGTGTGTGTGTGTGTAAGTGTGTGTGAGTGAATGAGTGTGAGTATATGAGTGAAATTGTTGGCGTGTGTGAGTGTGTGTGTGTGTGTGTGTGTGTGTGTGTGTATGTGCGTGCGTGCGCGTGTGTACGTGTAAGTAAATATATCACAGAAATTGAGTTATGTATGTGTGTTCCTGTAGGTGTGTGTGAGTGTGTGTGTGCGCGCGCGCGCTTGTTTGCGTGTGAACATGCAAGTATGTGTGAGGGTCTTGCGTGTGTGTGTGTGTGTGTGTGTGTGTGTGTGTGTGTGTGTGTGTGCCAGTAAATAGCCTAATCAACAAACAGTTATGCAAAACTTAAGGCCTTGCTAAAAAAACCAACTACCCCCCCCCAAAAAAAAAAAAACAAAAACAAAAAACAAACAAACAAAAAAACCCCCAACCTTTAGGGGAATAAGCAAGAACATGTTTCTAAATCTTCAACCAGTCTTCGATAACAAATAGAACAAGAAAAACTCTGAAAACTAACAATAGGTACTATAACTAGCCAAAAAGTTTGGACTTTGGGAACGTAGATATTAGCACAAAGTATGGGCTAAAAAACACAGGGCATTAAGAGAGGTTTACAGAACATTCATTTAAATGATAAGCTTTAAAACAAGATGATCAATCACAGGAAGATACCGACTGGGCTGTGTAGCAAATATTCAGAAATTTTGCAAAGAAGTATATCATTGTTTAGGATGCTTTTAAGCGTTACAGATGATTCTAAAAGTAAGGGATCTTTCAGTGTTATAGAAACGATTTCTTTAATTCTAGGACAACCAGTAAGTAGATGCCTGGCGCTAATTTGTTTTCCACACATGCATATCATGTTCTTGCAGTATTTTGTGCGAAGAGCATTTAAACGAAATCTATAAGCCAAGCTTGATATATTTCTGGAAGCAGACATAGGTGACTTTGCACAGAAACGATTAGTGTTTTGTACATCCGTCATATTTAGGCAATTTTGAGTGTAGTAACATTTAGAATTTAGCAATTTTTTAATGGCCTTATTATAGGAAGTATGCTTTAAAAGTTCATAACCCTCTCGCAAGTCTAACGAAATATTGACTATAAGAGATCCTTCAACATTGCGTGCTCCTCGTCGCGCAGCTCTATCGACCCATTCATTAGCAATAATCCCACAGTGGGAAGGAACCCAGCAAAAAGTAACACTGATGCCTTTCAACGACAATAAATGAACAGCATGTTTGATTTCGGTGATCATTTCTACTCTAATATTTTGATTAAAGGAATTTAATGCGCACAATACAGATTTAGAATCAACACATAGTACAATATTCAAATCTTTGAGGAAGTGGACCAAAATAGTTGAGAGCCATCAATATTGCAAAGAGCTCTGCAGTAAAGATAGAAACGCCACTAGTTATATGATATATTTTCTCAATGTTATGGGCTGGTATAACGAAGGCTGCACCTACCTGTTTGTTATCAAGTTTTGATCCATCTGTGTATATTTTTAAGTGGTCTGAATAGCGAGTGTCAATATGCGAATTCACTAAGCTTGCAAGAATGTTAGGTGAATCGTTTTTTGATAGATTTGTATGACACATGTCAAATATTGGCTTATTCATTTCCCATTCGGGGATAGCTGAAAAAGACGGTCTAACAGCAAGACCGTTTTCATCAATTTTAGAATCTTTGAAGATATCCGAGGTGTACGTCTTTATAGATGTTAGCGATTCAATTGACCTAGCTCGTTTAACAAAATGTATGTCCGAACATAAGCTAACTTCTTCTTGTGAATAATTTTCGTTTGAATAACATCTCAAAATATACTTTGCAGCACAGAATTCTCTATGTTCGTCAAGAGGTAGCACACCTGTTTCCTTGTAAGAGCCTAAAATAGATGCATGAAAAGGAACTCCAAGAGATAACTTGAGTGCTTTACTATCTATGCTTTGCAATTTATTTAACAAGTATCGTGGCGCACTGAAAAACACCTCTTGTCCATATGTAAGTCTTGAGCGCACTAAAGAAGTAGCTAAAGATATAAGTGATTTTGTATCTTGCCCCCAAGGTTGTTTACACACAATTTTTAGAAAATTTAAACTTTTTCTTGCTTTATTCAGTATATAGCTGATATGATTATACCAAGACAATTTAGGAGTCAGAATAACGCCCAGAAATTTAACATGTTGGGTATATAATATTTCATCATCATCTATAGAAAAAGAAGGAAGCTTCCCAGGGTCATAACCTGATGTGTGTGTGTGTGTGTGTGTGTGTGTGTGTGTGTGTGTGTGTGTGCGTGTCTGTGCATATGTACACGCAATGTGTGTGTGTGTGTGTGTGTGTGTGTGTGTGTGCGCGCGCGCGCGTACCTACGTTGTGTGTGAGTAAGTGTGTGTGAGTGTGCTTGCGCGCGTGCATGTGTGTGAGGGTGTTTGCGCGCGCGCGTGCGTGTGTGTATGTGTGAGTGTGTGGGTGTGGGTGTGGGTGTGTGTGTATGTCTGTGTGTGTATCTGTGTGTGTGCGTGTATGTGAGTGTTGATTTTTGGGGGAGGGTTGTCTGTTTAGTGGAGTGGGGGTGTCAGGGAGGGGAGTTTGTCAGTGTTTAATTGGTCTTGTTTATTCAATCGATGGCTAATTTTTGTGGTCTTTCATTGATTTCTTGATTTACCAATAATTGAGTGGAAAATTGTGTGATTCATTTCATTGCTTTTTGACACTATTTTATTTGTTGATTCATTGGTTTATTCATGTTTGTTTCACTTTTTGCCCATGAGGGCCTGGTGTAAAGAAGCCTCTGGCTTATCCAATTACCCTCATTAAAATATTCGAGTTCGAGTTCGAGTTCGAGTTCTATGTCTAGTGTATAATTATGTAGTGTCTATTTTTGATAGACTTTGATAAGTCCTGTATCCTAAACGACCCCGACATATGATATTTTTCCTCCTGATTTTGTTTTTTTTCTTCTTCCTTGTCCCCCCCTCTTCATTTACTTCCTTTTTTCTTTTGGTGTTTCTTTCTTCTGACCTATTCTCATTTTGAGAAGTTATATATCTTAAACAACGGCTGCAAATGATGTTTTGTCTCGCACCTTTCTTTGTTCATTTTCTTCTTTGTTGGTTTGTTTGTTTGTTTCTGTCTGTCTTTTTGTCTGTTTGTTTTTCTGTCTGTCTGTCTGTTTTTCTTTCTTTCTGTCTGTCTTTCCTTCTTTCTTTCTTTCTTTCTGTCTTTCTGTCTGCCTTTCTGTCTGTCTGTCTGTCTTTCTTTCTTTCTTGCTTTCTTTCTTTCTTTTCTTTTCTTTCTTTCTTTCTTTCTTCCTTTTCTTTCTTTCTTTCTTTCTTTCTTTCTTTCTTTCTTTCTATCTTTCATTCTTTCTTTCTTTCTTTCTGTATTTCTTTCTGTCTGCCTGTCTGTGTCCTGTCTGTCCGTCTTTCTTTCTTTCTTTTCTTTCTTTCTGCTTGTCTGTCTGCCCTGTCTGTCTTCCTTCCTTCCATCCTTCTTTTCTTCCTTCCTTCCTTTCTTTCTTCCTGTCATTATTGTGCTTTCTCCCTTGCCCGCCTTAACTCCTACACTCTCTCAGCACAGCTACTTTCAAGAGACTTATCCCAGCCTCTCCATCATAGCCTCTCCAGCCGCTACCGCTCACTAGTTAATTCCCCTTCCTTCTCCCACCCATCTCACCTCACCTAGCAGTTTTCAAGGAGCTATACTTTCTGCCGCTAAAAGGCCACCCACAAGAATAGACCCGGCAAAGCTGATGCAGTTGGGTCAGTTCGGTGAAGTTGAGCAATGTGTGTTGGAGAAGTTGAACAATGTGTGTTGTTGGAGAAGTTGAGCAATGTGTGTTGTTGGATAAGTTGAGCAATGTGTGTTGTTGGAGAAGTTGAGCAATGTTGTTGTTGGAGAAGTTGAGCAATGTGTGTTGTTGGAGAAGTTGAGCAATGTGTGTTGAAAGTTGACAATGTGTGTTGTTGAGAAGTTGAGCAATGTGTGTTGGAGAAGTTGAGCAATGTGTGTTGGAGAAGTTGAGCAATGTGTGTTGTTGGAGAGTTAAGCAATGTGTGTTGGAGAAGTTGAGCAATCTGTGTTGAGAAGCAATGTGTGTTGGAGAAGCAATGTGTGTTGTTGGAGAAGTTAAGCAATGTGTGTTGGAGAAGTTGAGCAATGTGTGTTGGAGAAGTTGAGCAATGTGTTGTTGGAGAAGTTGAGCAATGTGTGTTGGAGCAATGTGTGTTGTTGGAGAAGTTGAGCAATGTGTGTTGGAGAAGTTGAGCAATGTGTGTTGGAGCAATGTGTGTTGGAAAAGTTGAGCAATGTGTGTTGTTGGAGAAGTTGAGCAATGTGTGTTGTTGGAGAAGTTGAGCAATGTGTGTTGAGAAGATGAGCAATGTGTGTTGTTGGAGAAGTTGACAATGTGTGTTGTTGGAGAAGTTGAGCAATGTGTGTTGTTGGAAGAAGTTGAGCAATGTGTGTTGGAGAAGTTGAGCAATGTGTGTTGTTGGAGAAGTTGAGCAATGTGGTTTTTGAGAAGTTGAGCAATGTGTGTTGTTGAGAAGTTGAGCAATGTGTGTTGGAGAAGTTGAGCAATGTGTGTTGGAGAAGCAATGTGTGTTGGAGAAGTTGAGCGATGTGTGTTGTTGGAGAAGTTGAGCAATGTGTGTTGTTGGAGAAGTTAAGCAATGTGTGTTGTTGGAGAAGTTCAGCAATGCGTGTTGGAGAAATTGAGCAATGTGTGTTGTTGGAGAAGTTGAGCGATGTGTGTTGTTGAGAAGTTAGCAATGCTGTTGTTGGAGAAGTTGAGCAATTGTTGTTTGGAGAAGTTGAGCAATGTGTGTTGTAGAAGTTGAGCAATGTGTGATGGAGAAGTTGAGCAATGTGTGTTGTTGGAGCAGTTGAGCAATGTGTGTTGGAGAAGTTGAGCAATGTGTGTTGTTGGAGCAGTTGAGCAATGTGTGTTGGAGAAGTTGAGCAATGTGTGTTGGAGAAGTTGAGCAATGTGTGTTGGAAAAGTTGAGCAATGTGTGTTGGAGAAGTTGAGCAATGTGTGTTGTTGGAGCAGTTGCGCAAATGTGTTGGAGAAGTTGATGACAATGTGTGTTTGGAGAAGTTGAGCAATGTGTGTTGTTGGAGAAGTTGAGCAATGTGTGTTGGAGAAAGTTGAGCAGTGTTGTTCTTGGAGAAGTTGAGCAATGTGTGTTGGAGAAGTTGAGCAATGTGTGTTGGAGAAGTTGAGCAATGTGTGTTGGAGAAGTTGAGCAATGTGTGTGGAGCAATGTGTGTTGTTGGAGAAGTTGAGCAATGTGTTTGGAGAAGTTGAGCAATGTGTGTTTGAGAAGTTGAGCAGTGTGGGTTGTTGGAGAAGTTGAGCAATGTGTGTTGAGAAGTTGAGCAATGTGTGTTGGAGAAGTTGAGCAATGTGTGATTGGAGAAGTTGAACAATGTTGTTGACCCAATGTGTGTTGTTGGAGAAGTTGAGCAATGTGTGTTGAGAAGTTGAGCAAAGTGTGTTGGAGAAGTTGAGCAATGTGTGTTGGAGAAGTTGAGCAATGTGTGTTGGAGCAATGTGTGTTTGTTGGAGAAGTTGAGCAATTGTGTTTTTGGGAAAGAAGTTGAGCAATGTGTGTTGTTGGAGAAGTTAAGCAATGTGTGTTGGAGAAGTTGAGCAATGTGTGTTGAGAAGTTGAGCAATGTGTGTTGTTGGGGAAGTTGAGCAATGTGTGTTGGAGAAGTTTGAGCAATGTGTGTTTGGAGCAATGTGTGTTGGAAAAGTTGAGCAATATGTTTTGGAAAAGTTGAGCAAGTGTTGTTGGAAAAGTTGAGCAATGTGTGTTGTTGGAGAAGTTGAGCAATGTGTGTTGGAGAAGATGAGCAATGTGTGTTGTTGGAGAAGTTGAGCAATGTGTGTTGGAGAAGTTGAGCAATGTGTGTTGTTGGAGAAGTTGAGCAATGTGTGTTGTTGGAGAAGTTGAGCAATGTGTGTTGTTGGAGAAGTTGAGCAATGTGTGTTGGAAAAGTTGAGCAATGTGTGTTGTTGGAGAAGTTGAGCAATGTGTGTTGGAGAAGTTGAGCAATGTGTGTTGTGAGAAGTTGAGCAATGTGTGTTGTTGGAGAAGTTGAGCAATGTTGTTTGGAGAAGTTGAGCAATGTGGTGTTGTGTTGGAGAAGTTGAGAAATGTGTGTTGGAGAAGTTGGAGCAATGTGTGTTGAGAAGTTGAGCAATGTGTGTTGGAGAAGTTGAGCAATGTGTGTTGGAGAAGTTGAGCAATGTGTGTTGGAGAAGTTGAGCAATGTGGTTGTTGGAGAAGTTGAGCAATGTGTGTTGTTGGAGAAGTTGAGCAATGTGTGTTGGAGAAGTTGAGCAATGTGTGTTGTTGGAGAAGTTGAGCAATGTGTGTTGGAAAAGTTGAAGAATGCCTGTTAGAGAAGTTGAGCTATGGCTGTTGCGCTCTACCGTGATCATCTCGTAAACCCATGAAGAAGAAAAAGAGTCAAGTTCTGGAGCCATTCCGAGTGAGGTGTACATTGAGGAGTGAGGACAGTAACTCTGCTGAGAGTCTCCCATGAGACTGCAGACTCCAAAGACTTTGACAGAAACTCCCCAAATGCGTGAAAGTGGAAGAGAATTTGAGATTGAAAATCGTCCAGAGAGAAGGGAACGTGGAGCTACAGTTATAAGGACTGTTCAACTATTTCGTGTGGTGATTAATGAAGACATAGATAGCGATTATTATGGTATAAAGGTCGCCCTTCAGTCAGAGCCTTTTTTCAAGTTCTCTCCAGGCGTATAGATGTTATGAGTGATGGTTGTCAGTTCGGAAAATTAAGTATGCAGTCTGTTGTGGTTTAGTATGTTAAGAGCATCATCTAGGTTACCCCTTAAAGATTAATAAAATAGCCAGCTTCTAGAACCACTCCTGGAGAGAGACTTATTTTAGAGTGTTCACCGGCCCGGATAGCGCAGTGGTTAGAGCACTCGCTTTCCCCCAAGCTAAGGTTAAGAAGCATCGAGCGTGGTTACCAATTGGATGGGCGACCATTTGTGCGCCTTGGCTTCATATTAAAACATATACAGCTATATACAGATTAACTCTACTGTCGTTTCTCGAATCAATACCTTTGCCAACCATAAATAAGGTAAAGGTAAAGGTGTTCCATAACCTATGTAGTCATTAGGGAAGCGAGGCGTCAGAGACCTTAGTTTCTCCAAGGGCCAGCATATTGAGGGCGGCACCCATCTCCTCTCCCTCGCTGCTTTACCTTCCCTGACCCTAACGAGGGCAGGTACCCATTTACAGCTGGGTAAACTGGGGGACTGTACTGAAACCAAGGCGCGCAAACAGTCACCCATCCACGCTCGACGCTGCTTAACATTAGCTGGGGGAAAGCGAGTGCTCTGACCACTGAGCTATCCCGTCCCCATCCATAATGGGCAACCGAAAACCTCCCCCCCCCCACCAAACCCGCCACCAAGCACGTGTCTGTTATGGGAATAGAACACACGACCTTCGAACCAATAGTCCACCGAGTCATACACTGTATCTAGATAGCTAAGCCAGGTGGGTGTTTTTGTGTCCCTAAAACAATACACTGCTGTAAAAACGGAACCACTTTCGTGTTTCGTGTCCTTGTACTATTTCTATCTGTTGTTTGCACCGGCTTTCACAACTTTATATTATTAAAAGCAAATCTTTAAAAGAAATGTCTATTTTTTTCTCTGGTTAATCCTGTCTTATGTGTCTGGTTCACGACTGAAAGTGGAACAAAAACACCCAATAATCAAAGAATCTAGCGTTGGTTTTCTGCTGCTGATGAAGCAGAATTTGAACACTCAGACTGAGAGAATTTGTGATATTTATGGTGAAATAACAAGGTTTTTAAGACTCAGAAAAGCAAAATTGTTAAAAGAAAAGCATCAGAAAGGTAATAAAAAATAACCACGCTGAAGTGTTTTTGAAATGGATGAAACAAAATTTTAGGAGAATATTTATACTGTGTTTTTTTAATGTATTTTTCATGATAACAGTTGTAATCAGTTTTTTTGTAATTCTCTTGCTATATATGTCTTTTTTTAAAGTATAAGACCCCTTACGTGATTTTTTTTCATGTTAGTTGAACATAAAAGGGTTTTCATGATTTATTTTGTTATGTTGATACAGCACAATTATGGTATCACTCCTTCTCTAAATGTTTTTTTTCTTTGCCTGTTTCTTATTGTCATATGCATGCAGACATTCCAACACACACGAGAACACACACACACACACACTCATGCACGCACTCACGCACGCACGCACGCACGCACTCATCCATCGGATGAGACTATAAACCGAGGCGCCGTATGCGAACGCACGCAGAACATCTTGCGCACACGTTAAATCCAGTTCCGCTTTTCGCAAGAATGTGCCATTGTGTGTCGGTGGGAACAGATGCCAACATTTACAAAACAGAAGTGCTTATTCCATTATCTTTGATATAAAAGAATAAAATAAAAATAGAAAAAAAACACACACAAAAAAACACACGCACATGCAGTGTATCAATGGTATACATGCATAGACACAAGAACACATATACAGAACACACACTCTCTCTTAAATATAGGTGCACGAGCCCCTACCATAAACACGCGCAATCACTCGGAAAAAAAGCGAATAAAATCCAAACGAAGCGAGCTTTAAAATAATCAAAAATACAGTCTTCTTTCTAAATAAAAAAAATATCAAAAAAAAGAAAAAAAAAGGAATTTTGTTAACACCTACACTGTCATAGAAATACTCCTGTTTCTTTTCTTTTCTTTCTTTCTTCGTATTTCTTTTCTTTCTTTTCTTTCTTTCTTCTTCTTTCGTTCTTTCTTTCTTTCTTCATTCTTCTTTTTTCTTTTCTTTCTTTCTTTCTTCTCTTTTCTTTCTTCTCTTTCTTTTCTTTCTT
>CM054138.1:26839522-26847022 GCA_028751875.1 Rapana venosa
GGAGGAAGGGAGGGGGGGGCAGGAGAGCTGACTTCTTGTGTATGTTCGCGTGTGTCCACATAGTTTGTAAAGGTAAAAGGTAAAGGAGTCCCATAACCTAGACCTCACTTCTCTAGGGCCAGCATATTGAGGGCGGCGCCCATCTCCTCTCCCTCGCTGCTTTACCTTCCCTGACCCTAAAGAGGCAGGTACCCATTTACAGCTGGGTGAACTGGGGGAACTGTACTGAAGCCAAGGCGCGCAAACGGTCACCCATCCAACTGGTAACCATGCTCGACGCTGCTTAACTTGGCTGGGGGAAAGCGAGTGCTCCGACCACTGAGCTATCCCGTCCCCTATACATAGTTTGTACAGCCAGCGAAATGACACATGAGTGTTAGCATTTAACTGTTTGAGGAACATAGAAATACAGCACTATGTAGAAATGACTTACTTGAGTGTTAGCAGTGAACTGTTTGAAGAACATAAAATTACGGCACGATGTTGAGATGTATGTATGTATGTATGTATGTATGTATGTATGTATGTATGTATGTATGTATGTATGTATGTATGTATGTATGTATGTATGTATGTATGTATGTGTGTATGTCAAGTCAAGTCAAGTCAAGTCAAAAACACTTTAATCATCCCATGAAGGGCAATTACAATACTGACAGGCAGATTGATACGCATACATATGAATGTATGTATGTATGGATGGACGTATTATGTATGTATGTATGTATGTATGTATGTATGCATGTATGTATGTATGTATGTATGTATGTATGTATGTATGTATGTATGTATGTATGTATGTATGTATGTATGTATGTATGTATGTATGTATGTGTGTGTGTGTGTATGCATGTATGTTTTTATGCATGCATACATGTATATATACATACATACACACATATATACATACATGCACACATGCATGTGTGCCTTTGTGTCTGTGTATGTAATTATTCACACGTATTATGTGTTTGTATGGATGCTCATACGTGTAAATGTATTCGACACAAGTCCAGCACAACTCCTTATTTGCAATTTAAACAGACAGAGGAATGAGTCATCAATAGAGCCGTTTCTCCTACCATTTGCTTATCATTTTGGTAAAAAAAACAACAACCCCTGGACATTATCATGGCCTTAGCCTACTTTATATCACAGTACCTCTTCCTCCTATTGTGGCCTTTTCATTTAAAAAGAAAGAAAGAGATCGTTGATAAGTATATACAAAAGTCCGGAAGGCAGGCAGAGATATCCTTCCTAGTGGTCCTTACAACTTTGCATTTGTGATCTGATGGGCTGGAATCACGCCACCTTGAGGAAGTCTTTTATCAAGGAAGGTGGCAGGATGGTTAAGACGTTCGCCTACCAACAAAGTTAACCGTGAGGTTCTGGGTTCGATTTCCAGCCTCGCCCTTTCTTCCCAGTTTGACAAAAAAATCGAACTGAATGTCAAAGTTCTTCGGATGAGACTATAAACCGAGGATCCGTGTTTTCGAACGCATGCAGAACATCTTGCGCACGCGTTAAATCCTGTTCCGCTTTTCGGAAGAGTAGGCCATTGTGTGCCGGTGTTAACAGATGACAAAATTTACAAAACCGCATACACACGGGAACTGGATGTAAAAAAGCACATGAGTGCTTACTCCATTATCCTCGATATAAAAGAATAAATAAATAAATATCAAGGGGATATTCGCCCTTGAGTTAACATCAGTACTTACATAAAGGTACTCTGGCACGAGGGCCAGAGGTAGACCCAGGCGACGCTCGAGTGATTCCGTGGCAGACACAACACTGAAAGTCCATGGATTGTCTGTCCCTTCCTCCAAGTTACCCGCCTTGCTGCAGACATACATTTATATCTCCCCGCGACGCCACAGAGTACAAGCGGAAGGAAAAAGTAAAAAGTAAAGTAAAGTACTTACTTAATTAACTCCCACAAAAGTCCTCCAGATGAGACTGTAAACTGCGGACCGATGTGCAAATGCATCTTGCACATAATTATGTTACATCCTCAAAGTCGGAATGCGGCTACCTTCATGGTGGGCCCCCCAAAATGGTCGCATACGCAAAATCTCACCATTGGTCAATCTCAGAGCTTCAGCCAAGGAATGAAGAGGAGACAAAGAAGATAATTATGTTACGACCTGTTCTGCCAGTCAGAAGAGTAGGACGTTGTGTGCCAGCAGGAATGAATGACAAATTAAGATAAAAACCCGCATACACATTGGTGTCATGTTTAAACATTATCCCCAAAGTCAAAATGTCATGTTTAGACATTATCCCCAAAGTCAAAATGTCATGTTTAGACATTATCCCCCAAAGTCAAATTCTTATGTTTAGACATTATCCCCGAAGACAAAATGTCATGTTTAGATATTATCCCCCAAGTCAAAATTTCATGTTTAAACATTATCCCCCAAGTCGAAATGTCATGTTTAGACACTATCCCTAAAGTCAAAATGTCATGTTTAGACATTATCCCCTAAAGTCAAAATGTCATGTTTAGACATCATCCTCCAAAGTCAAAAAATCATGCTTAGACATTATCCCCAAAGTCAAAATGTCATGTTTAGACATTATCCCCAAGTCAAAATGCCATGTTTAGACATTATCCCCACAGTCGAAATGTCATGTGTAGACATTATCCCCCAAGTCAAAATGTCATGTTTAGACATTATCCCCAAGTCAAAATGCCATGTTTAGACATTATCCCCCAAGTCAAAATGTCATGTTTAGACATTATCCCCGAAGTCAAAATGTCATGCTTAGACATTATCCCCAATGTCAAATAGACATTATCTCCAAAGTCAAAATGTCATGTTTTTAGACAGTATCCCTAAAGTCAAAATGTCATGTTTAGACATTATCATTATCCCCGAAGTCAAAATGCCATGTTTAGACATTATCCCTAAAGTCAAAATGTCATGTTTAAACATTTTCCCCAAAAGCGTAACATGGCTTTTGTTCATTGCTTTTTTTTACTGTGCAAGTGCCAGTGTACCATTATGCATACACACATCCTTGTTCAAATGTTTGGCTTGCAGACAGTGCCACGCAGAAGTGGGTCAGAGACGGAGGGTGGGGGTGAGAAGGGGCAGGGTGGATGACGGGGGGGAGGGTGGGGGTGGGTTGTTATATGAGCAAGGAGAGAACTGCAACGAACACAGGAAAATGCAGACGCTGTGATGGACTTGAAATGACCCAGGGGAGGTACAGCGCTGTATAGGTTATCATCATTGTTGTTGTCTGGCTTCCTGAATGCATGACAGTTAGGTGTCTCTGACTTACGGTCTCTCTGTGTGTTTGATCCGCTTGTTTCATTCTCTGTGTCTGTCTTTTTGTTTTGATCTCTCTCTCTCTCTCTCTCTCTCTCTCTCTCTCTCTCTCTCTCTCTCTCTCTCTCTCTCTCTCTCTCTCTCTCTCTCTCTCTCTCTCTCTCTCTCTCGATCGCTCACTTGCTGTGTGTATGTGTGTGTACCAGTGTGTTTGTATGTGTGTATATATGCGCGCACATGCGCATGTGTGTATGTGGGGTGCGTGTGTGTATTTGTGCATGCTTGTGCGCATTATGTATATGTGCGTACATGTGCATGTGTGTACCAGTGTGTGTGTGTGTGTGTGTGTGTGTGTGTGTGCGTATTTGCATGCACACGCATCATGTGTTATTTTATTTTATTTGTTTTATTCTAATATTTTTCGAGGATAATGGAATAAACACATATTATGCATTTTTACACCTAGTCCCCGTGTGTATGCAGTTTTTGAAAATTTTGTTATCTGTTCCCACTGACACACAATGACCTACTCTTCTGAAAAGTGGAACAGGTTTTCACATGTGCACAAGATGTTTATATATGTGTGTGTGTGCGTCTGTGCGTATGCGTGTGTGCATGCGTGCGTGCATGTAAGTTTGTGTGTGTATGAATATGTGTGTTTGTGTGTGTGTGTGTGTGTGTGTGTGTGTGTGTGTGTGTGTGTGTGTGTGTGTCTGTCTGCTGGCATAATATGCTCACGCATGTGTAGGTGTGTGTGTGGTTATGTGTGTGCGTGTGTGTGCATGCTAGCGTGTGCACATGCGCACATTCGCCTGCGCGTGCGTATGTGCATATGTGTGTGTGCATGTGTGTGCACATGCGTGCATGCGTGTGTATATGTGTTATGTGTGTGTATGTATGTGTGTGTGTGTGGGTGTGTGTATGTGTAAGTGTGTGTATGTGTATGTGTGTGTGTATGTGTGTGCATGTGTGTATGTGTATGTGTGTGCATGTGTGTGTATGTGTATGTGTGTGCATGCATGTGTGTATGTGTATGTATGTGTATGTGTGTGTATGTGTATGTGTGTATATGTGTGTGTCCCCTTGTGTACGTTCACGTATATCGAGGTAATTTGTCACAACCAGCTAGAACCATCATTTGCAATTCTAAGAGGCAGAGGCGTGAGTCACCAGTACAGACAAAATATACATTTCCCTAGCATCCCCTTCCTTCACCTTAAGCAATAACAAACCATTATCATTGACAGGAGCCTCTATCTTTTCCCCATTTTCTGCTACCTCCTTCAAAGGAAAACAAAATGTAAAAGCAAAAAACCAAAAACTCAAAACCAAAACCAAAACAAAAGTGGAATGGAAAAGAAAACCAACACTAACAGTAAAATTAGCTTTTTACCTCATTTCCCATTATTTTTTACATATCATGATTTTGCTTGTTTTCAATATCGTTGTCCTTGTGAAGACAGGTTCCTTCACTATGTTTGTTTCATTTCCTGAGAGAATGCTACTATGGCATCATTCCTCTAGCAGACTGAATCTGGCTTGAAAACTTTGAAAGTTGGGCGCATGTCGAAACTCGTGCATTTTCACCATGTCTGCTTTGGTCATTTTGCTTTATTCTTATGCTCTAAAAATTGGTTCCAAAACGTTTAATTGAAAAAGTTACAAACAGTAAAAGTGTAATCCTGATAGGATGAGTAAACGTATAGCATTCATGTACAATGTACAGATACAATTTGTTTAGATAATGAACAGCTTTACATTATTTTAGAACAGTATGTTACAAATCGAACAACTCTCTTTGAGTAATACATACACTTATCATGTAATTTGTCAAGTATAGTCAGAGAGTAAACCATTTTAGTTGAATGAATGGTACAGTAACAGGTTGATATAATTGGCTTTAAAACCCTTTCATACTAAAGATGTACTTATTTAAAGCTAGTTCCACTGCCATTGATTAATTGATTGATAATCTATGTGTGTACATGTGTATACACACAATCATGCATAATTTATGTGTCTGCAAACTCTTTTGGATGATTGTATTCAACACAGGTCCAGCACAACTTCCTATTAACAAGTCTAGCAAACTGAGAGATGAGTCATGAACAGAGCCATTCCTCTGATTATTTGCTTATCATTAGCATTATCATTATCATTATCCTTGACCCATTTCCCATTGCTCTCACGTCTCTCTCTTCTTCTTGGGCCTCTATATACAAAAAAGGATGATAAACTGAATATATCCTAACAAGAAAAAAAGTGTTCACATATTTTCTGACATATGTGCAGCTGTATTATTATGCCTTCACATCTTTATGCACGCGTTTGCACGCAGACAGTACTAGACAGAAGTGGGTCAAGTAATGTGACACATATAGAACAAGGGTGAGGGTGAGAAGGGGCAGGGTGGGCGATGTGATGGTTTGTTATCTAAACAAGGAGAAAACTGCAATGAACGCAGGAGAATGCAGACGCTGTGATGGACTTTAAATGACCCAGGGGAGGTACAGCGCTGTATGCATTACCACCATCATTGTCTGGCTTCCTGAATGCATGACAGTTGGTGTCCCCGATTTTGTCTGCGTGGCTGTCTGTTTTTCTCTTTGTCTGTCTCCTTGTTGTTGATCGTCTGTCTGTTTCTCTGTGGGTATATTTCTCTTTCTGTCCGTGCATGCATAATATATATAGACATCCACTGTGGATGTCTGTTCATTCCCCTGTCCTTAATTGTCATTTTCTTTGTTGCTACCTTCTGTTTCTGTGTGTGTGCATGTACGTGTACATGCGTGTGTGTGTGTACATGCGTGTGTGTGTGCGCACACATATTTTTGTGTGTGTATGTGGTTGTGTGTGTGTATTTGTCAGCATGTCTTATGAACAATCAATACAGGTCCAGAACAACTTGTCATTTGCAAATCTAGCAGACGAAAGGATGAGTCACCAGAAGAGCCTTCCCTCAGATCATTTGTTTTCGGGTCAAAAACAGACAACCCTTTCCTTCATTCCCTTGACCCATTTCCAACCAAATCTCATTCCTTTCTTCTTCTGTGCCCCTTATCTATCTATCTATCTATCTATCTATCTATCTATCTATCTATCTATCTATCTATCTATCTATCTATCTATCTATCTATCTATCTATCTATCTATCTATCTATCTATCTATCTATCTATCTATAGACAAGTAAGGATCATGGATATGCACATACAAGCATAAAATGATATTAGTTAGTATATTTTTGACATGGTGCAATTGCAGAATTGTGTATTCACATCCTTGTACATGCTGTTTGCATGTAGATAATATAAAACAGATTTGGGTTAAAGAGGCGTGGTACATTAAAGAGGATGGGGGTGGGGGTCTGGTGGGGGTGATGAGAGGCAGAAAACGTTACACGGACAAGGGGAAAACTGCATTGAAGACATGAAAAAGCAGAAGCTTTGATGGTCTTTAAAGGACCTCAGGAGTGGTAGAGTTATGCACAGATCATCATCGTTGTCTGACATCCTGATTGCATGACAGTTTATGTTCCTGATTTGTGTCTGTGTGGCTGTCTGTTTTTTATGTCTGTATGTCTTTGATTGTCAGAGCTCCGAACTTCATTCATGTTAAGATTAGCCGGATCCATGTCATCTAGTTCTTTCTCTACTAGTGATAGGATGTACTGTCTCTCAGATACCTGGCCATAACTGTCAAAGCTAATGTTCTTCCTGGTCTCTTCTGAATCAACTCACTTGAATGATCTTGTGTGTCTTGTGCCACACTTCCCATGCCAGTTCTCTTGTGGAATGAGGCTTCTCCTTGTTTTCGCGGTGCACGCTGCTTTATCATCTCACCGTAAGAGTGAACACCTGAGCTGACGTCTTCCCACTCATTCTCCTAAACATGCATTACCTTGATGGTAAGGCTTTGATACTTTATTCCATGGCATGAAGGTTTCTTTTTAGCTGTTTGATTTGCTAAATAGGTCAGCCATTGTCTTCTTTGAGTTCTTTCATTTCTTTCGAGTTTGCAACAACCATTTCTTCACTTTGACTATTTCTGAACAAAAGCACCCAATGCTGCTCTAGGTAAAGTTAAAGGCAAAGGTGTCCCATCACCTATGTGGTCGTAGGAAAGCAAGGTGTCAGAGACCCCAGCTTCTCCAGGGGCCAGAATATTTAGGGCGGCACCCATGTTCTCTCCATCGCTGCTTTACCTTCCCTGACCCTAAAGAGG
>CM054138.1:26854522-26859522 GCA_028751875.1 Rapana venosa
ATTTTCTCTCATAAAACAGAGAATCTCCCTTCTCACTCTACTCGACTTATCAGCAGCCTTCGATACTATAGACCACTCAATTCTTCTCTCCCGTCTTCAAAAAACGTTCGGTGTTACTGGCACAGCCCTCACCTGGTTTAATTCATACCTTACTGACCGATACCAGACAGTTGCAGTAAACAAGATTCAATCAATACCTGCCAAACTAGAATGCGGAGTCCCACAGGGATCAGTTCTAGGCCCTGTTCTTTTCACTCTCTACACTGCCCCACTGTCACATATAATAAACCGTCATCAAATCAACCATCATTTTTACGCAGATGACTCTCAGATTCAAAGCAGTGTTACTCCTGAAAATCTACCTTCTCTCCTGACAAATATGGCCCGCTGCTTTGAAGATATTCAAAACTGGATGACACAGAACAAATTACAGCTAAATGCAGATAAAACCGAAGCCATGCTCGTAGGGACCAAACACAAACTCTCTTCCATTACAACAGCTTCAATAGAACTCGGCAATACATCAGTCCCTCTATCCACTGCTGTGAAGTATCTAGGTGTCGTTATCGACAACACACTCTCTATGAAAAAATTCATCACCCAGACTTGTCAGTCGTGCTACTATCAATTACGGCGTATTAGTGCAATTCGAAAGTACCTGTCCACAGATGCAACAGCCAAACTTGTCACTTCTCTCATTCTTTCACGTCTGGACTATTGCAATTCTCTTTTGTCTGGCCTGCCAGCATCATCTATCCACTCCCTTCAACGTATACAAAACTCCGCAGCTCGACTAGTTCTCAGAAAGAAAAAATCTGAGCACATTACCCCTCTCTTGCAATCTCTCCACTGGCTGCCTGTGCCAAAGAGAATAAATTATAAGATCAGTACCCTCTGTTATAAATGTCTCCACAAAACTGCACCCTCCTACCTCTGTGAATGTCTTAACCTGTACACTCCTTCACGTTCCCTCCGCTCTGCTGCAGATACCTTGTGCCTACGAATACCTAGATTCAACCAATCCACTTTTGGCCGCCGCTCTTTCTCTATTTCGGGTCCATCGACCTGGAATGAGCTCCCTCTCTCTTTTCGCCAGAAACCTAGTTATGACACTTTTAAATCCAGCCTCAAGACATATTTATTTCAAACCTAAGATTTCCCCTTCCTGTTTCATATCAGAGCAATCCCACCTTCACTAACCCATGTCCTATCACCCTGCTAAAGTATATGACCTGTGTGAGTGTGTATGTGCTTTTGAAAAACATTTGACTATTGAAATTTTATTTAATAGATTTTGTCTGCATCGCACCATGTTTGTAAATATCTGTTTGCTTAAACTATTGATTATTTATCATTGATTGCATGACTATGTAAGATTAGGTTGAATGCATGCGCTTTGATTTGTCTTTGCAAGATATAGCGCTACATAAGTTCCATTTATTATTTATTATTATTAACAACAGTTGCTGTCCGAGCGTTCGACGACGAAGAAGAAGTATTTTTCTTATTCCTTTATTTCATTTTTCAACCCATATTACTCTTCATTCGCTTCTCCTTCGTACTGTGTGTGCAAATTTAGATATATGGAGATAAAGTGACGTGTGTGTGTGTGTGTGTGTGTGTGTGTGTGTGTGTGTGTGTGTGTGAAAGTTTTGCTGATGTGCGGTTGCATGCAAATCATTAAAAAAAACTTGTTAAAAAGTTTTTTAAAAAGTGTGAAAGAGACAGACGAGGGGATGGGATAGGGGTGGCAGGGGTGTTGTAATGGTGGTTGGTTATGTGAACGAGGGGAGAGAGACCGCAATACAATTTTATGCATGAAAATGCAGACTCCGTGATCGACTTTAAACGATCCCCGGGGAGTTTAGAAGTAACGCAGAACTTTGAAAGTCTCTGGCGTTTGAAGCCTTTGTTGTCTGTCTGTCTGCCCGTCTGTCTGTCTGCCCGTCTGTCTGTCTGCCCGTCTGTCTGTCTGTCTGTCTATCTATACCTCTGTATCTGTTGTCTTTATCCTCCAAAATAAAAGAATAAAGAAGAAGAAAGAATCTCTCTTTCTCTTACATTGTCTTTCTTAAGTGTTAAGTACCAAACACAAGGGGACGGGATAGCTGTGGTCAGAGCACTCGCTTTCCCCCAGACAAGTTAAGCAGCGTCGAGCGTGGTTACCAGTTGGATGGGTGACCGTTTGCGCGCCTTGGCTTCAGTACAGTTCCCCAATTCACCCAACTGTAAATGGGTACTTGCCTCTTAAGGGTCAGGAAAGGTAAAGCAGCGAGGGAGATGAGATGGGCGCCGCCCTCAATATGCTGGCCCCTAGAGCTGTGAGGTCTCTGACGCCTCGCTCCCTTACGACCTTACATAGGTTATGGGACACCTTTACCTCACCAAAAAACAAAATTGTGCTTACTCCCTTATCCATCAAATCCTTTCTTCCATGTCTGTCAGTCTGTCAGTCAGTCAGTCAGTCTCCACACCAACACTCACTCTTCAGATGAGACTATAAACCAATGTCCCGTGTGCGAACGCAGGCAGACCATCTAGCGCATCAGGTTAAAACCTGTTCCGCCTTTCGAAAGAGTAGGCCATTGGTGATGATGTAATGGATGATAATATTTACAAAACTGCATGCACACGGGGACTGGATATAAAAAGTCACATACGCGCTTACGAAGGTAAAGGTAAAGGTAAAGGAGTCCCATAACCTATAAGGTCGTAGGGGAGCGAGGCGTCAGAGACCTCACTTCTCTAGGGCCAGCATATTGATGGCGGCGCCCATCTCCTCTCCCTCGCTGCTTTACCTTCCCTGACCCTAAAGAGGGCAGGTACCCATTTACAGCTGAGTGAACTGGGGGAACTGTACTGAAGCCAAGGCGCATAAACGGTCACCCATCCAACTGGTAACCACGCTCGGTGCTGCTTAACTTGGCTGGGGAAAAGCGAGTGCTCCGACCACTGAGCTATCCTGTCTCCCGCTTACGAAAGAAAAGAATAAACGAATGAAACGGATAAATCCATCTTTCTCTCCTAGTGTCTTTCTTAAGTGTTAGGCACTAAAAACAAAATTGAGCTTATTCCCTCATCAATACCCCCCCCCCCCCCCCCCCCCTTTCTTTCATATTTGTCAGTCAGTTTATTACTCAGTTTTCACACCAACACGCCACTCATTCTCTCTCTCTCTCTCTCTCTCTCTCTCTCTTCTCTCTCTCTCTCTCCTCTCTCTCTCTCTCTCTCTCTCTCTCTCTCTCTCTCTCTCTCTCTCTCTCTCTCTCTCTCTCTCTCTCTCTCTCTCTCTCTCTCTCCTCTCTCACTCGCCTTCAGATGAGACTATAAACCGAGGCCCCGTGTGCAAAAACTCTTGCGACCACGTTAAATCCTGTTCCGCTTTTCGAAAGTGTAGGCCATTGTGTGTCAGTGGGAACCGATGACAAATTTGACAAAACTGCATGCACAAGGGGACTGGATAAAAAAATGACAATCGTGATTGCGAAAGAAAAAGAACAAGAAAAGTAAGTATATAAATCTCTCACGCTCTCCTATTGTCTTTCTTAAAGGGTACCAAAACCAAGCTTGTGCTTATTCCCTTACCAATCAAATCATTTTTCCCTGTCTGTCTGTCTGTCTGTCTGTCAGTCTATTGGCCAGTCTTCACACTCACTCATTCTTTCTTTCTCTAAAAAAAAATCTATGCATCTCTTGACATTAATGTTCAGGTCAGTTAGAGATTACATATTGTTAAATATACAGTACCTTTTTTTAGAATCATGTTGTCGTTGTTGTAGTAGGGTTTTCCCCTTGTTTTGTTGATAGTCCCTAATCAGGGCAAGGGCCGGATGAAAAAAAAGTATGCGTATGCTTATTCTGTTACCCTTGAAAAATAAAGAAAGATTATTTATTCATTCATTCATTCATTCTCTCTCTCTACCTCTCTCTCTCTCTCCCGCTCGGGGCTGGGGTGGGGGTGGGGGTGGGGGTGGGGGTTGGGGGACGGGATAGCCCAGTGGTTAGAACATTGCGCTCGCAATCTGACGACCCGGGTTCAATTCCCGTTCTAGGGGATATTTTTTTCCCTGGAGTTAACATCAGTGCAGATTAGACTCCACTTTCCCCAAAAGTCCTTCGAATGAGACTATAAACCGAGGCCTCGTGTGCGAACGCACGCAGAACATCTTGTGCACAGGTTTAATCCTGTTCCGCTTTTCGTAAGAGTAGGCCATTGTGTGCCTGTGGGAACAGATGACACCATTTACAAAAACCGGGGACTGGATGTAAAAAAACGCACATAAGTGCTTGTTCCATTATAGTAATAATAATATATGGAATTTATATAGCGCTGAATCTTGCAAAAAAACCAAAACACAAACAAATCGAAGCGCTTGCACTCAAATCATTTACAAGGCATGCAACTCTCCTTAAAACATAATGAACAACAGATTTCAAATCCATGCACCTCGATTATCCTCTATATAATGATGATAATAATAATAAATTAATAATAATAATAATAATAATAATAAAATAACAACAACAACAACAACAACAACAACAACAACAACAACAACAACAACAACAACAACAATAATAATGTATGGAATTTATATAGAAAAAAAGAAGAAGAAGAAAGAAACAAAGAAACAAAGAAAGAAAAGAAAGAAAGCTCTCCTAATCTTAACCTCCGAAACGCACCACGATCACTCCCGAGGAATCACTGCCTACGACATTGCCCTGTAGGGAAGGAAGCGTTAGCGTGGGTTCCCATCACTGAAGGAGAAGTATCCTTATCACAAGGATTGGTCAGCTAGGCTAATGCACGGGCTTTGACCTCTTTGCCGTGAGGAAAATGTGGCCCATCTTTCTTGTCAGTGAAGAATGGGAGGGGGGGGGGGGGGGGGGGTGAAGGGGTGAGGGGTGAGGGGTGGGAGGTGGGGTGGGGAGGGGGGTGGGCAGACAGGGAAGGAGGAACAGTCAGTGAAGTTGGGTAGCTTTGAAATATATGCAGACAG
>CM054138.1:26864522-26867022 GCA_028751875.1 Rapana venosa
TTTGTACTTTGTTCATCTTTGATTATTGTGAATATTACTAGAGAGTATATGACAGATTGTGACAATGTCTCCGATTACGTAGGTTTTATGTGCTATTTAAATAATAATAATAATAATAATAATATATGGAATTTATATAACGTTCGTGTATCCATTTATTCGTTTTTCTTTCATTCATTGTTCATTAATCTATTTCATTCGTTCGTTCGTTCATTCATTCATTGATTCATTGATTGATTGATTCATTGATTGATTGATTGATTGATTGATTGATTGATTGATTCATTTTTATCAGCATCAGCTATCCTAGCTAGAACATTACTAATTTTACAAATCCCCCGAAGTCAGAATGCGGGTACCTAAGGGGTGGATAAAAAATAAACACCGGTCACATACTCAAAATATCCCTATTGACGAGCCTGGAAAGTCTATCCCAGGCATGATAACAATAACATCACAAATATTGATCTGATTTTACCACTGACATACTGGCTTCTCTCGCCTAAAAATGTTTTTTTTAATGAAACCGTACATAGCCGTCTAACGTACTTTTCAAAAGTTACGCCTGGGGGTGGGGTGGGGACGGGATAGCCTAGTGGTTAGAACATTGCCCTCGCAATCTGACGACCCGGGTTCGATTCCCGTTCAAGGGGATATTTACCCCTGGAGTTAACATCAGTGCAGACTCCACTCTCCCCCAAAAGTCCTTCGGATGAGACTATAAACCGAGGTCCCGTGTGCGAACGCACACAGAACATCTTGCAAACACGTTAAATCCTGTTCCGCTTTTCGTAAGAGTAGGCCATTGTGTGCCTGTGGGAACATATGACAGAATTCACAAATCCGCATACACACGGGGACTGGATGTAAAAAAGCACATGAGTGCTTATTCTATTATCCTCGATATAAAAAAAAGGGTAACAAAAGGGTAACGCCTGTCTTTATATTGAAAATTGATACTTGAAATTTCTTTTACTAAAAAAAAAAGTTTCTATCTTACAGAAAGGCAGAGGATTCTTTACATTTTGCTTGGCTTTGCATATTCTATCAACTTCAGTATTATATATCATTTCATTCTGCATTGGCTTTCTAAGCTTAAAAATCCCAGATATAATTAACACCAATTAGAAAAAAGGAAAGGTAGAGGCTTCCTTACATTTTCCATTGCAAGCATATTAATTCATCAATTTCAGTATTATTAATTATTATCATTTAATTCTGCACTGGTAGACACTTTCTTGGCGTAAAAAAAGCAAACAGATATAATTACCACCAATTAATTATCACTTTAGATGATCGTAGGCTCTTCACATATCCCTCTAGCCCTCTTCATTCCTTCAGCTGCGTGGAATATCTGTCCGTCCATCCATCCATCTAATCGTCCGTATGCCTACCTATCTTCTTTCATTCTCCTTTCATCCATTTCTTTCAACCATGTCTTTTTTTCCCTTCTCCTCCCTTCATTTCCTGAACACATAACATGTTGCAGTGGAAACAAAGAAAGAACAAGAAAAAACAATAAATCCGGAAAAGAAGGTGGTGATTTGGGTGAGGCCAAAAAACCCTCCCAACAAACCCAAAACTAAACGAATGAGAGAGAGGGAAAGCAACGGGGAAAGTGAAGAGGAGCTGGCAGTGAGGGGGGGGGGGGGAGGGGGGGGGGGGGAACGGCAGTGGGGGAGGGTGGGGGTGGGGGTGGGGGGAGGGGGTCATGTTTGGCCACAGGGTCAATCACCGTTGAAACATTGACTGCAACTGCAGACACCCCCCCCTATCTGTCTTTCTCTCAAGAGAGAGAGAGAAAGAGAGAGAGAGCGCGACGTCTATCTATCTATGTATCTATGTATCTATCTATGTATCTATGTATCTATCTATCTATGTATCTATCTATCTATCTATCTATCTATCTATCTATCTATCTATCTATCTATCTATCTGTCTGTCTGTCTGTCTATCTATCTATCTATCTCTCTATCTATCTATCTATCTATCTATCTATCTATCTATCTATCTATCTATCTATCTATCTATCTATCTATCTCTCTCTCTATCTATCTATCTATCTATCTATCTATCTATCTATCCAGAGAGACAGAGAGACAGAGAGAGAGAGACATACATGCATACATACATACAGAGAGAGAGAGAGAGAGAGAGAGAGAGAGGAAGGAGAAGCTGAAAAAGGTGGGGGAGGGGAGAGGATTGTAGCAAAGTGTACAAAAGCCAGTGAATACACAGTAACTCTATAAGTTAGCACTTTTTCTTCCCAGACGCCAACAAAAAAGTTGGCATGCAAGTTAGCTAGATACTTTAATAAGCATAAACAGTTCTGGCAGCACGAACCTGGCTCTGCCAGTGCACCATCAGACAGACACAGCACGAACCAGTATACATACCATGGCTTCTTCTTCAGCAGCAGATCAATAGTCGCTGTCACCTAGATTTTCCTACATAACAATCCTTGAAGGCTGTCAACCCCCCCCCCCCCCCCCCCCCCAAG
>CM054138.1:26869522-26882022 GCA_028751875.1 Rapana venosa
CTTAGCCCCTGCCTACAGCCAAGCTGTGCCCTGACAGTAAACACTACTGGCAGTCAAGGCACGCTTCTCCTCTCAGAGACCACAGGCACGTACAGCAGCAGTAGCAACAGCACCATTCACTCACTCATCAGTGGATCGATATTTACTGCCCCAAGATTTCCCCTGCACAAGCTGATAGCGAAGGTTGTCAACCTCTCGTGACCTTGCATTCTCAGAAAAAACAACAACAATTTTATGGCTACCCCAGCAGAGCTCTTGTTTCATTTTTTATCCAGTATCAAATAAGTATTTACTTGTATGGATTTGTGTTTGTTTTATATTTTTTGTTGTTGTTTCTAATGACAGCGAAAAGAGTTGCAGCTTATTATTTTAGAGAAAATTACTGCAACATAATATTAAAATTATCTTAAGCTCATACGAACTTAAAAAAACCAGCGATGGAAATACTATTTGACAGGGACATCACATCTCGTTTAGTAATAATGTTACAGTATACAAATCATGAGAAAGGACACTTAAGTTTTGAGGTATAGAACTGCGCAAAATGCTTTTTTTGTGCACACAGTTTGGTCTGTTTTGATCTATCAATTCAGGTGGTATTCAAACTTTGGGGATCATGGCTTAACATGGCACCAGTGTGCATGTGATTTTTTTTCTGTTTTGATTCTATCATCAGACCATAACGGCATGCAATGGTCTACTCTTCCGAAAGAAAGAACGGGTTTTAACATTCATGCAAGATGTTCTGCGTGCTTTCTTTACACGGAAACACAGTGTATTACAAGGGGAAAAAAACCATGATTTTGATATTCCAAAAATACAAGCAAGGTAATAAAACATCATAATCAGTTCACAACATTTTTTTTCAGAATGAAGCTTCAATCAAACGTGTAACATCAAGTATATTATTGCATAATAAAGATGTGTACGTAATAAACGTTTACAATAAAAATCCAGCTTCCAAGCGACATAAGGATAAATGCAAGAGACACCAGCTTAAAGATAAGCACACACACATGTGGCAGCAATGAACTTCAGTTAGTTCAAACTGACTACGAAGTCTGTCTCTCTTGTATTTTGTTTAAAGAGGTGGGCGGGATGACCTACTGGTCAGAATGTGGAGTTCGTGATCTGATAGCGCGGGTTGTCGAGCCACCACCAGTACTCCCTTTTGAAGGTATTTTCCCCCTGGAGTTAACTAACATCAGTACAGTACCGACTCCATTCCCCTTTAAGTCCTTTTGACGAGACTATAAACTGTGTTTCCCTTGTAAAGAAAGCACGCATGTTAAAACCCGTTCTTTCTTTCGGAAGAGTAGACCATAGTATGCAGGTATGGTCTGATGATACAATCAAAAAAGAAAAAAAATCCCATGCTCACTGGTGCCATGTTAAGCCATCATCCCCAACGATGGAATACTGCTACCTTAATGGTTAGCAAAGTTGAACTGCCGTTACCTTAATATTAGCAAACGGTTGATTACGTATCATTGCACTAGGTCCTTTGGCTGAGGAACCAAAAAGAAAAACAGATTTGAAAGATAGCAGGGAGAGCTTAAAAAGAGACATCCCACTTTTTATCCCTTTTTATCTTCTCTGCTGTATCCTACTATTACCTACATGGTATTATCAGATATGAAAGTTTTGCTTGTGTTTTGTTCTCGGCTAGAGCTCCGAGGTTCACCAATGGTCAGATTTTGCGTATGCGACCGTTTTTACGCACAATTCCGAAGTCTGCATTCCGACTGGGGGGAATATTGGAACTTAAAAACTGAGCTTACGATTTCAATCAACAACTGCAGCAATCAATCAATAATACAAAAGACAATCAAACACAACACAATTTTAACAAGCAAGCTCAGTCTACACTATTCTGTGTGCGAACGCACGCAGAAAGTCTTGCTCACACGTTAAAAACCCGTTCCGCTTTTTTGTAGGCCATTGTGTGCCAGTGGGAATGGATGACAAAATTGACAAAACTACATACACCCGGGGACTGATTGAAAAAAAAGCATTGGAGCGCTTATTCCATTATCCTCGAAATAAAAGAATAATTAAAAAAAAAATCATGCATTTGTACTGCAAGAACAAAACCCCCCCCCCCCAAAAAAAAAAAAAAAAAAAAAAGTAAGCTTTTGCCTCGAATGGGTGACCATAGACTGAGTCTAGGACAGCAAAGCGCCAGTGTCTATGCGCCTGTCTCAGCAGGAAAGGGAAATTGTCTGCAGACCAGATCAGATCAGATCAGACCAGACCAGACCTCCTGCAGTCGTGAAGCTAGTCACCCTGTCTGTTCTACTCTGTAATTCTATCAGTTCATGGTCTGGCTTGTGTCTGTGAAATATCAAAATATGATTTCACTTGAAGTTTTGTGTTTAGACTGTCTCTCAGTGTGTCTTGTCCCAGTTTAGTTTTTCTTCGGTGGGAATAGTTCAGAAAGTACATTGTGATGACACATTATGGTTGTGAAGATTTCTTACTGCGGTTTATGTTTTTCAGTTCATCTATGTTTTGTTCCTCGGTTTTCCCCGTAGCCTGTCAGTATAAATAGCATTCCCACCTTCTGGAAATTATGTGCTAGGAATTCCCTCTTTTCTATCCCTCTCTTTGTTTCTGGCTTGTTTATTTTCTTCTTTATCACCTCATTCTGGTCTATTTTCTGCCTTCTTGGTCCATGCTCCTGCATTCCCCCCCCCAGAAAGACTTAAAAGATAACAATTCTCTCTTATGCCGAAGTCGGATGTGCTGGGCCTGACTTGTCAGGCGCTTAACGGCAGTGCAACGCATTTTCGCTCATATGATAGACAACAACAATAGTTGCTGTCTGAGCGTTCGACAAAGACGAAGAATTTCCTCGGCTGAAGGTTCGAGGTTCAGTGAGATTTTACAGATACAAACGTTTGCCCATCATGAATATAATCACAGTCGGACTTAAAGAAATATTTTCATTTCATTTATACCACTTTAAGTCATGAGATTTCTCTTCGTGAAATTCGGGCTGCTCTCCCCGGGGAGAGCGCGTCGCCACAAAGAGCAGCGCCACCCTTTTTTGTTGTTGTTGTTGGTCTGGAATTGTATGTAATATGGCTTAGTCATTCGTTTCTTCCTTCATATTATTTCTTCCTTTCTTCATTAATGATTATCGATTAGGATTAGGATTTAGGACATCGTTGATTTTTTTATATGAATATTGTAACTTGGTCGTAGATCCAAATGTAATATCTGCGCATGGTTGGAGGGAGAGGTAGAGTTTGGAATCAGTAGCAGTGGGAACAGTAGGAGAGAAACGTCAGGTAAGATGAAGCAGTAAGAAAAAAAAAGAAATATTGTTATCTGCTTTGCCTTCAGTGTTCTGTTGTCTTACTGATTCTAAGCAGTTTCTGAGCTCTGTATGTAAAAAGGCCTCTTTAAACAGTTTTAAAAAGTGCTACCCATATTTATACAGAAAACCAAACCCCCACCTGTTGTAAAGTAGTATTTCTCTGATCATTCATTATTTTGGTGTAACTGTACTCCCTAGATTTCAGAAACCAAAATGATGTATCATAAATAGGTTGTCAAATCATTGTGTTTTCTCACCCCACTCTCTCTTTCCCTCTTTATTTCTCCCACTCTCTCTTTCTCTTCTCCCTCCCTCCCTCTCTCTCTGTCTCCCTCTCTCTCTTCCTCCCTCACCCCCCCCCCCTCTCTCTCGCCATGCTCCCCTGTTTTGTGTGTGTGTGTGTGTGTGTGTGTTGTGTGTGTGTTGTGTGTGATTTGTGTGTGTGTATGTGTGCGCGCGCGTGTGTGCGTGTGCATAAGTGCGTCGCACTTGAGCTCGTGAGTGCGTGCATGTGTACATGTGCTGACGCGTGTGTTTGAGCATGCTCATGTGTGTGTTTGTGAGTGTGTGTGTTTAGTGTGTACGTGCGCGCAAACGCACGCTTGTGTGTGGTGTGTGTGTGTGTGTGTGTGTGTGTGTGTGTGTGTGCGTGCATGTTTTGAGCATGTGTGTATGTGTGTCTGTGTATCCACTAGCACAATTGTTTTTTGACGCCCTCTCTCTCTCTCTGTGTCTCTGTCTCTGTATGTGTCCCTACCTGTCTGCCTGTCTGTCTGCATCTATCTATCTATCTATCTATCTATCTATCTATCTATCTATCTATCTATCTATCTATCTATCTATCTATCTATCTATCTATCTATCTATCTATCTATCTATCTATCTATCTATCTATCTATCTATCTCATTTTTCCTACTCTCATGGCCTTCTCTCTCTCTCTCTCTCTTTCTCTCTCTCTCTCTCTCTCTCTCTCTCTCTCTCTCTCTCTCTCTCTCTCTCTCTCTTCTCCTTTACTCCCCCCAAGCAGCCACAACTAATGCATTGCAGCAGAAACGCAGGCAGGAACGCCCTATCCCCCACCCCACCCCCTACGCCCCTACGCCCCTACCCCCTCCCACAAGAAACCTTAAAAGAAGGAGGTGGTGATTTGAGCAAAAAAAAAAAAAAAAGGAGAAAGAGTGTAGAGAATAAAGGCAATGAGTGAAAGTGACGGGGGGTGGGGGTGGGGGTAGAGGGGTGGGGTGTAGAAGAGGGAGGGTGGAAGGAAAAGAAAGGGGAGGGGAGGGAAGGAGGATGGGTAAAGTTCCGCAACGGGGTCAATCACCGTTGAAACATTGACTGCCACTGCAGACACCCTTCTATTTGTGTGTGTGTGTGTGTGTGTGTGTGTGTGTGTGTGAGAGTGTGTGTGTGTGTGAATGTGAGTGTGTGTGAGAGAGAGAGAGAGATAGAGACAGGGTGAGAGAGAGAGAGAGAGAGAGAGAGAGAGAGAGAGAGAGAGAGAGAGAGAGAGAGAGAGAGAGAGAAAGACAGAAAAAGAGACAAAGACAGAGACATAGAAGGACAAACGGAGACACAGAAAGAGAGACAGCGAAACAGAGAGAGGGAGAGGGAGAGGGAGGGAGAGAGAGAGAGAGAGAGAGAGAGAGAGAGAGAGAGAGAGAGAGAGACAAATTTGACAAAATCTTTTTTATTTCGAGGATAATGAATAAGCACACATGTGCTTTTTTACATCCAGTCCCCGTCCGTTAGGGATACATCTTAATAATAATAACCCAATACTTATATAGTCTCACAATAAAAACAAGGGGAAATATATATATATATATATATATATATATATATATATATATATATATTATATATATATATATATATATATATATATATATATATATAGAGAGAGAGAGAGAGAGAGAGAGAGAGAAGAGAGAGAGAGAGAGAGAGACACACACAAATAGAGGCAGACATAGAGAGACCAAGTTACACACAGACACAGAGACAACACAAACAAGGCAGAGACAAAAAAAACCAACCTATGGATAAAAAAAAAATAGTGAGAGAATCAGTCATACAGAGAGATAGACTGTCCAAGAACCAAACAGTGAAAAGCAAAGGGGAAAAGGGTTTGTGGGGGGAAAAGATCTCCAATGAAAAACGTGTGTATGCAGTATATCAATCAAAATCAATCGAGAATCAAAAAAACTTTTATTGCCATTAAGTCAGAACAAGACTTATTTGACACCGAAAGTAATAAAAATTATTCAACATTTCCTGAAAGATGTAGATTCTTAGATTTATGCATTTTGTCTATGCTCTGGCTCGTTCTGGAAAAAGAATCATGCACATATTATTTTTGATGATTTGAGTATATTTTGTCTAAAGTTGCCCAGGGCACCAAAGTTTGTATGTTAGTTGGATGCTTCATCAATGAACATTTTTTAAAATTTCTTTTATTTCGAGGATAATGGAATAAGCACTCATGTGTTTTTTCCATTCAGTCCCCAGGTGTATGCAGCTTTGTAAAAGTTGTCATCCATTCCCACCGGCACACAATGGCCTACTAGATAATATTGATCAAGTTTTTTGTTCCTAGATAGATAGATGACTTTATAAAAAAAAAGCAAATGTATTCCTTATTCAATGTACCATCTGGAAATAAAAATTTGACTTGACTTGACTTGACTCTTCCGAAACGCGGAACAGGATTTAACGTGTGCGCAAAATTGTTCTGCGCGCGTTCGCACACGGCACCTCGGTTTAAAGTCTCATCCGAAGGACTTTTTTGGGGGGAGAGTGGAGTCTGCACTGATGTTAACTCCAGAGGAAAAATCCACTTGAACGTAAATAGTCCTGACAGTCTCAACTCAGGTTTCCACCCCCGCCCCACTCCCCCCCCCCCACCCCCCTAAGGAGCGATAGACAGGGCCACTGTACCATTTACCCATCAGCGGATCAATATTCCCTGCTCCATCCGAGATTTCCTCCCCCCCCCCCCCCTATCCCCTCATCACAAACAGTCCTTACAGGTTGTTAACCTTCTTTCGAGACGATCACCTTTTGCCCTCAGTAATTAACGCCGAGTTCATCATTTCCTTCTCAGACCTTTTCCCTCTTAACGACACTAAACCATTTACCTCCCGATGCCCTCACCTGCTGTGTAGGACGTCTTCTCACCTCTTACAGGAGGTGGGTCACTTGGAAAGAGGAGAGGCTGGATGTGATTATATGCAGGGGGTGGGTGGGTGAGTGGGGGTGGGATCTGGAAAGTAAATCGTCTGAAGAGTGTGCTGTTATGTAATTAGAAAGGGTTGTTTTAATATATCTATATCTAAACCAAAAAAATAAATATCTATCTATCTATCTATCTATCTATCTATCTATCTATCTATCTATCTATCTATCTATCTATCTATCTATCTATCTATCTATCCATCCATCCATCCATCCATCCATCCATCCATCCATCCATCCATCCATCCATCCACCCACCCACCCACCCACCCACCCACCCACCCACCCACCCACCCATCTATCTATCTATCTATCTATCTATCTATCTATCTATCTATCTATCTATCTATCTATCTATCTATCTATCTATCTATCTATCTATCTATCTATATTTCTTTTTGTTTTGTTTGTCGGCTAGAGCTTCGATGTTCACCAATGGTGAGGTTTTGTGTAATCGAACGTATTTGCCCACCATGAAGGTAGCCACATTCCGACTTCGGGGATGCATGCTGGGTATGTTCCTGTTTCCGTAATCTACCGAATGCTGACATGAATTACAGGATCTTTAACGTGCATGTTTGATCTTCTGCATGTGTGCATACACACGAAGGGAATTAAGGCACTGGCAGGTCTGTATTTAAAGTTGACCTGGGGGATCGTAAAAAGTTCTCCACCCTTAATTCACCAGACGCCGCTGAGATTCAAACCCAAGATTTTATGGATCCATGGGATCGAAGTCGAAATATTTTGTTTAAATGTAAGAGTGGTGATGCAGAAACTGATATAAAAATAGAAAGACAAAAAATAACACATGTAGGAGAAGCTTGTTCTAGCACAAGGTGAAGACCGATGTTGGTAAAGCAGTCATGGCTAATGTCTTCACAGTGTTTTTATAGCATAATCACTTTTCCATGACAGATTGAAAGATTACACACACACACACACACACACACACACACACACACACACACACACACACACACACACACACACACACACACACACACACACACACACACACACACACACACAATATATATATATATACACACACACACACACGCACGCACGCACACACACACACACACATACGCATGCACGCACGCACGCACGCGCGGGATCAGATCAACCACCCTATTTGTACATATCAGGATGTTTCAAAATGAGGGTGACGAGTTGAAATTCTCCCAATTCAAAACACAATAAATCACATTTAAAAACTCAGTATGTTATAACTTTAAAGTTCTAATGAATGTGGACTAACCAATTCTCACTGCTGAATCATTTATAGGGACAAGAAAAACATAAATAAAGTTTAAAAAATCTTATGATAGTAATCATGCAAACATCTCCGTATTCAAGATATTTTACATAAATACACACATGAGTCAAAGCATTTAAACAAATGTATATGGATTTACTGTAGGCTGCCATTCTCAACCACTCAGTGTAAAAAAGAACAACCTCAACACAAATCGAATGCAAGCTTATCAAAAATACCTTAAAATGTATGAACTCAGTAGTGCTGATAACTTCATTGCTTTTGTGGTTCAACAGATAGTGTACTTAAGAGATGAGGTCACTGGTTAGCTTCCTGTGTCAATGGACAGTGGGGGCAGCAATGAAGATGTTGCAACCAGCTTCCGCGAGGAGTGGAGGAAGCTGGTTGCAAACTCTTCATTGGTGTCCATGGTACAGTCCATGGGACTACGGGAAAGGTGAGGTGAGGTGAGGTGAAGACAATGATTTTGCTGTTCAAAAGCTTTGATTCGAGTTGGGAGCCATAGAATGCTCTGAAACAAGTACCAGTGTCCACGCGCATGTCTCAACGGGTACAGGAAGGAGATGGACAAGAGTAGACCCGAACTTTGGCAGATCTCATGTCAGCAACCTTGTTCACTCCACACGGCAGTGCAATCACACGATGTACTGGTCTGAGTGAATGAAGCATTTGGTTTCCTCTAGTTCTCTCTTTCTTGGTCGCGGGTTTCATTCCGCCTCTAGTTTTTGTTTAATAATAATAATAATAATAAATGGAATTTATATAGCACAATATCTTGTAAAAAACCCAACCCAAATCAAAGCGCTTGCATCCATTCCACTCCCACACATGCAACCAACAATGATTAACAGTTTAACAAATTCAAATACATACAAACGCACGCACGCACGCACGCACGCACGCACACACACACACACTCACATACACACACGCACGCACACACACACACACACACACACACACACACACACACACACACACACACACACACACACACACACACACACACACACACACACACAACACACACACACACACACACACACCACACACACACACACACACACACACACACAAGTTATATGCTTCAGCAGGGCTGATGGGAACTTAGGCCATTGAAGGCAAGGACAGATGATTTGTTTCTTGTCTGTGTGTATTTTTTACCTCCTTGCCAGTGTTTCTGTCCGTCTACTGACAAGTCTCTTTTTTCACGTTTATCATTCAGTCTTTCTTTCTGTACTTAAATCGTTCCATTTGATCTTTGAGCTACCCCCCCCCCCCACCCACCTCCACCAAAGCCCAGACTATTCATTCAGTGACCTTATCAATCTTTTTCCTTAGACGCACTGACCTTTACAACTGGTATTGTTTTATATTTCGTGTTTTTAACCTTTGTGAACAGCCAGACTTATAAAACGGTAAACAGAAATTCAAAATGTTTCAGCGTGTGAGCGGATCAGATGAGATGCGTTACTTGCCGCACGCGGGAAACAAAGTCCTTCGGATGACACTATAAACCGAGGCCCCCGTGTTCGAACGCATGCAGAACATCTTGCGCACACGTTAACTCCTGTTCCGCTTTTCGGAAGAGTAGGCCATTGTGTGCCGGTGGAAACAGATGACAAAGTTGACACAACGCATACACACGGGGACTGGATGTAAAAAAAACCCACATGAGTGCTTATTCCATTATTCTCAATATTAAAGAATAAATAAATAAATAAATAAATAAAAGTCAACAAAAACATCAACCAAGAGAAAGATGGGATCAGCCAGATTTGATGAGATGTTCTTTCTCGTCAGACGTTTTTTCTTCGTCAAACGCTCAGACAGCAACTACTGTTGTCTGTCATATGAGCTAAAAAGTGTTTGCGCCGCCGTTAAGCGCCTGACAAAACAGGCCCAGCGCATCCGACTTGGACGCGGGGGGAAAAAAGTTTTATTTTGAGTATTTCTGAAAAACAGGGCAGGAAAATGGACAGAGAAGGAAAAGAAATAAACGAGCAGGAGGTGACAGGAAGAAAAAATAAAACAAGGAAGAGACAAGTAGAGGGATAGAAAATGAAGGAATTTATAGCACAGAATTTCCAGAAGATGAGGGATGCTTTTTATACTGATATGCCCCCGGCATCCTCCATGGTGGATGATGCGATCAAGACACACTGCATGATGGAAGACATGGACATTGACAGAGGGTAAAGAATAATTCAACTCTTGGAAATGTGATGCAATCACAAGATACCAAAGATCAGACACAGACACTAACAAAGAACGTAAACAATAGAACCTAACCCATGGAAATAAGATACTATTGCAAGATTCTTCTTTCTTTCTTTCTTTCTTTCTTTCTTTCTTTCTTTCTTTCTTTCCTTCTTTCCTTGTTCTTGTTCTTCTTGTTTTTGTTCTTCTTCTTCTTCTTCCTGCTGCTGCTGCTGCTCCTCCCCCTCCTCCTTCTTCTTGTTCTTCCTGTTCTTCCTGTTCTTCCTGTTGTTGTTGTTGTTGTTGTTGTTGTTGGTTGTTGTTGTTGTTGTCGTCGTCGTCGTTGTTGTTGTTGTTGTTTTCTTCTTCTTCTTCTTCTTCTTGCTCTTGTTGTTGTTGTTCTTGTTCTTCTTGTTCTTGTTCTTCTTGTTCTTGTTCTTCTTGGTCTTCTTGTTCTTGTTCTTGTTTTCTTGTTGTTGTGTTCTTCTTCTCTCTTGTTTTCTTGTTCTTGTTCTTCTTGTTCTTCTTCTTGTTCTTATTCTTGTTGTTACTGTTGTTGTTGTTGTTGTTGTTCTTCTTCTTCTTCTTCGTCGTCGTCGTCGTCGTCGTCATCGTCGTCGAACGCTCAGACAGCAACTCCTGAGGTCTCTGACAATTAATTCTGCCGTGCGCTGAAGACCCCCCAGCGGTCCGAAGAGTTTTTTCCCTCATCAGCAGGTCAGTTGGTCAGATATCGGGCCTCAGAAATTTTGGTGTGCTGGACAGGTCTGGAGGAAGTGTTCCGCTGTCATTGGAAGATACGAAAGATGAGACACAAACACACAAAGGCCGTAGACAGAAGAACGCAACCGATGGAAATTAGGTGTAATCACAAGATACAACACACACACACACACACTAACAAAGGATGGAGACTGAACAACCTGACCCCATGGACGTGAAGTGTTATCACAAAATACAAACTATGAAACACACGCGCACACACACACACACACTGACACACACACAACACACACAACACACCACCCACAACACACACACACACACACAAACACACACACACACAGTCACACACACACACACACACACTAACAAAGGATGCAGACAGAACAACCTGACCCATGCACGTGAGGTGTTATCACAACATATACAGCATTAGAAACACTGAACACTCCAGGAAAGAACACGTGCACCAAGACATCAGGCAGTATAGCAGTCCAGAGCAAGAGCTGCTGACATCAGGTAAGAAATGAAACATGTCCTTGATATGGCCACGATTCAAGATCCAATGGCCTCGCGAAACTATCTTCCAGAGAATCTTCTAGGGAGGGGGAAAGACGAAGAGGCAGACGGACAAAAATTGTAATGGAACAACACTGAAGAGTGGAAGAGGAAACCCTTTGTGGAGACCTAGGCTTTGGCATACGACTGACATAGATGGAGGAATTCTAGCGTGGGTGCCTTATAGACTTCCAGAAACAGGTGAGTGAGTGAGTGAGTGAGTGTGTGGTGTGGTGTGTGTGTGTGTGTGTGTGTGTGTGTGTGGTGTGTGTGTGTGTGTGTTTGTGTTGTGTATGTGTGTGATCGTGTGTGTGTGAGTGTGTGCATGTGTGTGTTTGTTGTGTTGTGTATGTGTGTGATCGTGTGTGTGTTGTGTATGTGGGGGATCGTGTGTGTTTGTGTATGTGTGCGATCGTGTGTATGTGTTGTGTATGTGTGTTTGTGTGTGTATGCATGCGTGTGCGTTTGTGTGTGTATGTGTGTATATGTGCGTAAATGTGTTTGTGTGTGTATGTGTGAGCACGCGCGCTCGTGCGTGTGCATCTGCATCCATCAATTACGTCTCTTTCGTAGATGAGATAGGAACGAAGAGATGAGAAAGAAAGAAATAAAGCATGTAATCAATTCCGCTAATATCGGCCTGACGTAACGTCACATATCCATATTTCGTTTTACCTTCTACGAAAAAATAGTCAACCACTACTCAGATAAAAAAAAATGTTGAGTTCACACACACACATCTATCTATCTATCTATCTATCTATCTATCTATCTATCTATCTATCTATCTATCTATCTATCTATCTATCTATCTATCTATCTATCTATCTATCTATCTTTTATTATCTATCTATCTATCTATTATCTCTGTCTGTCTGTCTGTCTGTCTTGGGCTGTCTGGCTGCCCCACCTACCTATCTATCTATCTACCTACATACCCACTACCCACCTGTCCGTCCGTCCGTCCGTCTGTCTGATTGTCTGTCTGTCTATTTATTCATACTTCTTTTTTAACAGAAAAACGCACGCATTTATCTCTGTCACTATAATCTCTCTTCTCTTCTCTCTCTCTCTCTCTCTCTCTCCCCTCTCTCTCTTCTCTCTCTCTCTCTCTCTCTCTCTATATATATATATATATATATATATATTTAGCATAGAAAAACGCGTGTGTTTTTGTGTTA
>CM054138.1:26887022-26897022 GCA_028751875.1 Rapana venosa
GATAGTCCTTCGTTGCCGAAGATGACGATGAAATCCTGCAGCTCATCTGTGGACGCGCATGTGGCTGTGCTGTGCAATCCGATCTTGGATGTACACTGTCTGTTGCAGTGGGGACACTAAAATGTCGGGGTTGGGGTGGTTGGATTATATCTCCTCTCTCCTCTGATAGTCAGAAGCCCACTTAAAGCCCACTTAAGTGCAAAATGATGTGTATCGCCATCACTTTAGAGCAATAAATACCCTATGGATAAATGTGAGCGGGTACTGTGCATTACATTTACTTCCATGCAGTGGAAAGAAAAGCAGCAATTTTTATTTTTCATTTTAATTTTCCTACCACTTTAAAGTCACGTCAAATTTGTTATGCTCGGAATTCGGGCTGCTCTCCCCGAGGAGAGCGCGTCGCCACAAAAGCAGCGCCACCCATTTTTTTGTGTCTTTTTCTGTCTGCAACTGTATTTGTTTCCCTATCAGAGTGGCTTTTTTCTACATAATTTTGCCAGGGACGGCTCCCTTGTTGCCGTGGGTTCTTTTACGTTCGCTGAATAAGTTCGTAACATACGTGACCTCAGTTTATTGTCTCATCCGAAAGACTAGAACATATATCTTTTTCGAAAGAATTGTAAATGAATACTACAGCAGCGGGGCTGGATATCAACAGTCCCTACCGAAAGCCCACTTAAGTGCAAAATGATGTGAATCGCCATCACTTTAGAGCAATAAATACCCTATGGATAAACCCTCCTCCTAGTGGCCAGCCACCTTAAGGGGCAGTGGCCCACCCATCAGATGTAATTTCTATATATCATCATGATGACCATAACATGCCTCTAGAATGGAAGGAAGGTGGCAGGATGGTTAAGACGTTTGCCTGCCAGCAAGTAAACCGTAAGGTTCTGGGTTCGATTCCCAGCCTCGCCCTTTCTTCCCAGTTTGACAACAAAATCGAACTAAATGTCAAAGTCCTTCGGATGAGACTATAAACCGAGGCTCCGTGTGCGAACGCATGCAGAACATCTTGCGCACACGTTAAATCCTGTTCCGCTGTTCGAAAGAGTAGGCCATTTTGTGCCGGTGGGAACATATGACAAAATTAAAAAACCGTATATACACGCATAACAAAAAAATTATCTGAGCGCTTTGATTTGTTGCTTCACAAGATTCAGCGCTATATAAATTCCATACATTCTTCTTCTTCTTCTTCTTCTTATGGAAGTTTTATCGCGTCTGAAGGTAATGAATACTTTTGCCAAAGAAAAGAGATCTGTTCTAAAAATAAATATATTTTTTTTCGATAAAAAAGATAGTTTTCTCCTGTTAGCAGGGGTCATAAACTCCTGTTGATATAACTACTTCATGCTTAATTCAAATCTCTTTCAAGAGGATTTTTTCCTCTGGAGTTAACGTCAGTGCCGACTCCACTCCCCCCAAAATGTCCTTCTGATGAGACTATAAACCTAGGCCCCGTGTGCGAACGAACACAAAGCATCTTGCGCTCACGTTAAAACCCGTTCCGCTTTTTGGAAGAGTATGCTACTGTGTGCCGGCGGGAACGGATGACAAAATGTACAAAATTGCATACACACGGGAACTGGATGTAAAAAAAGCACACGAGTGCTTATTCCATTATCCTCGAAATAAGAGAATGAAAAAAACCCCGATTCAGCGTGTCAAGATATTATTAGCAAATCACCAGATAACAATAATCGTGAGGGTTAATGAATAATGCATGTCAGCAGGGGCTAATCCCTTTCTACTTTCACCGTTGCTTTCACCCCTAGTTTGTAATACACTCACTCCTATTCCTCCTCCTCCTCCTCCTTCTCCTCTCCTTCCCCATTCCTGCTAAAGGCTGCACACCGGTATTAATTTGGGGGTCATGTAGTATCTTGAATAAAGTGCGAGTGGGAAAAAAAAGTCGGTGATTTTCACATATTTTTTTAAGCATGAAAAAATGGACTGTGCACTTGTTTTGGGATTGAGGATATAGAGCAATACCAGGTAGTCACAAGAAAGTTGGAAATAACCATCAAATGAGGATTGCCTGTATTCCTACAGCGTTGACCCCCGCGCATGCATATTGCGGTAAGGACGCTTAGCAGACGAGAAAGTACAGTGTTTGCTGAAAAATTAAAAAAATATTTCAAACCAACCAAATTTGTTCAAAATCACTCGAGTTTTCAGTCAGAGGCTATTTTTTTTTTTACAAAAGGTTTTTTTTTTATTTCTGTGGATGTCTTAGTACTAACGTGCGGTATGAATATAAGAGTCACATAGAAAAAACAGAAGGAAAAAAAGAGTGATTTTTTTAATACCGGTGTGCAGCCAAAATGGACCATCGCCTCGGTGGTCATTTCCCCGGCCGACCAGGAGTGGTCAAGGCCTGCAATGCCATCAGGATCGTGGTGGTGGTGATCATCGGTACAATGGGACGGTGGTCAGTCTCCCGCTTCTTCTTGCCTCTGCCAGTCTTCTTCTGTCCACTGTCTGGCTTCTTGGGTTAAGGGATAGAAGGGTGTGTGTGTTGTGTGTGTGTGTGTGTGTGCGTATGTGTGTGTGTGTGTGTGTGTTTGTGTGAGAGTGTGAATGAGTGAGTGAGTGTGTGTCTTTCTCTCTCTCTTTCTCTGTGTGTGTGTGTGTGTGTTTGTGTGTGTGCGTGCACACATGTGCGTTCCTGCAAGTCTGCATGTATTTGTGAAAGATCTATCTATCTATCTATCTATCTATCTATCTATCTATCTATCTATCTATCTATCTATCTATCTATCTATCTATCTATCTATCTATACAGAGAAAGAGAGAGGGAGAGAGAGAGAGAGAGAGAGGGGGGGGGGGAGAGAAAGAGAGAGAGAGAGAGAGAGAGAGAGAGAGAGGAGAGAGAGAGAGAACTCTAAACAGGTTTGGTAGTTTAGGCCACAAATACTTAACTGACGGGACTTCATTTTTTAAATTAACTCTATGAGGCACTGTGGAGAATGTTACATTCCATCTCTTCCCAGGGAATATATTGCACACTCCATATTTTTATTTATTTATTTAATCTTTTATATCGAAGATAATGGAATAAGCACTTATGTGCTTTTGTTTACATCCAGTCCCCGTGTGTATGCAGCTTTGTAAATTTTGTCATCCGTTCCCACCGGCACACAATGGCCTACTCTTACGAAAAGCGAAACAGGATTTAACGTGAGCGCAAGATGTTCTACGTGCGTTCGCACACGGGGCCTCGGTTTAAAGTCTCATCCGAAGGACTTTTTAGGGGAGAGTGGAGTCTGCACTGATGTTAACTCCAGGGTAAAATATCCCCTTGAAATTGAATCGAACCCGGGTCGTTAGATTGCGAGCGCAATGTTCTAACCACTAGGCTACCCCGTCCCTATATCAATATGCTTGTGTCACCCATGCTGCTGGACATACCTGACTTCTTCTTCACCTGTTCCATAGTCCTGTAGACCGTGAGAGCACCACTGAAGATTTTGTAACCAGCTTCCTCCACTCCCCGCGGTCCTCTGCTTTCCGTAGCAAACCGTTCCACTCAAGGCCAGTCCACTCTCTGACGTTGTCTTCCCATCGTTTTCTCTGTCTGCCTCTTTGTCTCCCTCCTTGTACTGTTCCCTGTAGGACAGTCTTGGCTTAATCATGTACAAAAAATGGATAGATTGTAAACAAATGTACAAGAAAACCAGCCGCCACGGCGCAGTGGTTAGCGCCTTGGGTTACGGACTGGAAGGTCGCGGGTTCGATTCCCATAAGAGTCATAGGGATTTTTCAGACTCCGGCCGGCTCCTACCCAGAGTGAGTGTGCTGTGGGCTCAGTGGGAAGACTGGGACCACACAGTCGAGCTTCATTCACTTAACGGATGCGAATTTGGGAGTGTTGCTCAAATTACCTGACCAACACTGCAGGTGTCTGTATCTCTCGGGCCCGGTTGACGCCGGGATATATTATGATAGTAAGCGTAGAGTACGACCCTGTCAAGTAGCCTCAAAGCATATGCACTTTCACAGCAGCATCATTACATCATCCTTATTGTCACCATGCAAAAAAAACCTTTAAAAAACCCATACGTGCAAGAAGTCAAGCGCATGGTTGCAAACAAGAACTCTGTACAGAGAATCATGAGGAGAACATGCACGGTGGAATATGGAGTTAACTCCAGAAAGAAAACTCCTTCAATAATAATAATAATAATAATAATAATAACATATGGAATTTCTATAGCCCTGAATCTTCTAAAAACAAACAAATCGAAGCTGAATGAAGACTCGAACCTGCGCCCTCAGTTTCTGTTAAAGTTTTGACATTGTAACCAGGAGGCCCTTCAGCCTCATTCACATCCCTAACCTTGTAGACATCATGTGACTTTAAAGCTGTGTCACGAATCGTTTTATTTATTTATTTATTTATTTATTTATTTATTTTCATTCATTTATTTCGAGGAAAATGGAATAAACACTCATGTGCTTTTTTTCATCAAGTCCCCGTGTGTGTGCAGTTTTGTAAATTTTGTTATCCGTTCTCACCGGCACATAGTAGCCTATTCTTCCAAAAAGCGGAACGGGTTTTAACGTGTGAGGAAGATGTTCTGCGTGTGTTCACACACGGAACCTCGGTTTATTGTCTCATCCGAAAGACTTTTGGGGAGAGCGGAGTAAGCACTGATGTTAACTTCAGAGGAAAAATCCTCTTGACGAGAATCGAACCCGGGTCAGCAGATCACGAATACATCACTCTAACCACCAGGCTATCCCGTCCCTTCCCGTCATAGACGTATGCGAAGTCAGAGACCCTGTCTGAAAACAGGAATAAACGCGAGGTCATCTACCTACCATCTTGTCCGCTTTTATGCCATTGTAAACATGTTTGTTAGGTCAAGGTGGTTTGAAGTTGTTTTATTAAGAAAAGCTGATACTCGTTGGAATATTTATTTATTTATTTTATTTATTTATTCTTTTATATCGAGGATAATGGAATAAGCACTTATGTGCTTTTTTTACATCCAGTCCCCGTGTGTATGCGGTTTTGTAAATTTTGTCATCCGTTCCCACCGGCACACAATGGCCTACTCTTCCGAAAAGCGGAACAGGATTTCACGTGTGCGCAAGATGTTCCGCGTGCGTTCGCACACGGGGCCTCGGTTTATAGTCTCATCCGAAGGTCTCATCCGAAGGAGAATAGAAGTTGTCAGGGGATGGTAAATTAAACTTAAGGCTGATTGATGTCTCCAGTATGCAGAACGCATGCAGAACATCTTGCGCACACGTTAAATCCTGTTCCGCTTTTCGTAAGAGTAGGCCATTGTGTGCCGGTAGGAACAGATGACAAGAATTTACAAAACCGCATACACACGGGGACTGGTTGTAAAAAGCGCATGAGTGCTTATTCCATTATCCTCGATATAAAAGAATATAAAACGTACAGCTCCTAATAAGGGGATACATAGTTAAAACAGGTAACAAGCAGTTAAAACACTGCCATAAACTGTGCTCTTTCCATGTTGACAAGTTCTACATAGACTAAAGTTGATATTTTTGTCACATTACCGTAGATTATTTAAAAACATTGACGCACAAACAGCCTAACAAGACTTTTGTGGCTAATTTAGCTGTAAACACGCATTATCAATGATTTAGGGTACTGCACGCGATCTTATCAACCCACATGCACAGACTGTTCATGTAAAGGGCAGGGAGCGAGCATTAGACCTGCTTTCCCTCAGCTTTAGACGTCAGGCAGCAAGTCATTTCCATCTTTATTGCTGGCGTGTTGGGGTATCCAGATTCCAATTCTGTCTCAACAAGATCCAGGAGAAAGAGTGATAGTGCTGGTGCAATATTGATCTTACCGTTTCCTAATGGCTTGTACATGCCACACGTATCTCTCTCTCTCTCTCTCTCTCTCTCTCTCTCTCTCTCTCTCTCTCTCTCTCTCTCTCTCTCTCTCTCTCTCTCTCTATATATATAATATATATATATGTGTGTGTGTATGTATGTCTATCTATCTATCTATCTATCTATCTATCTATCTATCTATCTATCTATCTAACTATCTATCTATCTATCTATCTATCTATCTATCTATCTATCTATCTATCTATCTATCTATCTATCTATCTATCTATCTATCTATATCAAGAGTCGACAGCCAATCCAAATGCCTAATGTGATATGTCTTTTAAAAGATTGGTGTAATATCTACAAAAAAAAGTGTTCATAATTATTCAAGCTTTAATAGATCCAAATCTTTTATGATATTGCTTTAAAAGTCAAATAAAAAACAATTTTTATGAAACAACTTTTTTCACCAGAGTAAAAGAAAACACCTGGATGAGATTCCTAAAACATGTCTGCAACAATCTTATGCAAAGAGAAAGACATCCACCATGATTGTCTTTTATGGATATCAGGGAGTATAACACCACCCTGAAAATATAGGTCACCACTACCTATTTAAACAGCAGCACTGATATCATCATCACAGCCATCTACCTGGATCATTATGTAACAGACTTTTTCTTTTCTTCTATTTGACAGATTTGTAGGATAGTACATCATTACGTCATCCTCATTGTCAATGATCATCATGCAATAAAAAAAAAAGGGAACTCACTCGGGTAGAAGTGGTAAGGGGTAAAAAAAAATCTCTTGACTGTGGGACTCGAACCCGCAACCTTCCAGCCTGTAACTCTGGATAGTCATTATCGAAACAAGTTTGATGGATAACAAACAAACAACAAAAGCCAACCCAGCATGCACACTCGTACCATAGATATCAGCTTAAACACAGCTGCCCTTCATGTTAAAAGGGCAAGGGTGGCCATTAAAAGTGCCCGATAACTCAGCTCCAGTTGTCAGGATGCCAGTAGTTTCCATCTTTTCTTGTTCCCGTGTTGGGCTATCCAGTTTGCAGTCTTTGTGTGAACAAGATGAAGGAGAAAGCGCTGATACAATATTGATCGGATCGTTTCTGAACAGTTCGTAAATGTCACGCAGGCATGTCCTCCAGTTCACGGTCATACCACAATGCTCTGTGTGATGTGACCTTTCTTGTATTTTCATCATAATGTATTAAAGCGTAACATATGCTCCCACTAGTGGCTCAATTTTGGGCCGTCAGATCATACGTGCAATGCTCTAACCACTAGGCTATCCTGCCTCCTAAAAATGGACAAGGATTTGGGATCTTAAGCAAGCATACTTTGATTTTTGGCAGGCATATTTATATGAAAGAGATTCAGGCAATGGGAGATGTGTGTGTAAGTTGAAATAGAAAATGTTGTCGTTTTGCCACTATCATTAATCCACAAAGTAGCTCTGTGATTTAAACCAGTTATGCTAGGGCTCTATATGTTATGTTACTGTATTGTTTAGTATTACATTCTGTTGTATGAGGGTTGGGGGGGGAGCAGGATAGCCTGGTGATTAGAGCTTTGTGCTTGTGTTTGCTATAACCAAAGTGCAGAGAGCCTAGTAAGGTTTTCATGACTAACTTAGCTGTAAACAACCATTATCAGTGATTGTGGGTACTGCATGTGATCTTATCAACCCACATGCACAGACTGTTCATTTAAAGGGCAGGGAGCGAGCATTAGACCTGCTTTCCCTCAGCTTTAGAAGTCAGGCAGCAAGTCATTTCCATCTTTATTGCTGGCGTGTTGGGGTATCCAGTTTCCAGTTCTGTGCCAACAAGATCCAGGAGATCGAGTGATAGTGCTGGTGCAATATTGAACTTTCCGTTTCCGAATGGCTTGTACATGCCACACGCACATACGTATCCATATCTATCTATCTATCTATCTATCTATCTATCTATCTATCTATCTATCTATCTATCTATCTATCTATCTATCTATCTATCTATCTATCTATCTATCTATCAATCAAGAGTTGACAGCCAATCCAAATGCCTAATGTGATATGACTTTTAAAAGCTTGGTGTACTATCTTTAAAAAAATGTGTTCATAATTATTCAAACTTTAATAGATCCAAATCTGTTATGATATTGCTTTAAAAGTCAAATAAAAAATCCCCAATTTTTATGAAACAACTTTTTTCACCAGAGTAAAAACAACAATCTTATACAAAGAGAAAGCATTGACCTCAATTTTCTTTTATCAATATCAGGAACCATAACACCACCGTGATAATACACGTCACCACTACCTATTCAAACAACAGCACTGATATCAACATCACAGCTATCTTCCTCGATCATTATATGACAGAGTTCTTCTTTTCTTCTATTTGACAGATTTGTAGATACTGTAGACATCAGCTTAAACACAGCAGCCCTTCATGTTAAAAGGATATGGGTGGCCATTAAAAATTGCCCAGTAACTCAGCTCCAGTTGTCAGGATGCCAGTAGTTTCCATCTTTCTTGTTCCCGTGTTGGGCTATCCAGTTTGCAGTCTTTGAACAAGATGAAGGAGATAGCGCTGATACAATATTGATCGGAGCGTTTCTGAACAGTTCGTCAATGTCACGCAGGCATGTCCTCCAGTTCACGAAATACCACAATACTCTGTGTGATGTGACCTTTCTTGTATTTTCATCATAATGTATTAAAGGGTGGAGCTTGAACAATGCCCCACGTGGCTAAATTCTGGGCCGTCAGATCATACGTGCAACGCCAACCCAGGCTATCCTCCCCTAAACATGGACATGATTTTGGGATCTTAAGCAAGCTACTGGATGTTTGCGGCTATTCATAAAGAGTTTCAAGAAAGGAAAGTCTGTGAAAGGGAAATAGAAAATGTTGTCATTTTGCCACTATCCTTAATCCACAAAGGAGCCTGTGTTTAAACCATTATGCTAGGACTCTTAATTATTTTACTAAATTTGTTTTGTTTACATTTTTTGTATGGAGGGGGGGGGGGGGCAGGACAGGTAGCCTTTGATAGAGCTTTGTGCTTGTGTTTCTATACCAAAAGTGCAAACCCTATAAGGTTTTTCGTGACAAATTAGCTGAAACAAAAATTACAAGGGTTTTAGGTGCACGTGATCTATAAACCCACAGTACGGCTGTTCTTTAAAGGGAAAGGGAGCGAGCTTAGAACTTTTTTCCCTCATTTTAGAGTCCAGCAACTTTCTCTTTATTGCGGGATGTTGGGAGGGGGGGGGGGGGGGGGGGACCATTTTTCAGTTCTGTGCCAACAAGATCCGGGAGAAGATATAGTTGCTGGTGCAATTTTGATTTTTCCGTTTCCGAAGGCTTGTCCCTCACACGCACATACATATAAAAATCTTTACTATCTATCTATCTATCTTCTACATCTTCTATCTATCTATCTATCATTATCTATCATCATCTATCTATCATCTATCTACTATCTAGCTATCTATCTATCTATTATCATCAACGTTGACACCAACCAAAATGCCTAATGTAATATTTAAAAAAAGTTTGGTGACTTTTTTTTAAAAAAAATTTTCATAATTTTCAAACTTTAAAGATCCTTTCTTTTATGATATTGCTTCAAAAACAATAAACAACTTTTTTACGAACACTTTTACCAAGAAAAAAAAAACACCTGCATGAAGCCTAAAAACTGCGACAACAGTCTTATGAAAGAGAAAACATTGCTATAATTTTCTTTTTTGGATACAGGGAACCCTAAACACTAAAACCTGATAATACATTCACCACACCCAAATTTAAACAGCACATGCACGATATCATCATCAAGCCCTCTACCCGGGTCATTGTAAATATAAAAGACTTTTTATTTTTCTTTTATTGACAGATTTGTACGATAGACTCATTATTATCCTATTGCATGATCACATGCAAAAAAAAAAAGAAGCGAACTCACTGGGTAAAGTGGGAAGGGGTAAAAAAAAATCTCTTGACTGGGGACTCGACCTGAACCTTTCCCAACCTTAACTCTGGGAAATCATTACGAAACAAGTTTGGGATAAAAACAAAAACAAAAGCCAGCCCACATGCACCTCGTACCATGATAAAGCTTAAAACAGCTGCCCTAATGGTTTTAAAGGGT
>CM054138.1:26910961-26925961 GCA_028751875.1 Rapana venosa
GGAATCGAACTCAAAACTTCCCGGTTTACTTGTGAGGCGATTAAAGGGTCTTAGCCGGTCTGGGCAGCTAGATTACACGCCCCAAATGGGTTGCTAAAAAGTGATTATAGTCATGTCTTCCTTACAAGAACGAGACGACTCAGCTGGGAAAACAATACGCTGCAGCAAGAAAAAAAAAAAAAAAAAAAAAAAAAGGGTGAAAGGGTGGCGCAGCGCTAAGTGGCGACGCGTTCTCCCGCTCTCCCCGGGAGAGCAGCCCGAATTTCACGGAGAGAAATCTGCCGTGACTTAAAGTGGTATGAAATAAAATCTGAGCGCTTTGATTTGTTGCTTTACAAGATTCAGCGCTATAAAAATTTCCCATACATTATTATTATTATTATTATTATGTACCGGTGTCCTGCCAATGTAATTTTTCCTCAGTCCCGTGACCTTGGCGGTCGTGGAGGAGACACAAAAGACGATGCCGTGGTAAGCCTCCTCCATCCATCTCGGCCCTCGGCTCTGCGCAGTAGTGCCGAGTCATTCATCCTGGTCCATTCTCCGATGTAATGTCCAATCTTCCCCAAAAGAAGGTACAAGCAAAGGGTAGAATTCTTTCGCACACATTTGCTTTTTTCTTTTTTATTTATTTATTTATTTATTCTTTTATATCGAGGATAATGGAATAAGCACTCATGTGTTTTTTTGTGTCTATCCAGTCCCCGTGTGTAGGGGGGTTTTTTGTTAATTTTGGCATTGTTTCCACCGGCACACAAATGGCCTACTCTTCCGAAAAGGGGAACAGGATTTAACGTGTGCGTAAGATGTTCTGCATGCGTTCGTACACGGGACCTCGGTTTATAGTCTCATCGGAAGTTCCTTACATCAGGAGGGGGTCGTTTGGCCAGGAAAAGACTCCACTGTAAAGATTTCACGCGCACTACCTCAAAACTGGCCAAGACTGTCCTCATAAGGGAAACAGTACAAGGAGGGAGACGAAGAGGCAGACAGAGAAAACGTGGGAAGACAACATCGAGAGTGGACTGGCCTTGAGTGGAATGAATTGCTACAGAAAACAGAGGGACCGCGGGGGGAGGAAGCTGGTTGAAAAATCTTCAGTAGCGTTCCCAGGTCCATGGGACTACGGGATAGGTAAAAGGAATAGGAAACCCTCAAAAAAACCCCAAGTTGCACCTTGAAAATTTTTTGATTAATGTTTTAACCCCCATGTGTTAACGCGTGAAATTGTTATCGTTTTTGAAAGTTTTTTTTCCATATTAAGTCCACAGAACCCTTTACAGAAAAAAAATCTTTGTAAAATGTGTAAACTTGATTTTCTGCTTCATTTGTGGTTTTGCTTTGATAGGGGGGATCATGGGACAGGGGAAATATGTGAAAAGGAAAAAAACCAGGTGAACCTAACCTAAGTGGTCAGGGGGAGCGAGGCGTAGACACCTCAGCTTCTCCGGGGGCCAGCATTTTAAAGGGCAGCACCCATCTGTTCTTCTTGCTGTTTTAAACCCCTTCCCCTGACCTAAAGAGGGGGGCCCCCTTTACAGCTGGATAAAACTAGGGGGCTGTACTGAAGCCAAGGCACGAAAATGTTCCCCATCTAATTTTTTAAAAAACCACGTCTGTGTTTAACAGTAGTTGGGAAAAAGCGGTGTTTGGCCACGATCTATCCCATCCCGTCGTACATGAAATGCCTCTGTGTTTCTATGAAGGAAGGAATCAAACTCTGGCAGATACGCACACTACCTAATAACCAAAGACATGGGACCAATTTACTAGCTGAATTTACAGGGGGGAAAGGGGAAACCCCACTGTGATCTACAACTTCAGTCCCATCAGAAATCCGTTTTCCCTAGTACCCACACAACTTCAGCGCCCCTGTCTGTCTCCGTGTGTCCTGAAACAACAAGTCCTTACCTCGTAACGATCCTTTCTCACTGTTGAGGATGAGACCCATCAGGACAAAACTGATCGATCCGCCTGGTTAAAACTCCATCAGAAAGCTAATCTGACTAGGGTGGTATCAGCAGCAGAGCGTCCTGTCCGGGAGGTCAATGAGAAAGGTCAGACCAGGGTAGAGGAAGGGGTGGCATTTGTCAGTGGGCTCAGATGTAGAGCAAACATCCTGGCGGGACGATGTCGGGTGCTGGAAGATGCTAGCGCGATCTTCCAGATATGCAAAACACCCTGGATGACAGTCGTTTTTCTTTGGTACTGGCTGCTCTGTTCTAGTTTTTTTTTCTTTGGGGTTTCTCTTGCTGCGCAGGTTTTGTTGTGTTGTTGATGCTGGCTGCGTTGTGCGTTCCCCAGCTAACAACCCTAGGGGGATTCAACCAGAATATGCCTCTTGACACACTCATCCCACTAGATTCTGGGAGATAGTTGTTGTTTGGCGTTGTTGGTGTGTTGGCGTTCCCAGTTTACACTCTTGGGGTTTATCCAGAATATGCACTCTTGAATCACTCATCCCACCGGGGAATCACTGTGAAATAGTTGTTGTTGTTAAATTTTGTGTGTTCCAGCTTAACAATTCTGGGGGAAATCACCAGGAACTCTTGACTCCTCATCCACCTGGGAATACTGTGAGATAGGAAGTTCACCAGAGCGAAGTTTGCATGTATGACTGTTTTGAAGTACTTCGCCATAATATAGGCACCCACACCCCGACTTCAGAGGTTTTTTTTTTTCTCCTTAACGGAGAATTGCAGGTGGTTGTGTTAGAGTTGTCATGGCTGAAGGCAATCTCAACACAACATTTTACAACATAAAAACGTTTTAACGTAGGCCTTGGGAGCTAAGCTGACATCAATAACTGACAAGCTTTTGGCCAAAGCTATTTCAGAGAGTTTTGACTTGTGTGTTTTAAATGTCAGAAGTATAATAGCTATCATGAAAAACAGTAACTTTTTTTATATAAAAAATGACTTGTGGGTTTAAATGTCAGAAGTATAATAGCTATCATAAAAACAGTAACTTTTTCATTAAAAAAAAGATGCTTGTATCTAAATGTTAGAAGTACACCTGTTATCATGAAAACAGTAACTTCTATCATAAAGACAGTAGTAAAAATAGACAAATGTGTATCAGGCTCTGTTCATCCAATAACTGTATAGTGCATGTGCATTTTCGTTTAAGTGGTTTTGATGGCAGTAATTCGTTCGTCCAGTTCAGACTATAGATGTGGCAATGTTAAATGAGACGGATCATTGCAGCATGGCTGGCTACAGTTTATCTTCATATGTGTTGTGATGTGTGTGTGGTGTGTGTGTGTGTGTGTGTGTGTGTGGTGTGTGTTTTTGTGTGTGTGTGTTGTGTTGTGTGGGGTGTGTGTGTGTTTTGAATGTGTGTGTGTGTTAGTTCTTCAGTTTACGTCCTTCCACCAAAAAGTGATATCAGACGATTTTGTGTGTGTGTGTGTGTGTGTGTGTTGTGTGTGTGGGGTGTGTGTGTGTGTGTGTGTGTGTGTGTGTGTGTGAGTGTGTGTTTGTGTGTGTGTGTGTGTGTGTGCGTGATGTGTGAGTGTGTGAAAGAGAGTGTGTATACGTCCCGGGATGATGTGTGTGCATGTACGAGTGTGTGCGTGTGTGTATGTGCGTGCGTGCATGCGTGTGTGTATGTGTTTGTGTGTGTAAGTGTGTGTGTGGGTGTGTTTTGTGTGTGTGAAGTGTGTTTGGGGAAGGTGTGGTATGAGTAAAATTTGTTGGCGGTGTGATGTGTGAGTGGTGGGTTTGTGTGTGTGTGGTGGTGGGGTGTGCGTGCGTGCGCGTGTGTACGTGTAAAAAAATATATCCAGAAATTGGTTAGTATGTGTGTTCCTGTAGGTGGTGTGAGGGTGGTGTGTCGCGCGCGCGCTTTTTTGGTGTAAACATGAAAGTATGTGTGGGGGTCTTGCGTTGTGTGGTTGTGGGGGGGTTGTGTGTGTGTGTGTTGTGTGTTGTGTGCCAGTAAATAGCCTAATCAAAAACTTTTTATAAAAAAACTTGGGCCTGCTAAAAAAAACAAAAACCCCCACCCCCCAAAAAAAAAAACAAAAACAAAAAAAAAAAAAAAAAAACCCTTTTGGGGGGGAATAAGCAAGAACATTTTCTAAAATCTTCAACCAGTTTTGGAAAACAAATAGAACAAAAAAAAACTCTGAAAACAAACAATAGGACTATAACTACCCAAAAAATTTTGGGGACTTTGGGAACGTAGATATTAGAAAAAAAGTATGGGGTAAAAAACACAGGGCTTTAAGAGAGGTTTACAGAACTTCATTTAAATGATAAGTTTTAAAAACAAGATGATCAATCACAGGAAGATACCGATGGGCTGTGTAGAAATTCAGAAATTTTGCAAAGAAGTATATCATTGTTTAGGATGTTTTTAAGCGTTACGATGATTCAAAAAAAGTAAGGGATCTTTCAATGTTATAGAAACGATTTTTTAAAATTCTGGAAAAACCAAAAGTAGGCCTGGCGTAATTTTGGTTTTCCCACATGCTTTTATGTTTTGCAGTATTTTGTGCGAAGGCATTTAAAACAAAATCTATAAGCCAAGCTTAAAATATATTTCTGGAAGCAGACATAGGTGACTTTGCACAAAAACATTAGTGTTTTTTTACTCCGTCATATTTAGGCAATTTGAGTGTGTAAAAATTAAATTTAGAAATTTTTTTAAATGGCCTTATTATAGGAATTTTGTTTTAAAAAAGTTCATAACCCTCTCGCAAGTTAACGAAATTGCTATAAGTGATCCTTCAACTTTGCTGCCCCTCGTCGCGCAGCTCTATCGCCCCATTCATTAGAAATAACCCACAGGGGGAAAGGAAACCCAGCAAAAAGTAACACGAGCCTTTAAACGACAATAAATGAACGCATGTTTGATTTCAGTGATCATTTCTATCAAATATTTTGTTTAAAAGGAAATTTAATGCCACAATACAAATTTAGAATCAAAAATAGTAAAAATTTTTAAAAAACTTTGTGGGAAGTGGCCCAAAATATTGAGACCCATAATATTGCAAAGAGCTCTGCGTAAAGATAGAAACCCCACTAGTTATATGATATATTTTCTCAATGTTTTGGTTGTTAAAGAAGGCTGCACCTCCCTTTTTGTTATAAAGTTTTGATCCATCTGTGTAATTTTTAAGTGGTTGAATAGCGAGTGTCAATATCGAATTCCAAAACTTGCAAGAATTTAGGTAATCGTTTTTTGATGATTTGAGAACATTCAAATTTTGGGCTTATTCTTTCCCCATTTGGGGGATACGAAAAAGACGTCAAAGAAGCCCTTTTTCATCAATTTTAAAATTTTTGAAGTTCCGAGTGTACGTTTTTTAATGTTACGATTCAATTGACCTAGCTCGTTTAACAAAAGTTGTCCAAACATAAGCTAACTTTTTTTTGTGAAAAATTTTCGTTTGAATAAATCTCAAATTTACTTTGCAGACAGAATTCTTAGTTCGTCAAGAGGTAGCACACCTTTTTCCCTTGTAAAGCCTAAAATAGATGCATGAAAGGAACCCCAAGGATAACTTGATGCTTTACTATCTATTTTTTGCAATTTATTTAACAAGATCGTGGCGCACGAAAAAACCTCTTGCCTATGTAGTCTTGACGCACTAAAGAAGAACAAAGAATAATGATTTTGTATCTTCCCCCCCAAGGTTGTTTCCACAATTTTTAAAAAATTTAAAAACTTTTTTTTTTTTCAGTATATAGTGATATGATTATACCAAGAAAATTTTTAGGGTCGAAAAACCCCCAAAAATTTAACATGTTGGGAATAATATTTATCATCATTATAGAAAAGAAGGAAGTTCCCAGGGTCATAACCTAAAATTAAAAAGCTCATATTTTTTTTCCATCGAAAAGCTAACCCCTTTTTTCGTCATAAATGAGCTGATTTTATTCAGTTCGATGATAAAGTTTTCCTAAAACTTTACAGTTCGAAGTGGGTCTTTCGTTTTAATGTCACCTCACCCAAGAAAATGATCCGCAATGAACTAAAACTGAATTTTTGACAACTTTTTTTGGGTAAATCCTATAAGTTATTAAATAATATAGGAGCAATTACAAAACCCTTGTGGAAAACCCATATCCAAAGTTTTGTTTTTTAAATACTACCTCCTATTCGGGGCCTAAATGATCTATCTGAAAAAAATGTTTGATAAATTTTAAAACATACAACCCGAAATTCCCAACAGTTTTTAAATTTTTATGAAAAAAGTGACTGTGCCATACTTGTCATATGTTTTTTTAGTCAAAAAAAGTTGCAAGAACCTTTTCGTCTGGCAAACTGTTGTTTGACTTGTGTTGTGAGTTTTACTAGATTTCAATGCCGATCGACCTTTCCTGAATCCAGTTGATTCAAGGGAAATGATTTTATGCTTTCACAAAGGAATAACCGTCTTAAAATAATTTTTCCCATGATTTTTGCATGTATGAGATGTAAGAGCAATAGGTCGTAGCTGTTTTATGGGTTTCTAGGTTTTCCCTTGTTTATTAACGGGTACAAGATAGAATTTTTCCAAATGATGGGAGCTGCCTTCTTTCCAGCACTTTTGGAAAAAGAGAAAAAAAAAGTTGCCCCAATTAGGTGGAAATGAGTAACTTTTCATTAGAAACTCCATAAAAACCCTACTGCTGTTTTCTTGACACATAGATTTTTTAATACATGTTTTTACCTCCTCAAACGTGAGGGGAGCTTTAAACAAAATGATTTTGTTGTCTATCAAATTTTTGTGTTGTGTCTATGCTCACTCTTGATTTTCTCTAAATTTTTCTTTTTCTCTGACAGGCCGTTTTAAAATGTTGTTTGCAAACTTTTCCCCAAAAAAAGTTTCAGCTTTTTCAAATTGGAAAGGTAACTTGAGTTTTTAGTTAATGGGGCACTGGGGTAATTTACCCATTTTCATAACTTTTATTTTTTCCCACACTCTCGCAAATCTTTTTTGTTTACCTCCGACATGCAAAATGATGCCCAGTATTTTTTCTTCGCCTGGGCAATAACTCTGTTACTTTTATTTTTGGTTTTTTTCATTTCTTAGATTTGACAGACATTCTTTAGAAAAGCATTAGTTTTACTTTTTTCTCTTCTTTTGCTTTTTGACAGTATCTTTCCACCAACTTTCCCAAAAAATTTTTGTAAGTGTAATTGTCTACTTAGGAATAGAATCTGGGGGCAGCGATAGCACTGATTTGTGAAAGATGCATATAGACTATAAATTTTACTGACTACCATGTCCGGTATTTTAAAAGCTAGTAGAATATTTGTAAATTTTTCCCAGTTAGCACGTTTATAATTTTTTTGGGAACTTTATTTCTTTTGAAATTTAAAAATGATCTATCGAGATCCACTTAGTACAAACGGAAAAATGATCGGTTGGGGAACAGTTAATGGATCCCATTCACAATTTGGTAAAAATTCAGGTAAAAAACTAGAGGAGACGATAGCCGTTCCCCTATGTTAGAATTTCAGGTTGGTTTTACCGTCCATCTTTTAAAAGACATAAAGAGAATCAACTAAATTTTCAAAAAAACGATTGCTTTGATTTTTGAAAATCTTTTTCCCAAAAAGGTGAGTGACTTTAAAAAGCACCTACAATGATTATTTCTTGCCATGATTTTCCCTGTAATGTACGAAGCCATTCGGTGAAAAACATCGTGGGACCTTGAGGCAAATAACAATACTTTTGTCAAAAATGAGGTATAAAAGGGAATGGACTCAGCACATGAATGTAAGTTAGAAAGTGGGTGGGGCGGAAATGGGGCATGAGTGTATGTCACCCCTTCGAACTAAAGGGCTTTGTTAATTCTCCCAGTGGTATCAGCCTGCTATGGTTTGGGGGGGAAGTAAAAACCCAGTGATTTGGGTAATTTTTCTCTTTTTATATTAGGGATGGATTGCTAAGATGTCATAGTCTTTTTTCTGAAAGATGTGAACAAGATAATCCAGTTTCGAATAATGATCGAGAATTTCCCGGGAAATTCTAATATTTTCCCCAGAACAATTTTTGCTTATAAAAAGTGCAGGAAAAAATACAATCAAATTAACTTAGCGTTTAATAAAGAGAGAAAATGAAAAAATGGATGCTGAAAAACAAGAAAAAAAATCCAACAACTATGGTAACGTTTAAATAATCAATAAAAACAATCTATGAATATGTCAATAAAATATTACAGAGAAAACACATAGATCTAAAACACGAAAAAATTTTAACTAATAAAGTATTTTAAACTTTAAAAACTGGGCACATAAAAAGTCGTAATGACTGAGAACAAAAAAATTTTCAGCAGGGGGAAAAAAAAACTTGAGAAGTGTATGAGTTTTTGAGTTTCTCAGGTGGAGATGTTTTGGGTGCATGGCAGTGCCAGTTAGTAGAACACAGACCAGTCATTAAAAGGGATCAAACGGGAAAACGATTCTGTGGGGGGTATCAGGGTATGATGGTGGTGTGGGATTGTGTGGCGAGGTGGTTTTAGGGGAGATTTGCACAAAGATACAACGGCCCCTCCCTATGTGCCAGAAAGGATGTCGATCCTCTTGCACTGGGATAGTGCTGCCCTTAAAGGGGGTAGAGCGCAATTTTGGTGTTCCGAACAAAATGATGTTCTCTACTTCTAAACCCGGGAATAACCTTGCATTGAATAGACTTTTCTTTTCTATTTTGGATCTTTCACAGTAGTAGTTTTGGACGACGAACCGTATTTGCGGTTTTTTTGGCCTTTCTAAGAGGGTGGCAAACCCCTTTGCTGGGTGAGGGCCTTTTTTTGATTTAAGATCATTAATACCGCTTGGGGTCACACTGCATCGGCTTTATTGGGATAAAGTTTCAGTCTGCAGGGATTTTTAAACTACAGATTTGATGTATTTTGCATGCAGACACAATGTTATATGACGCCCAAATCGTTTTTTTTTTCATCCTTCAAAACTGAGCATGAGGAAGTGACCCTTTCGGAAGATGTTTTTTGATCTGTTGGAATTTGCGTTGGGTTCTTTTCTTTTTGACGAGATACTTGGATGATGTCAGAACAAAAGACGTCTTACCTGGGGGGCTTCCCATTTTAAAACTTAGGCCCCAGGTCTTTTGTGGGGGGCCAGGCGGGTTTTCTTTCCCTGTGTTGGCGCAGTGGCCTGTCTGCCCCTGGAGGGGGGGCCAGCAACCTCACGTAAGTACGGCTTGTTGCGTTTTTTTGTTTCGTCCCTTTGGTTTTCCATGGGGGAACGCGATTTGGGATGGGGAAATTTCGCTTTTCTTTCTGCCTCCACCCGCGTTTTCTCTGTGAAGAAAGCGTTCACTGAGATCCAGAATCGCTCTTCAGGTCGGCAATGGAGCTTGGAACCCAAACTGCAGCCCGCCCCTTTTAATCCTTCAGGCTTGCGTTCAGGGTTCAGGGGCAGTTTTTAGCCCCAAAAGGGCCCACTTGCGGTTTCTCGGTCTGGTCGTTTTGTGGTTGTTCTTTTGCTTTTAAAAAACTGCCGGGGAGGGGATCCCGTGTGGTGCCTGACAGGTAGGCATAGGCGCGCGTCATTTCCGCCTTTTTTATTTTGGACACAGGCAGCACCAACTTTTTTCCCTGGGAGAAATCAGCCGAGTGTTCCCCCATTTTTTACGTGTAATGTGTGTGTGTGTGTCCGTGCGTGTGTGTTCGTGTGGGGTTTTGTGTGTGTGTGTGTGTGAAGGTAGTGAGAGTGGTGTATGGAGGTACGGAGTGTGGCATGTGTACGTGGTGTGTGTTTTTTTTTTATTTTTTTAAATATTTTTTTTTATCGAGGAAATGGAATAAGCATTTTAGTGCTTTTTTTACATCCAGTCCGTGTGTATGTGGGTTTGTGAATTCTTCATCTTTCTCCCGGGACCCTGGCCCACTTTACGAAAAGCGGGGAACAGGAAATTTAAAAGTTGGCAAAGTTTTTGCTGCGTACCACACGGGACCCGGTTTTCTATCTCATCCAAAGGGGCTTGTGTGTTTTTGTAAGTGGTTGTCTGCGCGCATGCTCTTCGTGCTGCGCACGGTATGGGCGGCACGAGATGCATATTGCAAGCACGCCTTTCGTCCCCTGTCTTACTTTGCGTTCAGTGAAAGAACATTTTCCTTAGGCAAAAAACCCACCAAAGCCCAACAAAACCCCAAAAACCCAACTCCCTCCTCCCCCTTTAAAAAATAAAAAAAAGCCTCAAAAGAAAAAAAAACATGCAAAAAAGTGGTAGAATATTGCGCTCGCAATCTGACGACCCGGGTTCCATTCCTCTTCAAGGGGGTATTTTCCCCCGGAGTTAAAAACTAAGACCCACCCTAAAAGTCCTTCGGAGAGACTATAAACCCAGGTCCCGGTGCGAACGCACACAGAAAAGTTTTCGCACACTTTTTAAAAACCCGTTCCCCTTTTTGAAGAGTAGACCTTGTTGCCCGAGAACGGGTGACAGAATTTACAAACATACACATACCAGGGGATAATGTAAAAAAAAAAAAACACATAAGCGCTTTTCCATTTTCAACGTAAAAAAGAATAAAAAAAAAAAAAATAAATAAATAAAAAATCAGTCTAAAAAACAATCTCTTATAAAGGTTAAAAACCCGAACAACTTTTCTGCCTACCCACCCCCAAAACGTCTAAAACAACAACAAAACCCCCAAAACAACAACGACAACAACAACCTAAAAGCACCCCCAAACAACATCATAACCATGCAAATTACAGAAAAACCGCCGCCGCGCTTTCAATCAAAAAACCTCAGGCGCTCGACCCTTGAGGCAGGGGTTGTTTTGCAAAACAAAACCTGTGTGGCGGGAAAGGGAGATTGTTTGTATTTATCATCCTGCCGTGTGTGAACGTTTTAGTCTTAGCTCTCTCTCTTTCTCTCCCGTCTCTGTCGGTCTGTCTCTGTCTGTTCTCGCTGTGTCTCCTGTCTCTCTTTCTCTCTCGCTGTCTGGCTGTCTTCCTGTTTTCTTTCTCTCTCAGTCTGTGTCTGTTTCCTCTCTGTCTCGTTTTCGTGTCTCCTTTTTCTCTGTCCTTTTCCGCTATGTCTGTCTCCTCTCTCTCGCTCTCTGTCTTCTCTGTTTTTCTCTGTCTGTCTCGTCCTCTTTCTCTCTCTGTCTGTGATGTCTCTGTCTGTGTCTGTCTCTGTCTCCTTTCTCTGTCTGCTTCCTTCCCGTCTCTCCCCCTCTTCAAGACAAATTTTTGCATTGTCACCCCTGTCTTTTCATTGTCTCCCTACCCCCTCTCTTCCCCCCCCCTCCTTCTTCCGTCTGTTGTCTGTCGTCTGTGTGTCTGTCTCTCTCTGTCTTCCGTCTCTCCCCCCCTCTGTCAAGGACAATTTTCGTTGTCATTTCCCCCACTGTCATTGTCATTGTCTCCCTCCCTCTTCTCCCTTTCCCTTTCCCCCCCTCCCTCCCACCTCCATTGCTGTCTCGTTCTTTTTTGTCCTCTCTCTCTGTCTCCATACTATCTCTCCTCTCTCCCCCCCTCTCTGATGACAATTGTCGTTGTCATTGTCCCCACGTCATTGTTTGTCTCCCCCCCCTCTCTCCCCTTCCTTTCCCCCCCCCCCCTCCCCCCCCTCCCTCCCCCCTCCCTCCCTCCACTGTCGTCTCTGTGTCTTTTTCTGCTCTCTCTCCTGTCCCATCACTGTCTCTCTGTCTCTCCCCCCCCCCCCCTTTTGAATGACAATTGTCGTTGTCATTGTCACCATGTCATTTTTCATTTTCTCTCTCCTTTCCTTCTCCCCCCTTCCCCCCCTTCGTTCGTTTGTTCGTCCGTCCGTCTGTCCGTCCGTCTGTCTGTCTGTTTGTGTCTCCCCCACTGTCTCCTGCTCTCCCCCCTCTCTCAATTACAATTGTCGTTTCATTGCACCATGCCATTGTCATTGTCTCCCTCCCCCCTCTTCTCCCCCTCCCCCCTTCCTTCCGTCTGTCTGTCTGTCTGCTGTCTTTGCTGCTGTCTGTCTGTCTTCTTTTTTCTGTCTGTCTGTCTGTCTTTGTCTGTCTGTCTTTTGTCTGTCTGTCCTCCTCTCTCTCTCTCTCTCTTTGTCTCCCCCTGTCTGTCTGTCTTGTCTGTTGTCTGTCTGTCTGTCCTCTCTCTCCTTTTTTGGGCGTTTTCATGGATGGGTTTTCCTTTTTTGGGTTTAAGCCACAACGGAGGATTTTTTTTTTGTCGTTAACTGATTATGCAACAGCTTTTTTTTGCTGCGCTGCTTCTCTCTCTCCCTCCCCCCCCCCCCCCCCCTCCTTTCCCCCCCTTTTTTCTCTCTCTCCTACCTTTTTGCGCAGCCCGCTTTTATTTTTTAAAAACCTTTAGAATAAGAATATCTTGGTTTTAAGTAATTTTTTTTTGGGAAGATTTTTGTTGCGATGATTTTTTGTCATACAATACTATTTTTTTTTTGTGCTTTTTCCCTTTTTTTTTCACTAAAAATACTAAGCGTTCGGCAACTCCCCCCCCTGTATGGGCCATGTTCTTTTTGTGAAAAAATCTTTCGGTTTGGCTCGAGTTCTCTTCTTTGTATGGTTTTTAGTCTTTGGTTTTTTGTTGTTTGTTTGTTTGTTGATTACAGCCCAGACTAGGTTATTTAGGACAAGCTTTAGATTTATAACTGCTTTTAAAGGCTTCGTTGTCTTTTAAAAATAGCACAATTAGAAAACAAAGTGGAGGTTAAAAAAAAATTACGCGCGCGCGAGCCTGCGAGTTGTGGGCTCATGCATGGTGCTCTGTGCGTGTATGGAGTGGGCAACTGCAATACGGACATGCTGTCTTTATATGCCACACACGTGCGAAGTTTCCCGGGTCTTTTTATTCTGTGGGTTTCAAAACCTTGTGTTTGGGTGTGTGTTTGTGTGTGTGTTGTGTGGTGTGAATCCAAACTTGGTAAAACTATCGGAAAGGTTGCACATTTAGTGTTATGAATGCAAGCGCTTTGATTTTGTTCGCTTTACAAAAATTCAGAAAAAAAGAATTCCATGTATGTTATAAAATAATAATAATAAAATAACGGGGGCGGGTCGCGTCGCGTCGTCGCGTCCCCTCCCCTCCCATCATCTTTATCTCAGTCGTCGTCGTCACATCGTCATATAAATTTATTTTACACTACTACACTACTACTATAACTACTACTTATTTATACTACTACTACTACTACATATACTACTACTAAAAAACCCTGACAAAATTTTATGACACACCTTGCTGGTATTAGTCTTCATTTATATACCTACCTGCAAAACATAAACCCGTAATGTAAAAAAACCCCACAGAACTCAAGCTCAAGATAAAGAGCACTGATACTGTCCGAATATCTTAACATATCTTCTGTAAACAAACCCCATCCACCTCAGAAGGAAAATTCTTGTCAGAGTGACAGAAGAACCCAAGATAACGAGCACAGATAATGTCTGAAGATTTTTTACACATCTTCTGTAAACATCCACATCACAAGGAAATTCTTGTCAGAGCGAAGACTGTACAAAGAATTCAAGACAACTCGTACAGAAACTGTCTGAAGATCTTTCACACATATTCTGTAAACATCCACATCAGAAAGAAAACTAGTATTTGAGCGATAAGTGCACAAAGAATAACTCAAGAAAACGAGCACAGATATTATCTGAAGATCTTTTACACATCTTCTGTAAACATAAATCTACATCAGAAGGAAAATTATTGCCAGGTCAACCAGTGTACAACAAGAATTCAAGACAAATCGCACAGATACTGTCTGAAGATCTTTTATACACTTTCTGTGAACATCCACATCAGAAAGAAAACTATCATCTGAGGGATAAGTGTAGAATGGATAACTCAAGATAACGAGTACAGATATTGTCTGAATATCTTTACATATCTTCTGAAAACATACATCCACACCAGAGAGAAAACTATCATCAGAGCGATAATGGTACAAAGAAGAATTTAAAACAACTGGCACAGAAACTGTCTGAAGATCTTAACACATCTGCAAACATCACATCTGAAAGAAAACTATCATCAGAGCGATAAATGTACAAAGAAGAACTCAAGATAACAAGTACAGATATTATCTGAAGATCTTTACATATCTTCTGAAAACATATATCCACACCAGAAAGAAAACTATCATAAGAGCGATAAACATATAAAGAAGAATTCAAGATAGCGAGCACAGAAACTGTCTGAAGATCTGAACACATCTTCTGCAAACATCCACCTCAGAAAGAAAAACTATCATCAAAGCGATAAGTGTACAAAGAAGAACTAGAGATATTGAGTACAGATACTGTTTGAAGACCTTTTACGCATCTTCTGTAAACAATCCACATCACAAGGAAAACTCTTGTCAGATCTGAAGAATGCATTGTTCAGTCTGAAGACTACTTCCCAGCAGCTGTCCACAGTATTCCACTAGTGGCTCGGTACCGTCACACCTTTGCAAAAAACCTGTATCTTGCAGAGCATCATGCCAAGGAGTAGAACAGGTGCAAGAGAGAGAGAGAGAGAGAGAGAGAGAGAGAGAGAGAGGAGAGAGAGAGAGAGAGAGGAGAGAGAGAGAGAGGGGCTAGAGAAAGCGAGAGAGAGAGAGAGAGAGAGAGAGAGAGAGAGAGAGAGAGAGAGAGAGAGAGAGAGAGAGAGAGAGCAAGAGAAAGCGAGGAAAGAGAGAGAGAGAGAGAGAGAGAGAGAGAGAGAGGAGAGAGAGAGAACGAGAAGAGAGGAGAGAGAGAGAGAGCAAGAGAGAGAGAGAGAGAGAGAGAGGAGAGAGAGAGAAAGAGAGAGGAGAGAGGAGAGAGAGAAGAGTGAGAGGAGGAGGAGTGACAGACAGACAGAGACAGAAAACAGAAAGGCAGAGAGACAGTCAGAGAACACTGAACACTGAAAGTAATTTATTGCGATTAACCAAACAGTCTTTTTATTTGGCAAGGAGCACAGTATGAACACAATTCAAGCAATACGGGTTTGGGTTTTTTTTTGCAACAAGGACATAATGAAAACCGAGAGAGGAAAGAAACCTCCAATAACTACATTCAACCGACCGACCGACCGACCGACCGACCG
>CM054138.1:26935961-26948461 GCA_028751875.1 Rapana venosa
ACACGGGCTTATTCCATTATCCTCAAAATTTAAAAATTTAAAAAATAAAAAAAAATAGATAAATCCGTTTTGATAAACAGCAGCGGAATATTCTGTGCGAAAAATTCGGGGCTGCGCTTCATAAAGAGAAGCACTGCAACCCCCCGACACCCCGTATGACGTTGCTCGATGTTTTTTGTTTTGTTTGCGTAAGATTGCGCGTTACGCCATGCATACAATAACATAATGAGTCACACTGAAAACCCTCCTACTCCCCCCCCCAACCCTACCCCCCCCCCTCCTCCCCCCCTCCCCCCCCCCCCCCCCCCCCCCCCCCCCGCCCTCCCCAAAAGCATAACTAATCAGCTCAAAATAACTTTTGTGTTTTCTTACGAAAACAGATCCGGGACAGATTTTCAAGGCTTCTCATTTTCTGTTCTGGTTTTGTGTGTGTGTTGTGTTGTTGTTGTTTTGCAAATTTCCTTTTCAAAATGCGCGTGCTTGGAATCTGATAGCGCGTGCGTGTCTGCCCACACCCCTTACATCATCACTGTCCTGCTGAATGGCTGATGCAAATGAGACAGGAATGAAGGAAGGGACACATTGGGACAGGGGAGGAACGATGGAACGATGAGATGGATGGATGAGATGGATGGATGGAGTGGTATTGGGTGACGATGTTAGAAAAATAATAGCAACAACCATAAACAACAACAACCCACCCCCCATCCAATGGCTCAAAGGGATGAAAAAAAAAAAAAAAGACTTCACACACACATTCGCGAATTTCGTGCGGCATGCACACACGCGCGCGCACACCCTGCAAACCACGCGCGCGCACACACACCCCACACCCCCAACAAACACACCACAAAACACAACACGGATAAAATTTACAAAAATGCATACACACGGGAAGATGTAAACAAGCAATGAGTGCTTATTCCTTATCCTCAAAAAAAAAAACAAACAAAAAATACAAACACACACACACACACACACACACACACACACAAAAACACACACACACACACACACACACACACACACACACACACACACACAACACCACACACACACACACACAACACACACACACACACAACACACAACACACCCAGCTTGTTTGTCAATTAAATCTTGTTTAAAACTTAAAAACCTTATACTTGACAAACCTCAACTCTTTAGCCCCAACCCTTTTTTAAGATCGTAAACGTGTTGTTGATATTCAAGGCTAATAAATACTCTAAAAAGAGCAGTGACGAGTTACAATTGGTTTATTTTATCAAGAAAGAAAATATCATAACAGAGATTTGTGTAACGAACTTTAAAGACGATCGATTGTTTCCTGATGTGTAATGTAATGCAAGAGTGCAAAAACCTTTCAGAAGTATTTAGTGATTGCTAACAGTATTGATGGAGTAGACCTGGTTTTCGTGCACACAAGCAGGAACCTTGCTGTTTGTGCACAAGAGTGTGCGCCTGTAATGATTCTGGGTCTTCGTCCTTGTCGTCTTGACGCCAATGTGGTAACGAGTGTCATGCGATACGCGTGTGATGGCTGTTGACTGTCCACAGGCTCGGTCTGTTCACCAGTCTGTCTGCCTGTCTGTATTGTGTGTGTGTGTGTGTGTGTGTGTGTGTGTGTGTGTGAGTGTGTGTGTTGTGTGTGTGGGTGGGTGTGTTGGTCTGTCTCTCTGTTTGTTGTCTGCCAGTCTGAGATTCTGTCCATCGATTTGTCAGTTGGTTTTGGCTGTCTGTCTGCACACACGTGACACAAACACACTAACACACTCACTCACTCACACACACACACTTTCCTGTCTGATATCACTAATTAGTGGAAGGATGTTAAACTAAAGAACTAACTCTGTGTTTGTGTGTGTGTTTCTATAGGGAATCTGAGGGACAGGTTCAGAATAAAGTGTGCATTGCATACAAACTGCTATTAGAAATAAAAATCTTGACATTTTTTTCCTGGCCAGGACAATAACAATTTAGTTCTAGTGATATGGTTTTTTGGAATACTTAGCTCATGCTGTTATGGCATTTAATGTATCTCAGCCTTAGGCCATATTACATGGGGAGAGAGAGAGAGAGAGAGAGAGAGAGAGAGAGAGAGAGAGAGAAGTGAGAGAGAGAGAGTGCAGTTGGTTATGGGAAATGTATTCAGGCATGTTAGGTTGCTATGCCTTTCCTGTGTTGTGAATGCTTTTTCACTTTTCATGTCCATGGTTTGTTCTCTTTCATTTTGGAGCGAATTTGTGTGTGAGTATTTTTCACACGCCCACATCCGCAAGTTGTGATTTGGTTAAATTTCATGTACCCCTTGGGGTTTTTTCTTGAAATAAAATCTTGAATCTTGTAAGTTTTTGATGCTGCTCTAAATTTTGCTAATGTTCTATCTATCTATCTATCTATCTATCTATCTATCTATCTATCTATCTATCTATCTATCTATCTATCTATCTATCTATCTATCTATCTATCTATCTATCTATCTATCTATCTATCTATTTATCTGTCTGTCTGTCTGTCTGTCTGTCCCGTCCGTCCGTCTATCTATCTCTACTATCTATCTATCTATCTATCTACTATCTATCTATCTATCTATCTATGTGTGGGTGTGTGTGTGTGTGTAGTAACAAGCAGTAAACTCTCTTTTTTTGTGCATTTGTCAGATGGACAGCTCTGTCTGTACAACAAAGGCCCTCATGCATTACACTACAGGTCCTTGAAGCCACCATAGCGCTTCATGGCCACTGCAGTAAGTGGACTCAGGTCAGATCCTCTTTTGGTGTACCTTATGTAGCCCACAGGACTGCTAGACATGGTTCTGTTGTCTGGCTGCCAGTCTTGCAAAGGCAATACTCTGTATGGCCTTTGTAGTGTTTTCTCTACATAGGATAATTCAGCCAGTGGTGTTCTGTCTTTATCCTGAATATACAAACTTTTATTTATTACAAGTCGTGATGATGTTTGTATACCACTCGTAATTTCTCACTTTGAGATGATGCAGTAGCCTTGATATGTTTTGTTTGGGTTTTATGTATAAGGAAGATTTTGACGTTATTGTGACTTAGTTTAGGTGCGCACAAAAATAACAGAATGTGATCCTTATCTTTTGTACAGAGGTGCAACATCTGACGACTTGAATATAAAAAAAAAAAGCTGATAGCCATCGTGGTTACTAGTTGTCAAGCACAGCTGTTGAACGTATGGTAATTGTGCTTTGAAGTTTGCAACCCCACTGTTGAGCATGTCCTTTTTGTTCTGTTCTCTTTTATAAAGGGTGTGACAGATTAGTCATGCTGCATAGACGGGGGCTCATTGATATTCAGTTTGTCCTCCGTCTGCCTGTGTGTGTGTGTGTGTGTGTGTGTGTGTGTGTTTTTTCCCTCTCTTTGTCTTTTTGTGAGTCATTTCCCCTATCCCTCTCTCTCTCTCTTGCTCTCTGTCTATCGCTCTGTCTGCACACCACCTCAGCCCCCACTGTCCATGCTCTCGATCTCTCATGAATGCTTGAGATATCAAATTTCCAGAGAACAAGCTAAAGACTGAGAATATATTTGGTGTTTTCTGAACATTGATATATGACAGAAGGCATGTACCTTAATTCTGGGCACGAGACAGCTCAGTAATCAGAGCACTCACTCTCCACTCAGCTAAGGTTAAGCAGCATTGAGCACAGTCCCCCAGCTCACCCAGCTGTAAATGTGTACCTGCCATCTTTAGGGACAGGGAAGGAAAATCAGCGAGGGAGGGAGAGGAGGTGAACGCCACCATCAACACACAGCACAAAAATTATCAAATCTTAGCACAGACACTTTCATTTCTCGAGATGAGGTCAGAGTAATTCTGATGACCCTTCTAATCCATTTCCCCCTGCAAGAACATCCCGTTGTTGGCTGTCACAGTGTGACCCGCACTTGGCTCCATCCTTTATTCTCAGAGAATTGATCGGCACACTGCACTGCATTTTCCCCTCCTTACAGTGTGTCTGGGGCAGAGTGATCCTGATGGAATGCATCTCTCTCTCTCTCGCTCTGTCTGTCTGTCTCTTTCTGAATGTCATTCTCTCTGAATGTCATTCTATGAGTATTGGGTTTATTATTATTGATGTATCCCTACGGACGGGGACTGGATGTAAACAAGCACATGGGTGCTTATTCATTATCCTCGAAATAAAAGAATTTGTCACCATTGTCATCTCTCTCTCTCAATGTCATTCTCTCTCTATGAGTATTGGGTGTATCATTATGATGTATCCCTACGGCGGGAACTGAATGATAAAAAGCACATGGGTGCTTATTCATTATCCTCGAAATAAAAGAATTTGCCATCATTGTCGTCTCTCTCTCCCTCAATGTCATTCTCTCTCTCTCTCAATGCCATTCTCTCTCTCTCTCTCTTACCGTCTCTCTCTCAATGTCATTCTTTCTCTCTCTTACTGTCTCTCTCTCTCAATGTCATTCTCTCTCATTTCTCTCTCATTCTCTTTCTCATTGTCATTTTCTCTCTCTCTCTCTCAATGTTATCTCTCTGTCTCTGTCTCTGTCTCTCTCTTACTCTCTCTCTCAATGTCATTCTGTCTGTCTCTCTCTTATGTCTCTCTCTCATTTCTCACTCTCTCTTATTCTTTCTCTCATTCTCTCTCTCTCTCTCGTTGCCATTCTATCTTAAATCTTCACACACACACACACACACACAGAGTTAAAACAAATTATCAAATCTTAGCGCAGACGGGTTGATATCTCGAGATGAGGTCAGGGTAATTCTGATTATCCTTCTAAATCCATTTTCCCCTGCAAGAACATCACGTTGTTAGCTGTCACAGTGTGACCCGCACTTGGCTCCATGCTTTATTCTCAGAGAATTGATCGGCACACTGCACTGGATCCACCCCCCCCCCCTCCTTACAGTGTGTCTGGGGCAGAGTGATCCTGATGGAATCCATCTCTCTCTCGCTCTGTCTCTCTCTCTCTGTCTCTTTCTCTCTCTGTCTATCTCTCTGTCTCTGTCTGTCTGTCTGTCTGTATATCTCCCCCCCCCTCTTTCTCTCTCTCTGGGCCGCAGAGTGCATGCCGATAATGTATGTTCTTATTGTCCTTGCGAGAAGCCATTGTTATCCTGTCCAATCCATGCATGTCGTTCATAGCTCCGCTGGTCATAGAGGCTATATAATTATCATGGCTGTCGCCTCGTAAGATTGTAAACATCTGTGATTAAAACTGTGCAATTGTATGTAGGTATGTTAGTCCGTCATTTTCGACGATGACCTCCAAAACAGCAGAGGAGGCAGCTGCTGTTTCGGAAATTGGGCAGAAATTTGATTATAGTGGAGATGCCTTGCCCACCACAGTACATCCCCACTCTCTCGGCCAAGTGGGCATAAGGACAGTCAGCGTTGGAGATGTTCTCCAATGGCCAACTACCTTACCTTAACCTTAATTCTCTCTGTGCCAGGAGGCACACAAGGCTTGAACATCATTCCTCCACTGGTTCCGGTCTGCAGCTGTGCGTCGTGCGGCGTTCCACGTGCTCCAGCCTGCGCCGTTCCGCTCTACTTCTACCATTCGTCGCCATGTTGTTTTTGGGCGTCCCCTTTTCCTTCTCCCTTCAGGTGACCATCCGAGGGCAACAGCACAGTCGTCACTCCTGTCCTTTCTTAGGACATGTCCGATCCAGTTCCATCTCCGTCTTCTAATCTCCTGGCAGATTTTTTCTGCTCTTGCTATTTCCAAGACTGTCTTGTTGGCAATGTGTTCTTGCCATCGGATCTTGAAGATCCTCCTCAGACATTTGGTTTGGAAATGTCTAGTTTCTCTTCTTCTCCTTTCGTTAATTTCCAGGTCTCACATCCGTAGAGAAGAACTGACAAAAACAAGGCTCTTGAAAAGGGATGCTTTGGTTTTTCTGCCGATGTCTCCCATTTGCCAGATGTGGGATAATCGTTTCATCTGCGCACTGGCCAGTGCTACTCTCTTCTTGACGTCTGCTGTTCCTCCTCCGTCTTGGTGACGTTTGCTCCGAGATAGGTGAAGTTCTCCACCTCTTCAACTTCCCTGATCTCCAACCCTCAGACCGTCGATGTTCCTGCTGTTTACTTTCATGGCTTTGCACTTCTGTCCATTCATGCTTGAGTCCAACCTTTGCTGCGTTGTCTTCCAGTCTTTTAGTTTTGTGTTGTAGATGGTTCATGGTTGATGAAAGGAGGGCGATGTCGTCTGCAAAGTCAAGGTCTTCTAACATGTTCATGAAGTCCCATCTTATCCCATTTCTCTCACCTTCACTGTTCTTCTCATCACCCAGTCTATCACGAGAAGGAAGAGGAATCCTGACATGCAGCATCCCTGTTTCACCCCGGTAATCACTGGGAACCAGTCTGTTGTTTCGTTGTCGACAATGACGGAGCACTGAAAGTCCTCGTACATTGTCTTGACCATCTGGATGAGTTTCTGTGGGATTCCATATTGACGCATGATGATCCAGAGACTGTCTCGGTGTATGGAGTCAAAGGCCTTTTCAAAGTCAATGAAGTGTATGTACAGTGTCGCGTTCCATTTGTTGACTTGTTCCAAGGTGTTCCTGAGTATAAATATTTGACCGACAGTTCCCCTTCCCTTTCGAAATCCAGCTTGTTCTTTTCTGAGAGATGCGTCTACTCCCTCTTGTATTCTGTTGATGAGGATCTTGCTGAGCACCTTACTGGCCAAGGGTAGTAGTGTAATCCCACGCCAGTTTCCACACTCCTGAAGATTTCCTTTCTTTGGAATCTTGCATATGAGTCCTTTCGGTCTCCTTTTCCCAGACGAGGTCAAATATCCGTTTCAGTTCCTTGCCGGTCTGTTCAATGTCTGCTTTTAGCATCTCTGCTGTGATCTGGTCTGCTCCTGGTGCTTTTCCGTTCCTTAGGGTCTTCAGTGCTTTCTTGATTTCATGGATGGTTGGTTCTTCTGCTGAGATGTCTAGTTCTTCCACCTCCCCCTGGTCATCTTGCGGTGGTTCATTCGGTGCATCCCTGTTGAGAACTTCCTGGAAGTGTTCTCTCCATCTCCTCAGCCTGGCCTCTTGATTCTTTAGCAGCTCCCCGTTCTTATTCTTCACTGCTGCTACTGGTCTAGTGCCTTGGTTGGTGAGCTGTTTCACAATGCTGTACAGTTCTTTCTGTCTCCCATTCTCTGCTGCGTTCTGCGCTCTCTCTGCTTTTTCTGACATCCATCTCCTCTTGTCCTCTCGTACGCTTCTTTTCACCTCCTTGTCTTTTTCCTTGTATGTTTCCTTCATTCTATTCTGTATCCTCTCCGAGTGTGTACTGTTGATTCTTATGTTGATGCGCTTCCTCTCATCGATCAGCTTCCAGCTGTTCTCACTGATCCATGCCTGCTCTTCCCTTTCTGTAGCCAAGCACCTCTTCTGCTGATTTGATGTAGGCGTTCTTCTGATGTTCCCACACCTCTTCTACATCTTCAGTTTCGGTTCTGTTCTCTTCGAGTTTGGTCTTCACTGCGTTGCAGAATTTCTTTCTTATATCTTCGTCCTTCAGTCGTTCAACGTCCAGTCTTGTCTTGGTGTTGTTGTTTCTGCGTGAGCTGAGTCGTAACTTGATCCTCGTCTTCACCAGGTAGTGATCGCTGTTGGCATCTGCTCCCCTCTGTACTCGGCAGTCTTGTACTGATGATCTCCACTGTCCGCTGATCAATAGGTGGTCAATTTGGTTTTTCACTCTTCCGTCCGCTGATGTCCATGTTGCTTTGTGAATGTCTTTGTGTGGGAATAGAGTTCCTGTGATAACTAGTCCATTCAGCTGGCTAAACTCGCATAGTCTCTGTCCATTGTTGTTCTGTGTCCCAAGTCCATGAATACCCATTGTCCAACTAGGCCAACTAGCCCCCAGGAAAAACAGCGTTTAAAACAACTCTACTGTCGTTCCTCGTGTCAATACCCCTGGTCAACCATAAGGGTCAACCGAGGACGGTCACTGCTTGTGGCAGAACCACACACACACACACACACACGGAATAATTGAAGAAGTTGACTCTCATAAAATATTAGGTGTTACCATTGACAAAAATATGACTTGGACTGATCACTTAATGTCACTAGGTAAACGCCTAGCTCATAGGCTACTTCAATTATCCAAAATAAAACACTTTCTAAAGAATCATTCTCGAAAACTATTTTTTTGCGGTCACATTCTACCAATCATTGACTATGCGTCAACTATTTAGGATACCTGCAGTGGAACGAACTTGAAATTCATTCATCGTTTATATAAAAGAGCAGTAAAACTTGTATTGTTAAAAACAAGCACCCTGACAATTGAGGATTATAAGCAAATAAATGTCCTGACATTTCGAAACCGACTTTTAATCACTAAAGCTGTGTTTATGCAAAAAGTTGTTAATAAAAATGCACCTACGAAGATTACCAAAGCTTTCAAAGTTAACCAACATAGACACAACCATTTGCTGACATTTCCAAGACCCAGAAATAACCTATATAAATCGAGCCTCTTGTATTGAGGCAGTGACCTATGGAATAAACTCCCCAAAAATTTGAAATGTATTAAAAGCAAAAATCAGTATAAAACACATCTAAAAAGATATTTCATGAATAAAAGTACAGAACACGACTTGTAAACTTAAGAGAGTGATTTAAATGTCATTGACGTTATTCTTGTTATTAAAATCAGATATGACCCAAGTTTTCATATTCATATAGAGTACATGTGTAAGCATTGATCTATATATGGGTTGATATGATATCAACCCCAACACGCTTTGAATCTGGTGTGTGTGTGTGTGTGTGTGTGTGTGTGTGTGTACACGTGTGTGAGTGCGTGTGTGTTGTGTAATTGGTTCGGTTTTGGTTTTTTACTTTCTTGCTGTTTTGGCCTTTTTACGCTTTTTTGTGTTACACAAAAATATGCTGATTTATTTAGTTTTGTCCTGTTAGTTTTCTTTTTCATTGTATTAGATGAGCTAAATTGTTATTGCTGACGTTAGTACTGCTGAGTGGGTTTACATTGCCTGAATTTATTCTTTGATCGAAGGATTAACGTTGTTCCGCCTCAAATCAAAAAGCACATGTACATGCGTGTATATGACCAGGGGAAAGGGAGGAAATGGATGTCTTTGTTATACTTCTTTGTTCTGAATCCAATAGCTGTTGGTTATTCTTGTTTTCCTTATATATGAGTATATTATGTGGTGAAGGGGATATGGGTGAGGATGTGTATGTGTATACGTATGTAAGTGTTTAAATGATACATCAGTTTCCTCTGTTTATACCATTTGGTTGTTGTTGTTGTTATTGTTGGTGGTGGTGGGGGTGGATTCTGGTTTATTTTGCTTTTTGTTTGTTTTAGGTTTTAGGGTGGTTTTCTTGGGGAGGGGGAGGGGGTATTTTGGACTCTTTTTCTCATCTTTTGTTAGTTCTATATTGTTCTTCATTTGTCTTGGCTTTTATTCTTGTCCTATGTTAGTTATTGTCGCTGTTGTTGTTGTGTCGTATGTTTGTGTTTGTTTGATTGTTTATTTCCTTGTCGTGGTTGTTCTTGTTGACTCATCTTCTTTTGTTGTTTTATTCAGTTGTTTGTATGGTTGAAGGTTTTGTGTGTGTGTATGTGAGGGGGGGGGGGAAGCAATGGTGCGGGTTTTTTACATTTTTATTCTGTTTTGTCTTCTTTGTTTTTGGTCTGGTTTTCTTTGGTGCTGTTTGTTTGTGTATGACGGATATTTTTTAAGATTTGAATTATTTGTGTATGTTTATATTTTCGTTTTTTTGTTTTGTTTTTATTCCAATATGCATATGTTATTGTCTTTTCTTGTTTGATTTGTATAGTTTACCATAGAATAGGTTTTTTTTAATTCTATGTCTGCATATACATTATCTTTTTTTCTCACTTTTTTTTCTTTAGATAGATGGCTTGATGGAAAAAAGCAAATGCACTGGTTATTCAATGTACCATCTGAAAATAAAAGTTTGACTTTGACTTTGACTTTGACCACAACACACACTTCACACACACACACACACACACACACACACACACACACACACACACACACACACACACACACACACACACACACACACACCACACACACCACCACATCACACATCACACCACACACACCACATCACACCACACACACACACACACACTCACCACACACACACACCACACATCACACACACAACACAACACACTCACACACACACACACACACACACACACACACACACACACACACACCACACACACACACACACTACAAAATGTATATAAATGTGATAAAACCTATATCCGATTCATCAAAACCAACCTCATTCTTAGTGACAGACTACGACATCTTCATTCACGTAAGACGAAAAAAAAGCCTGATTATCTGAGGAAAAAATAGACCAGGCAGCTGTATTGGTATACAACTGTTAGCACAATGAAAACGTCACATGAGCGGAAAATGCGTTGCGCTGCCGTTAAGCACCTGAGAAGTCAGGCCCAGCATGCTACCTTACTTCTTCCTCGAACGCTCAGACAGCAACTCATAAAGCCCTGACAAAAGTGGATCGGTGGTCTAGAGGTAACGCGCCTGTCTAGAAAGCGAAAAGTCCGGGTCGGAAGTGTGCGTGGTTCGTATCCCGTCTGGGCCCGAAACTTTTCCCCCATCCATTAGACCATGAGTGGTGGTCTGGGCGCTAGTCTTTCGGATGAGACGATAAACCGAGGTCCCGTGTGTTACGAAAAAATTATGCAGCGCACGAAAAAGAACCCACGGCAACAAGAGAGTTGTCCCTGGCAAAATTCTTAGAAAAAAGCCACTCTGATAGGGAAAGAAATACAGTTGCAGACAAAAAAAAAAAAAATACAAAAAAACAAAAAAAAACCAAAAAAAGGGGTGGCGCTGCTCTTGTGGCGACGTGCTCTCCCCGGGGAGAGCAGCCCGAATTTCACGCAGAGAAATCTCGTGACTTAAAGTGGTATAAATAAATAAATAAATAAATAAATGCTGCAGTACGCTAAAAGGCTCTCCAGCTACCTTACAAAACTCTTTCTTTAACCCAGCTGACGCCAGGAAGATTCCAAAAAGCGACCTTGTGGCTTCAGTACAATCAGAAATTCGCCTCCCTTTTCTACTTAGCTTTTTGCGCCTGTCAAGTCTTCCCCAGTCCTTGTATCCTAAAAGATCTGTCTGCACTCTCGCCTCGTAATGATCCTCTCTCTTTGGAGAGAGAAAGAGACCAATCAAAGGCAACTCGTTCTACTGTTGAAACCTCGACTAGGAGAACAATGTTGCGAGGGTTTTCCAATACATATACATAGCTTCTGTTTTAGAAAGCCAAGTGTCAAAGGTGAGACAGGGAGGGTGTGTGTGTGTGTGCCGGTCGCTATCAGTGGCTGTGTCTGTGGTGATTTTGGCAGGATGAATGTCTGACCCTGGGGAGACTGACTTCTAGTGCCGAACGTCTGAATGCTCTTGGATTACTTCTTCCTTGTACTGAATGGTCTGTCTAGACCTTTTCGATAAGGATTCTTTACTTCCTATGGGAAACGATGTGTGTCTAAAGGTTGAAATGTTAATTGTCAGTATGATTTAGATTGTTTTTAACTTGATTCAAGTAAGCATGTGCCTTTTTTATTGTTATACACAAGAAAAGAGTAATTTTCTTGAGTAAGCATGATACATATATTTTGGACACTATACATTGTAAAATCAAATAATGTCCCACTCAACTGTAAGTATTAATCTATGTCTAAAGAGCTAAAAAAAAAAAGCCCCCTTGTTTACATAAAAACGTATTCCTTATCCTCTTTCTTTCCTCTTCCAGATTTCTTTCATCATCAGCAGCAGCAGCAATAGGCAGCAGCAACAGCAGTAGCAGCAGCAGCAGCAGCAGCAGCAGCAGCAGCAGCAGCAGCAGCAGCAGCAGCAGCAGCAGCAGCAGCAGCAGTAGCAGCAGCAGTAGCAGCAGCAGTAGCAGCAGCAGCAGCCAGTAGCAGCAGCAGCAGCAGCAGTAGCAGCAGTAACAGCAGTAGCAGTAGGCAGCAGCAGCAGCTTATCCTCTTTCTTTCCTCTTCCAGTTTTCTTTCAGCAGCAGCAGCAGCAGTAGCAGCAGCAGTAGCAGCAGCAGCAGCAGCAGTAGCAGCAGGAACAGCAGTAGCAGCAGCAGCAGCAGCAACAGCAGTAGCAGCAGTAACAGCAGTAGCAGTAGCAGCAGCAGCAGCAGTAGCAGCAGTAACAGCAGTAGCAGCAGCAGCAGCAGCAGTAGCAGCAGCAGCAGCAGCAGCAGCAGCAGCAGCAGCAGTAGCAGCAGCAGCAGCAGTAGCAGCAGCAGCAGCCGCAGCCGGATTGACAGCAAAATCAGAGAAGAGTTTGTTGCCTTGAATTAAGCAAGGGCAAGACACCTGTGTTCACACATATGTTAACGCTGGTGTTTTTAAGCTAGCCATGATTTCCCTTTACTGTGTGAGTTGCTTGAATCATGATGCTTGTAAATGGAAACATCTGAGTATT
>CM054138.1:26953461-26970961 GCA_028751875.1 Rapana venosa
AAATGTTGTTCTTATGAACCTGTTAATGAACTGTCCTAATGAACTGTCCTTTTAATGTCCTAAAGTCGGAATGTGTCAGCTGAGGCCAGCAAGCAAGTGTTCTGTAGAATAATTGATGAATAATTCTGTACACAGGAAAAGACCAGGCACTAAGTGGGCACTCTACCAAAAAATGACCATCGTTAAAGAGGAACACGCTCCGAGTGATATATTTCTCTCACGCACCCCACCCCTCTCCTTTTCACGCTGCTCTGACGTGTATCATCCATCCACTTTTGTTGTTGATTTCAGTCAGTCTTTCTCTCTCTCTATCTCTCGTTCCTTGGTCAAAGCTCGGAGATTTACCAATGTTGAGATTTTTCCCCCCGTATACGACCGTTTTTTGTCCACCATAAAGGTAGCCGTATACTGATTTCAGGGATTGTTCTTTTGAAAATGCATTTGTTCCAAGCGACTTCTTTACCCTCTCTTGTGTATTTCCTATCCATTTTTTTTTAAAAATGACTGACTTTCTTCTCATCTTTGACGTTTACAATCCGCAAAGCTTCCACTCTCTCCTGCCTAGTGTCTGTCGCAAAACACAGCCCCCCCCTCCCCCCCACACCCCTGCTCCAGTGGGGGATGAAGCATGCAATCTATGAATATTTGGGATATCCATTTCGTTGTTGTTGTTGTTGTTGTTGTTGTTGATTCCAGTCTGTTTGGTCAAAGAAGCATACGTTCTCAGTGACATTTCTTCTCTCCCCTCTCCCCTGAACGTGTATATATTCTGCATTCTTATGTCTCGATTTTTTTATATAGAAAATTTGGTCCTTGGCTTTAACAACCTCCGAGGTTTACAATAGTGAGATGTTTGCGTATGTGACCGTTTTTGCCCAACATGAAGATCGCCGCATTTCAACTTTGAGGAGTTTTTGTTGTCTTGAGTCTGTTCTCTTAATGAAAGGGATAGGGGACGGGATAGCTCAGTGGTCGGAGCACTCGCTTTCCCCCAGCCAAGTTAAGCAGCGTCGAGCGTGGTTACCAGTTGGATGGGTGACCGTTTGCGCGCCTTGGCTTCAGTACAGTTCCCCCAGTTCCCCCAGCTCTCTTTAGGGTCAGGGAAGGTAAAGCGGCGAGGGAGAGGAGATGGGCGCCGCCCTCAATATGCTGGCCCTAGAGAAGTGAGGTCTCTGACGCCTCGCTCCCCTACGACCTTATAGGTTATGGGACTCCTTTACCTTTTTACCTTTACCTTCTCTTAATGATGCATGAGTCCCAAGTGACTCCACTCCCCTCCCTTCTTCTCCTATGTATTATCTATTGTTTTGTGTGTGTGTGTCGATTTAAGTCTGTGTAATTTAATGCTCAAATACTCCGAATGAATGAATCTTCCGTCTCCACTCCCTCCCCTTTAAAAAAAATTAGTCTCCTTAATAAATTATTTATACCTTTTTGTTGATTAGTTGCCGAGGTATAAAGTGGTGGTGAAGGAAAAGGATTGTCAGAGAGAGAGAGAGAGAGAGATGATAGAGAGAGAGAGAGAGAGAGGGAGGGGAGAGAGAGAGAGAGAGAGAGAGAGAGAGAGAGAGACTGACAGAGAGAGAGAAGAAGAGAGAGAGAGAGAGAGAGAAAGAGAGAGAGAGCGCGCGAGAGATTGAGTGATTCATTGATTGATTGATTGATTGTTTGGTTGATTGATAATCTGTATTCCCAAGGGCTACAAATAAGTATTGACATACTTTTTTCTTTTCATCCAGCCCTTGCCCTGAGAAGGGACTATCCTTAATAATGACAACTAATAATTTCAGCGAGGGAGAGGAGATGGGCGCCGCCCTCAATATGCTGGCCCTAGAGAAGTGAGGTCCCTGACGCCTCGCTCCCCTACGACCTTATAGGTTATGGGACTCCTTTACCTTAAAAAAAATAATTTCAAGTAAATATATGCAGAACATTACTTTAATACAAGATAGAGAGAGACCGACAGACAGAGACAGAGACAGAAAGACAGAAAAGAAGAGAGAAAAGAGAGAGAGAGAGAGAGAAAAGAGAGAGAGAGAGGGGAGAGAGAGAGAGAGAAGAAAAGGGAGAGAGGGAGGAGAAAACGGGAAAAAAACACAGACAAAGACAGACAGACAGATAGAGACAAACTGAGACAGACACAGATAGACAGACAGGCAAGCAGGAAGACAGACAGACAGATAGACAAACAGAGAGTTTTACTTCTGTAATAATAGGCACTCCTGTACGGTGTTTTTTACACCCCGTCTCCGCCCTCATTACCGTCTAAACTATGGGAACAAATGGGCAAAATCGTTATCTCAATGCAATAAAAGAGAAGCATGCACAGAGAGAGAGAGAGAGAGGAGAGAGAGAGAGGAGAGAGAGAGAGAGACAGACAGACAGACAGACAACAGACAGACAGAGAGAGAGAAAGAAAGAAAAGAAAGAGAGAGAGAGAGAGTGAAGAGAGAAAAACAGGCAAACAGACAGAGACATACAGAGACAGAGACAGAAAAGAGACAATACAGAGAGACAGAGATACAAAGAGAGATAAAACAGAGACAGAAACATAGACAGACAGACTAAATGCAGACAGACAATCAAAACAAAACACACACACGCCCCCCCCCCACCCCCACACACAACACAAACACACAAAACACGCACGCAACGCACAACAGAAACACACATAGACACACAAAACCCCCACGCGCGCCCCGCACGCGCACGCACACCCACGCACGCACGCACGCGCACGCACGCACGCACGCTTGCACAAACACAAACAGATAGATAACATACAGAGACGCTTTGGCAGTAAGACAAATGGCAAATGGGAGAAGGGGGGGATGTTGTTGGCACTGCATTAGAAAATCTATACTGTCACAGACAGACAGACAGACAGACACACAGGCAGACAGACACATAGACAGAAAGATAGACAGATCAACAGACAGACAAATAACAGACAGAGACTTTGGCACAAAGAGAAATGACAAAAGGGGAGAAGGAAACCATTGACACTGCCTTAGAAAATCTATAGTCCCCAGACAGACAGACAGACAGACAGACAGACAGACAGACAGACAGACAGACAGACAGACAGATAAATAAGAAACAGAGACACTTTGGCACTAAGACAAAGGATAGAAGGAGCCCATTGGAACTGCATTATAAAATGTATGCTGTCACAGACAGACAGAGAGACAGGCATACAGACAAACATGCAGACAGACAGACACATAGACAGACCAACAGACAGACAGGAAGATAGACAGACAGAGATGAACGTAAAGATAACAGACAGAGAGACGCTTTGGCGCTAAGACAAATACATGGCAATGGGGACAAGGAGGGCATTGGCACTGCATTAGAAAATCTATTATGTCTCACAGACAGACAGACAGACAGATGCACACAGACAGACAGGCAGACATACAGACAGACAGGCAGAAGACAGATAGACAGATAGGTAACAGGCAGAGACGCTTTGGCACTTAGACAGTGGAGACAAGGAGGCATTTAACACTGCTTTAGAAGGTCTACAATGTCACAGACAGACTGATAACAGACAGACAAACAGACACACAGACAGACAGACAGACAAACAGATAACAACCAGAGACTATTTGGCACTTAGAACAAATGGCAAAGCGGAGAAGGAGGCCATTGGAACTGCATTAAAACCTCTATATTGTCATAGACATACGGATAGACAGACAGACAAACAGACACACAGACAGACAGACAGACAGACAGTCAGACAGACAGATAAATAACAGACCAAGACACTTTGACACTAGGACAATGGGGAGAAAGAGGCCATTGGCACTACATTAAAAAAATCTATATTATCACAGACTGACTGACGGGCAGACAGATAGACAGAAACACAGACAGATAGACAGACAGAAAGACAGCTGGATAACAGACATAGACTCTTTGGCATTAGACAAATGGCAAAGGGGAGAAGGAGGCCATTGGCACTGCACTAGAAAATCTATACTGTCACAGACAGACAGACAGACACATAAACAAACCAACAGATAGACGGAAAGATAGACAGACAGACAGACAGACAGAGATGAACGGACAGATAACAGACAGAGAGACGCTTTGGCGCTAAGACAAAGACATGGCAATGGGGAGAAGGAGGGCATTGGCACTGCATTACAAAATCTATTGTGTCTCACAGACAGACAAACAGATGCACACAGACAGACAGATGCATACACAGATGCACACAGACAGACAGACAGACAGACAGACAGACAGACAGACAGATAGATAACAGGCAGAGACGCTTTGGCACTTAGACAGTGGGGAGAAAGAGGCCATTGACACTGCTTTAGAAAGTCTACAATGTCACAGACAGACAGATATATAACAGACAGACAGACAAGCAGATAACAGATAGACAGTCAAACAGAGAATACAAACACAGCCTCTTTGGCACTAAGACAAATGGCAAAGCGGAGAGGGAGGCCATTGGAACTGCATTTAAACCTCCATATTGTCACAGACAGACGGACAGACAGACAGACAGACAGACAGGCAGACAGTGAGACAGGCAGACAGGCAGACAGTCAGACAGGCAGACAGACAGACAGGCAGACAGGCAGATAGATAACAGGCAGAGACGCTTTGGCACTTAGATAGTGGGGACAAGGAGGCCATTGACACTGCTTTAGAAAGTCTACAACGTCACAGACAGACAGACAGACAGACAGACAAACAGATAACAAACAGAGACTATTTGGCACTAAGACAAATGACAAAGCAGAGTAGGGGGTCATTAGAACTGCATTAAAAACTCTATATTGTCACAGACAGATGGACAGACAGACAGACAGGTAGTTAAGATACAAGCAGACAGATACCCTTTGGCACTAAGACGATGGGGAGAAGGAGGCCATTGGCCCTGCATTAGAGAATAATATTTTCTGTCGCAGACAAACAGACAGACACATAGACAGACCAGCAGACAGACAGATAGATAGACAGACAGAGATGAACTGACAGATAGCAGACAGAGAGACGCTTTAGCGCTAAGACAAATAAATGGCAATGGGGAGAAGGAGGGCATTGGCACTGCATTACAAAGTCTATTGTGTCTCACAGACAGACAGACAGGTGCACACAGACAGATAAATGCGCAGACAGACAGGCAGACAGGCAGACAGACAGAAAGACAGATAGATAACAGGCAGAGACGCTTTGGCACTTAGACAGTGGGTACAAGGAGGCCATTGACACTGCTTTAGAAAGTCTACAATGTCACAGACAGACAGATATATGACAGGCAGACAGACAGACAAACAGATAACAACCAGAGGCTATTTGGCACTTAGAACAAATGGCAAAGCGGAGAAAGAGGCCATTGAAACTGGATTAAAACCTCTATATTGTCACAGACAGACAGATAGACAGACAGACAGACAGACAGTCAGACGGACAGACAGACAGACAGACAGACAGGCATATAGATGGATAACAGACATAGACACTTTGACACTAAGACAATGGGGAAAAAGAGGCCATTGGCACTACATTATAAAATCTTTAATTATTGTCACAGACAGACAGACAGACAGATAGACGGACAGAGAGACCAACAATTGGATAACAGACATAGACTCTTTGGCATTAGACAAATGGCAAAGGGGAGAAGGGGGCCATTGGCACTGCATTAGAAAATCTATGCTGTCACAGACAGACAGATAGACAGACAGACAGACGGATAGATAAGAAACAGAGGCACTTTGGAACTAAGACAAAGGATAGAAGGAGCTTATTGGAACTGTATTGGAAAATCTATGCTGTCACTGACAGACAGACAGACAGACATGCATACATACAAACATGCAGACAGACAGACTCATAGACAGACCAACAGACAGACAGACAGAAAGATAGGCAGACAGAGATGAACCGACAGATAACAGACACAGACGCTTTGGCGCTAAGACAAATAAATGGCAATGGGGAGAAGGAGGGCATTGGCACTGCATTACAAAATCTATTACGTCTCACAGACAGACAGACAGACAGGCAGACAGATAGATAACAGGCAGAGGCGCTTTGGCACTTAGACAGTGGGGACAAGGAGGCCATTGACACTGCTTTAGAAAGTCGATAATGTCACAGACAGACTGATAACAGACAGACAGACAGAAAAACAGATAACACAGACGCTTTGGCACGAAGACAAATGGCAAAAGGGAGACGGGGAAGGGGGGGGGGGCATTGGCACTGCATTAGAAAATCTATACTGTCACAGACAGACAGATAGACAGACAGACAGACACATAGACAGACCAACAGAAAGACAGAGATGAACGGACAGATAACAGACAGAGAGACGCTTTGGCGCTAAGACAAATAAATGGCAATGGGGAGAAGGAGGGCATTGGCACTGCATTACAAATTCTATTGTGTCTCACAGACAGACAGACATACAGATGCACACAGGCAGACAGACAGACAGGCAGACAGACAGACAGATGCATACAGACAGATGCACACAGACAGACTGACAGATAACAGGCAGGGACGCTTTGGCACTTAGACAGTGGGGACAAGGAGGCCATTGACACTGCTTTAGAAAATCTACAATGTCACAGACAGACAGATATATGACAAGCAGACAGACAGACAAACAGATAACAAACAGAGACTATTTGGCACTAAGACAAATGGCAAAGAGGAGAAGGAGGCTATTGGAACTGCATTAGAAACTCTATATTGTCACAGACAGACGGACAGAGAGACAGACAGACAGACAGACAGTCAGACAAACGGACAGAAAGACAGATAAATAACAGGCCAAGACTCATTGACACTAAGACAATGGGGAGAAAGAGGCCATTGGCACTACATTATAAAATCTATATTGTCACAGGCAGAAGGACAGACAGACAGACAGGCAGAAAGACAGACAGGCAGACAGAAAGACAGACAGAAAGACAGACAGACAGACAGATAGACAGACAGAGGGATAACAGACATACTCTTTGGCATTAAGACAAATGGCAAAGGGGAGAAAGAAGCCATCGGCACTGCATTAGAAAATAATATTTTCTGTCGCAGACGAACAGACAAACACATAGACAGACCAACAGACAGACAGAGATTAACGTACAGATAACAGACAGAGAGACGCTTTGGCGCTAAGACAAATACAAGGCAATAGGGAGAAGGAGGGCACTGGCACTGCATTACAAAATCTATTGTGTCTCACAGACAGACAGACAGACAGACTGATGCGCACAGGCAGACAGACAGACAGGCAAACAGACAGACAGACAGGCAGATAGACAGACAGATGCACACAGACAGACAGATGCACACAGACAGACAGACAGGCAGACGGATAGATAACAGGCAGAGACGCTCTTGCACTTAGACAGTGGGGACAAGGAGGCCATTGACACTGCTTTAGAAAGTCGATAATGTCACATACAGACAGACAGATATATAATAGACAGACAGACAGACAGATAACAGACAGACAGACAAACAGATAACAAACAGAGACGATTTGGCACGAAGTCAAATGGCAAAGTGGAGAAGGAGGCCAATGGAACTGGATTAAAAACTCCATATTATCACAGACAGGCAGATAGACAGACAGACAGACACACAGATAGACAGTCAGACAAACAGACAGAAAGACAGATAAATAACAGACCAAGACACATTGACACTAAGACAATGGGAAGAAAGAGGCCATTGGTACTACATCATAAAATCTATATTGTCACAGACAGACGGACAGACAGAAAAACAGAAAGACATACAGATAGACAGACAGATGGATAACAAACAGAGACTCTTTGGCATTAAGACAAATGGCAAAGGGGAGAAGGAGGCCATTGGCACTGCATCAGAAAATTTGTTATGTCTCACAGACAGACAGACAGACAGATAACAGACAGGCAGACAGATACTCTTTGGCACTAAGACGATGGGGAGAAGGAGGCCATTGGCCCTGCATTAGAAAATAATATTTTCTGTCGCAGACAAACAGACAGACACATAGACAGACCAACAGACAGACACATAGATAGGCAGACAAAGATGAACGTACAGATAACAGACAGAGAGACGCTTTAGCGCTAAGACAAATAAATGGAAATGGGGAGAAGGAGGGCATTGGCACTGCATTACAAAGTCTATTACGTCTCACAGACAGATAGACAGACAGATGCACACAGACACACAGACAGACAGGCAGACATACATACATACATACAGATGCACACAGACAGGCAGATGCACACAGGCTTGCAGATGCACAGAGACAGACAGACAGGCAGACAGACAGAAAGACAGATAGATAACAGGCAGAGACGCTTTGGCACTTAGACAGTGGGGACAAGGAGGCCATTGACACTGCTTTAGAAAGTCTACAATGTCACAGACAGACAGATATATGACAGGCAGACAGACCGACAAACAGATAACAAACATTTGGCGCTAAGACAAATGGCAAAGCGGAGTAGGGGGTCATTGGAACTGCATTAAAAACTCTATATTGTCACAGACAGACGGATATACAGACAGACAGACAGGCAGATAACAGACAGGCAGACAGATACTCTTTGGCACTAAGACAATGAAGAGAAGGAGGCCATTGGCACTGTATTAGAAAATCTATGCTGTCACAGACAGACAGATAGACAGACATACAGACAGACAGACATGCAGGCAGACAGACCAACAGAAAGACAGAGATGAACGGACAGATAACAGACAGAGAGACGCTTTGGCGCTAAGACAAATGCATGGCAATGGGGAGAAGGAGGGCATTGGCACTGCATTACAAAATCTATTGTGTCTCACAGACAGACAGACAGACAGACAGATGCACACAGACAGGCAGACAGGCAGACAGACAGACAGATAGATAACTGGCAGAGACGCTCTGGCACTTAGACAGTTGGGACAAGGAGGCCACTGACACTGCTTTAGAAAGTCTACAATGTCACAGACAGACAGACAGACACACAGACAAACAGATAACAAACAGAGACTATTTGGCACTAAGACAAATGGCAAAGCAGAGTAGGGGGTCATTAGAACTGCATTAAAAACTCTATATTGTCACAGACAGATGGACAGACAGACAGACAGGTAGTTAAGATACAAGCAGACAGATACCCTTTGGCACTAAGACGATGGGGAGAAGGAGGCCATTGGCCCTGCATTAGAAAATAATATTTTCTGTCGCAGACAAACAGACAGACACATAGACAGACCAACAGACAGACAGATAGATAGACAGACAGAGATGAACTGACAGATAGCAGACAGAGAGACGCTTTGGCGCTAAGACAAATAAATGGCAATTGGGTATTGGTACTGCATTACAAATTCTATTATGTCTCAAAGACAGACATACAGACAGACAGATGCACAGAGACAGATAAATGCACACAGACAGACAGGCAGACAGATAGACAGACAGATAGACAGACAGATAACAGGCAGAGACGCTTTGGCACTTAGACAGAGGGGACAAGGAGGCCATTGACACTGCTTTAGAAAGTCGATAATGTCACAGACAGACAGATATATGACAGGCAGACAGACAGACAAACAGATAGCAACCAGAGACTATTTGGCACTAAGACAAATGGCAAAGTGGAGAAGGAGGCCATTGGAACTCGATTAAAACCTCTATATTATCACAGACAGACAGATAGACAGACAGACAGACAGACACAGACAGACAGTCAGACAGACAGACAGACAGACAGGCAGACAGATGGATAACAGACATAGACACTTTGACACTAAGACAATGGGTAGAAAGAGGCCATTGGCACTACATTATAAAATCTAAAATTATTGTCACAGACAGACAGACAGACAGATAGACGGACAGAGAGACCAACAATTGGATAACAGACATAGACTCTTTGGCATTAGACAAATGGCAAAGGGGAGAAGGGGGCCATTGGCACTGCATTAGAAAATCTATGCTGTCACAGACAGACAGATAGACAGACAGACAGACAGACAGACGGATAGATAAGAAACAGAGGCACTTTGGAACTAAGACAAAGGATAGAAGGAGCTTATTGGAACTGTATTGGAAAATCTATGCTGTCACTGACAGACAGACAGACAGACATGCATACATACAAACATGCAGACAGACAGACTCATAGACAGACCAACAGACAGACAGACAGAAAGATAGGCAGACAGAGATGAACCGACAGATAACAGACACAGACGCTTTGGCGCTAAGACAAATAAATGGCAATGGGGAGAAGGAGGGCATTGGCACTGCATTACAAAATCTATTACGTCTCACAGACAGACAGACAGACAGACAGGCAGACAGATAGATAACAGGCAGAGACGCTTTGGCACTTAGACAGTGGGGACAAGGAGGCCACTGACACTGCTTTAGAAAGTCGATAATGTCACAGACAGACAGACAAATAGATAACAAACACAGACGCTTTGGCACGAAGACAAATGGCAAAAGGGAGACGGGGAAGGGGGGGGGGGGCATTGGCACTGCATTAGAAAATCTATACTGTCACAGACAGACAGATAGACAGACAGACAGACACATAGACAGACCAACAGAAAGACAGAGATGAACGGACAGATAACAGACAGAGAGACGCTTTGGCGCTAAGACAAATAAATGGCAATGGGGAGAAGGAGAGCATTGGCACTGCATTACAAATTCTATTGTGTCTCACAGACAGACAGACATACAGATGCACACAGGCAGACAGACAGACAGGCAGACAGACAGACAGATGCATACAGACAGATGCACACAGACAGACAGACATGCAGACAGATAAAAGGCAGAGACGCTTTGGCACTTAGACAGAGGGGACAAGGAGGCCATTGACACTGCTTTAGAAAATCTACAATGTCACAGACAGACAGATATATGACAAGCAGACAGACAGACAAACAGATAACAAACAGAGACTCTTTGGCACTAAGACAAATGGTAAAGAGGAGAAGGAGGCTATTGGAACTGCATTAGAAACTCTATATTGTCACAGACAGACGGACAGAGAGACAGAGAGACAGACAGGCAGACAGACAGACAGACGGATAGACAGACAGATGGATAACAGACATAGCCTCTTTGACACTAAGACAATGGGGAGAAAGAGACCATTGACACTACATTATAAAATTTATATTGTCACAGACAGACGGACGGACAGACAGACAGATAGACAGACAGACAGACAAATGGATAACAGACATATACTCTTTGGCACTCAGACAAATGGCAAAAGGGGGAGAAGGAGGCCATTTGCACTGCATCAGAAAATCTATACTGTCACAGACAGACAGACAGACAGATGCACGCATCCGGACAGACAGACAGACAGATAGATAACAGACAGATAGATAACAGACAGAGATGGGTTGCCACTAAGGCAAAGGAGAGGAAGAGGTCATTGGCACTGCATTAGAAAATCTGTGCTATCATCGGGATTGCCAGTTTGCATGCAGACATATGATGAAAGAGTGGACTCGGGTTGTGAAGAATGGCTTCATCCAAAATTGACAGGAGACCGTGGACCAATCTTCTACTCACGAATACGCACACATAGCGCGCGTGCGCGCACACACACAGACACACACAAAGAAACACACACGCAGACACACATTTTTTTTTTATAGCGGGTCGTTAAATGAAACTCTTATTTTTGAGATGATAAAGTCCTATTTGTAAGAAAATGCAGACCTCAATGGAATTTTGACTGCAACACAAGACCTTATTAGAAAGCAATGCCAAAACTAACTTCTCTTTACACTAATACACGGATCTCCTTTTGCAAGTATTACTCAGGCAATTTTAAATTTAAATCACACATATATTGACGTCATACATTCCCCCCTCCCTTCCACTTCCATCTCTGCCTCGTTTCTTTTTCGTCAAAGTTTCGTTTTGTTAAAAAGTACACATCTACTGACGTCATAAACCTTCGTTTTGCGCTTGAAGAAGGCTTTAAAAAAAAAGAAATGGGGACAATTTGATTTATTTATTCATTTATTTATTCATTCTTTTATTTTGAGGATAATGGAATAAGCACTCATGTGCTTTTTTTACATCCAGTCCCCGTGTGTATGCAGTTTTGTAAATTTTGATCAAGTTTTACGTATGTTTTAGCGCAAAAAGATAAGCCTTTAGAACTGATAAAAACATACCAGAACATGATATACTCAAGGACATGGTGTCGCTTTCCTTTGAAAAAGCAACGTACAGAATACAGAATGCAGAAGGGATAGCCTGGTGGTTTGAACGCTGCACCCGCGATTTCATTGCTCAGGATCGAGCCTTGGTTCAAACCTCCACCGAGACACCCGTTCAAGATGGTCTCTCCCCCCCCCCCCCCCCCCCCCCTCGCCCGCCCGTTGGAGTTAACATCAGTACTTGACTCCATTTCCCCCCAAAAGTCCTTTGGATGGGACTATAACTCGAGGCCCCCTGTGTGAATGGACGCTGAACATATTGCCCCGGTAAGAACGAATGGCGAAAATATATATTAAAAATCCGCGTGCACACGAATGTCTTGGATCGGTGGTCTAGAGGTAAAGCGCCTGTCTAGAAAGCGAAAAGTACGGGTCGGAAGTGTGCGGCGGTTCGTATCCCGTGTGGACCCGAAACTTCCCCCCCATCCATTAGATCATGAGTGGTGGTCTGGGCGCTAGTCTTTTGGATGAGACGATAAACCGAAGTCCCGTGTGTTGCACATAATTTTTTAGCGCACGTAAAAGAACCCACAGCAGCAAGAGAGTTGTCCCTGGCAAAATTCTGTAGAAAAAAGCCACTCTGATAGGGGAACAAATACAGTTGCAGACAGGAAAAAAGAAAAAAAAATGGGTGGGGCTGCTCTTGTGGCGACGCGCTCTCCCCAGGGAGAGCAGCCCGAATTTCACGCAGAGAAATCTGCCGTGACTTAAAGTGATATATAAAAAAATGATGATTACTACTACTACTACTACTACTACGTACCAATAATAATAATAAATGCAATTTATATAGCGCTCTATCTTGTAAAAACCAATCAGATCGCTTACACGCAACCATTTCGCACACATGCAACCCCTAACAATCAACAGTTTGAAAATCATCCCCAAAGTCGAATGTGGCTTCCTTCATGATGTGCACACTCAAACTCTCACAATTAGTGAACCTCGGATTGCAGAAAGCTCTAGCCAAGGAACAAAAATACCCCCCCCCCCCCCCCTGAACATGGAATAAACTGTGCTTATAATGTTCAGACATTCTTAACTCTACAGCACAAAAACCAACATAGAATAAACTGTGAATAAAATGTAAAGCACAAAAACCATCATAGAATAAACTGTGCTTATAATGTTCAGGCATTCTTAACTCTACAGCACAAAAACCAACATAGAATAAACTGTGAATAAAATGTAAAGCACAAAAACCATCATAGAATAAACTGTGCTTATAATGTTCAGGCATTCTTAACTCTACAGCACAAAAACCAACATAGAATAAACTATGCTTATAATGTTCAGACATTCTTATCTCTACAGCACAAAAACCAACAGAGAATAAATTGTGCTTATAATGTTCAGACATTCTTAACTCTACAACACAAAAACCAACAGGGAATAATCTGTGCTTATAATGTTAAGACATTCTTAACTCTACAGCACAAAACCCAACATAGAATAAACTGTGCTTATGATATTCAGACATTCTTAACTCTACAGCACAAAAACCAACAGAGAATAAACTGTGATTATAAAGTGTTGGTCTAGCAGCTCCAGGTTTTTTGTGTTGTTTGTTTATTTATTTATTTATTTATCTTCCATGGCTAAAGTCTCGAGGTTCACCAACGGTGAGATTTTTACATATGAGACAGTTTTTTTTAACCCATCATTAAGGTTTTTTTTTAACCCATCATTAAGGTAGCCGCATTCCGACTTCGGGGAAGTTTGTTTTGTTTTGTGTTGGTCTTGAACGGCTTAACAAACCCAACAGAACTTAACGAATGCTGTAGATCTAAGGACTTGCTGGCCCGCCGAGACTGAAGACTTCAGGATTTAAAGTCTGTCAATTTATAGAGATGGGGGTTATAGGCTTATTTGCTTGGTTACGTTGACTACGTTTTTTAAATTCTTAAGTCCTCTGCTTGACAAACTGATTAATACTATCCGACCTACCCTTTGTTCAAAGACGATAAGTCTTTAAGTAGTCCTCTAAGCTGCTAGTCTAAAAAACCCAGTAGTGAGGTTTTTAACTGCTTTGTTTCGTAAATAAGCAAATTACAGAGGTTAATTTAATGCGCTTTTGATAAACAATTGTTTTCCGATTTGTGATTCAAGTGTAATTTTATTGTAATATAAGTATTTTGCATGACGTTAGCAATACTGACGGAAAAAGCGCGGTTTTCGTGCACACGAGCGTTATCTTCGCTGTTTGTGCACACAGTCTGTGCATATAATGACTGTGGTGCTTGGCCCTTGTTCTCTAGACGCCATTTTGATAACGAGTGTCAGGCGATACTCGTGTGATGGCAGTGACTGTGTACATGCTCTGTTCGTTTGTAAGTCTGTTTGGTTTTACTTTTGGTATGTCTGTCTGTCTGTCTGTCTGTCTCTTCATCTGCCTGCCTATTTGCCAGCCTATCTCTGTCTGTGTCTGTCGATTTGCTAGTCTCAGTCTCTGTTGGTCTATCTCCCCATGAATATGTGTGATGTGTTTTATTTCTTTCTTTCAGTTATTTTGTTATTTTATTTTGAGGATAATGGAATAAACACTCATGTGCATTCTTTCATTCAGTCCCCTTGTGTACGCGGTTTTGTAAATTTTGTCATCTATTCCTACCGGTACACAATGACCTACTCTTCCGAAAAGCGTAACGGGCATTAACGTGTGCGCAAGATGTTCTGCGTGCGTTCGCACACGGGACCCCGGTTTTTAGTCTCATCTGAAGGACTTTTGGGGGTGAGTGGAGTCGGCACTGATGTTAACTCCAGAGTAAAAAAAAAAATCCTCTTGAACGAGATTTGAACCCGGGTCAGCAGATCAGGAATACATCACTCTAACCACCAGGGTATCGGGTCCCCACATTTATTTCTTCTTTCGCAAGTCTGATGTCAAACGGACAACTCAGTCTCTGCACTGGAGGCAGCAGTACTCTGCCTGCAGGTCCCCCAAAGTCGCCACATAGCTTCTTGGCCACTGGGGTGATAAGTATGGATCAGTCAGGCCAGATTCTCTTTCGGAGTGCCCAGTGTAGAAGGCAGGACTGCAGCGCAATGTTCTGTTGTTGTCTGGCTGCCAGCCTTACCAAGGCCCACTGCTCAGTATGGCTTTTTGTGGAGTTTTCCTGTACATGGGATATTTCAGGCTGTTGTGGCTTTACCTGAGCCTGAACGTACTAACCTGATTTGATACACGTTGTGCAATGCCACTCATAATTAATTTCTCCGTTGTTGTTGTTGTTTTTCTTTTTCGTTCCTTGGCTAGAGTCCCGAAGTTCGATGGTGCGATTTTTCGTATTCGAACGGTTTTGCCCACCATAAAAGGTAGCCGCATTCCGACTTCGGGAATATATATTGAGTACGTTGGTGTTTCAGTAACCTACCGAACACTGACATAAATTAACGGGATCTTCAACCTACGTGTTTGATCTTCTGCATGATGTATAATAAACACGAAAGGAACTAAGGCTCTGGCAGGTCTGCACTTGAAGTTGACTTGGGAGATCGTAAATCCCCCCACTCTTAATTCACCAGACGCCGCCGAGATTCGAACCCGCGACTTCATGGTACCCGTGGGATCGAACTCGAACGGGTCCTAACCCCTCGGTTGTAGTGTCCCTCGTTTCTGTTTGAAATGTCAAAGAATTCTTGCGTCTAGAGTCTTAGGTTATTTTGCTTTGATTGTGTAGATAGCTAAGCATTCTGCTTAGAGGAAGAATAGGAATTTTTGTTGATGACATTTTATCGTGGATCAGTTTAAGGCGTATAGCAAGAAAAATGGCCGAATGGGAGCCACACCCTTTTCGTAGAGAGGTGTAACGTCTTATGGCCTGAAGAGAAGAAGGAACACACACACACACACACACACACACGCACGCACGCACGCACCACCACACACACACACACACACACAATCGCACGCACGCACGAACGCACGCACGCACGCACGCACACACACACACACACACACACACACACACACACACACACACACACACACACACACCACACACGCACACACGCACGCTCGCACGCACACACACAGACACGCACGCACGCAGCACACACACACTTACACACAGAGTACGGCCAACGCGCATTAATTAATCAATTACCAGTTGTCTGTGCACAGCTGCTGCTATACGTGTGGCAATAATAATAATAATAATAATAATGATAATTATAATTATAATAACAATGATTATGCTTTGAAGTTTGCCGCGAGGCTTAGACCCCATTTCGTATCGTTGCTCTGTTTTGTTTTCAAAAAAAGGGTGTGACAAGATTTGTCATGCTGCCGGGTAGACTCTCTCTCTCTCTCTCTCTCTCTCTCTCTCTCTCTCTCTCTCTCTCTCTCTCTCTCTCTCTCTCTCTCTCTCTTTGTCCTCTCTCTGTCTCTCTATCTCTCCCCCTCCTCCTCCCCCCCCCTCTCTCTCTCTGGGCGAATAAAATAACGTAAAAAGTGTGTGAATGCTTATCTGCAACCCTTGAAGAAAAATAAAGATAATTTCTCCCCTTCCTTCCTTCTTCCTTCCTTCCTTCTCTCTCTCTCTCTCTCTCTCTCTCTCTCTCTCTCTTCTCTCTCTCTCTCTCTCTCTCTCTCTCTCCTCTCCCTGAGTCTGCCTGTATCTGTCTGTCTGTCTGTGTCTCTTTCTGTTTCTCTTGTCTGTCTGTCTTTCTGTCTGTCTGTCTCCTCCCCTCCTCTCTTTCTTTCCCTCTCTCTTTCGGCTATTAAATTTGTCATAAACGGTGTGTTAAGCTCATTGCCCATATTACGTAGCATATTCTGTACGCTAATCCTCGCGATCTGACGTGTTTGGTATCGATCTGCTTTTATGTTGACTTGAATTTAGTGATGCCAAATTTAGAATGAAAAATCAAGATTTTTTTCCGCTGATCATCTCTCTCTCTCTCTCTCTCTCTCTCTCTCTCTCTCTCTCTCTCTCTCTCTCTCTCTCTCTCTCTCTCTCTCTCTCTCTCTCTCTCTCTCTCTGTGTAAGTTTACTTGGAATTGGATTTTTTTGGGTGCTATCATGCATGACATATCCTATTCAGGGTAAAAACAGGATAGATAAAACTATGTTGATACTTTACCCTTGGAAATAATAATAATAATAATAATAATAATAATAATGATAATGATAATAATAATAATAATAATAAAAATAAAAAATGGAATTTACATAGCGCTATATCTTGCAAAAACAAAAAAATCAAAGCGCTTGCATTCATCCTACTGTAACACATGCAACAGTTTCGATAAGTATTTTTTTTACAA
>CM054138.1:26980961-26990961 GCA_028751875.1 Rapana venosa
TATATATGCATACATACATACATACATACATACATACATACACACATACATACATACATAAATACATACAGAGAGAGAGACAGAGACAGAGACAGACAGAGAAACAAACAGGTAAAACATACATACAAAAAGTCAGAAGAAAAGAACAGACAAAAAAAAAAAAGGGAAAGAGAATGGACGGGAGAGGAAGAGGTAGGAAGTGAAAAAGTAAGTTGCAAAAAACAAAAAAAAAACAAAAGCAAAAAAAACCACCAGGGACCCCCACCCCCCTCCTCCCACCCCCCAACCACCCCCCCCCCCCCCCCCCCCCCCCCCCCCCCCCCCCCCTCGCCTCCCTCCCCCGCCCTCCCTCCTGCAAAGCAGCGTGTCATACAGTGTGGCGTGTCAGTACCCGCGTGCACATCAGTAGCAGCAGCAGCAGCAGCAGCATGCACATGCACGCACGCACGTGCTTGTCCCGTCCCCGGGCATTTATGTCTCTTGTTGCTAGGGGAGTAAAAGCCAAGCAGGCACGCAGACAGGCAGGTAGGCAGCCTGTGCTTGAGCTATCTAGCTAGCAGTACCTGGCTGTGCAGGGCTGTCTGCCTGTCTGCCTGCCTGTCTGCCTGCCTGTCTGCCTACCTGTCTGCCTACCTGTCTGCCTACCTGTCTGCCTACCTGCCTGCCTACCTGTCTGCCTACCTACCTGCCTACCTGTCTGCCTACCTGTCTGCCTACCTGTCTGCCTACCTGCCTGTCTACCTGTCTGCCTACATGTCTGTCTACCTGTCTGCCTACATGTCTGTCTACCTGTCTGCCTACCTGTCTGCCTACCTGTCTGCCTACCTGCCTGTCTGTCTACCTGCCTGCCTACCTGTCTGCCCACCTGTCTACCTGTCTGCCTACCTACCTGCCTGTCTGCCTACCTGCCTGTCTGCCTGTCTGCCTACATGTCTGTCTACCTGTCTGCCTACATGTCTGCCTACATGTCTGCCTGTCTGTCTGTCTGCCTACCTGCCTACCTATCTGCCTGCCTACCTGCCTACCTGTCTGCCTGCCTATCTACCTGTCTGCCCATCTACCTGTGTGCCTGCCTGTCTGCCTACCTGTTTGCCTGCCTGCCTGTCTACCTGCCTACCTGCTTACCTGCCTGCATGCCTATCTACCTGCCTACCTGTCTGCCTACCTACCTACCTGCCTACCTACCTACCTGTCTGCCTACCTGTCTGTCTACCTGCCTACCTGTCTGCCTGCCTACCTCCCTATCTACCTACCTGCCTGCCTACCTGTCTGCCTACCTCCCTATCTACCTACCTACCTGCCTGCCTACCTGTCTGCCTGCCTACCTATCTACCTACCTACCTGCCTGCCTACCTGTCTGCCTGCCTACCTATCTACCTACCTACCTGCCTGCCTACCTGTCTGCCTGCCTACCTATCTACCTACCTACCTGCTTTCCTACCTACCTACCTGTCTGCCTGCCTGCCTGCCTACCTGTCTGCCTGCCTGCCTGCCTGTCTGCGTACCTGCCTGCCTACCTGTCTGCCTGCTTGCCGGCGGGATAGCCTGGTGGTTAGAGTGATGTACTCGTGATCTGCTGATCTGCTGGTTCGAAATCAACGTTCAAGAGGATTTTTCCTCTGGAGTTGTTAACATCAGTGCCGACTCCACACTCTCTACCCCAAAAAATCCTTCGGATGAGATGATAAACCGAGACTCCCGTGTGCTAAACGCACGTAGAATATCTTTGCGCATACGTTTAAAACCTGGTCCGCTTTTCGGAAGAGTAGGGCATTGTGTGATGGTGGGAACTGATGACAAAATTTGACAAAAACTGCATAGACACGGGGACTGGATGCGAAAAAAAGCACACGAGAGTGCTTATTCCATTATCCTCGAAATAAAATAATAATGATAATAATAATAATAATAATAATAATAATAATAATAATAATAATAATAATAATACATAGCCCTTTTGCTTTGGCTACACACTACGGTTATATTCTGGCACTTTTCCTTCTAGTTTCATATATCACTCTTGCATTCGTACTGCACGTACAAAAGCATCCACAGAAAAAAAAAAAAAACCACCCCATTTTTTGTGTAAAAAAAATTTCCCTAGCCCCTGACTCAAAACTCAGGACAATACGAACACATTTGGTAAGTCTAAACTTTAAAAAGCCCCAAACCTTTCAGCAAATACTGTACCCCCACCGTTCTTTGTCGTCTTGGTAGCTGCCTCTCCATAATATTGTGCATGTGCGGGGTCAACACTGTATAGGAACACAAGCAATCTTCGTTTGATGACCATTTCCCACTTTCTCATTACTACCTGGCGTTAGTTTATAGCTTCAACCTAAAAAAAAACCCAAGTGTACAGTGCATTTGTTTCATACTTTTAAAAGAAATGTGTGAAAACCAGCAAACATTATTCTGACTGGCACTCTTTTATACAAGATACTACATGACCCTGCAAGCCAACACCCGAGTGTAACATTTTCACTTACACTCTTACCTGCAGAGATCTATTCACAGGCGTACACAGACACACAGACCGACAGACAAACAGATAGATAGACACAGACACACATGCATGCATACAGACATGCACGGACACCCACACACACACATGCACAGAGAGAGAGAGAGAGAGAGAGAGAGAGAGAGAGAGAGAGAGAGAGAGAGAGAGAGAGAGAGAGAGAGAGAACACATAGACACATACTCAGACACGCACACAGACACAGACACAAACACACACACACACACACTCACACACTGTGCTCGAGCATGCATGCGATCACAAACATGCACACACACACTCACTCACACACACACAACACACACACACACACACACACACACACACACACACACACACACACACACACACACACACACACACACACACACACACACACACACTTCTCTCTCTCTATGTGGCACTCTCTCTCTGTGTCTCTCTGACATCTGTGACATTTTGAGCTTTTCCTCAATCCCTTCTCTCTCGTATAATGTCAACAATAAGGAAGACTTTGAATTAAACAACACCCATCCATCCATCCATCCATCCATCCAACCATCCATCCATCCATCCATCCATCCATCCATACATACATACGTACATACATACATACATACCTACCTACCTACGTACATACATACACACACACACACACACACACACACACACACACACACACACACACACACACACACACACACACACACACACACACACACACACACACACATATATATATATATATATATATATAGATATATATATATATATACATACATACATACATACATACAGACAGACATACAGCATACAGACAGACATACATACATACATACATACACACACACACATACATACATACATACGTACGTACGTACACACATACAGACATACATACATATAGACAGACAGACAGACAGGCAGACATACATACATACATACATACATACATACAGACAGACAGACAGACAGACAGACAGACAGACAGGCAGACAGACATACACACATACATACATACATACATACATACATACATACATACATACATACATGCATATATACAGACAGACAGAGAGACAGAGAGACAGACAGAAACGATAACAAGATAGATAGACAGACAGACAACACAGACTGACACACAGAGAGACACATAGGGTTGCACATAGATTGCATACGAAGTACACAGGTACACAATGCTGTCCGCTCACTCAGAAACACCCAAATTCAAATTCATACACACTCATTCTTATTTCCCCCTACCCCTACCCCAAAAGCCTACACACCAACAACCCAACACCCCCAAACAGACACAGGAAGACAGACAGATAGACAGAAAGACACACAACACTCAGACGCACGCATATTATATATATATTATATATATATATATATAGAGAGAGAGAGAGAGAGAGAGAGAGAGAGAGAGAGGGAGACAGAGACACAGAGACAGACAGACAGACAGAGACAGAGAGAGAGAGAGAGAGACAGACAGACGAAACGGACAGACGAGACGGACAGACAGACAGAAACAGCGACAGAAACAGACAAAGAGACAGACTCAGAGAAACACACAGAGACACAAACAGAAACAAAGACACAGAGAGATAAGAGACAGTAGAAAGAACACAAAGCTACAGAGATAAAGAGACAGAGACTAACCCATATATACAGAGATAAAGAGACAGAGATAAACCCATAGATACAGAGATAAAAGAGATAGAGACAAACCCATAGATAAAGAGATAAAGAGACAGTAGAAAGAACACAAAGTTACGGAGACAAACACATAGATACAGAGATAAAGAGACAGTAGAAAGAACACAAAGTTACGAGACAAACACATAGATACAGAGATAAAGAGACAGTAGAAAGAACACAAAGTTAAGGAGACAAACACATAGGTACAGAGATAAAAGAGACAGTAGAAAGAACACAAAGAGACAGAGACAAACCACATAGATACATAGATAAAAGATGACAGAGACAAACCACATAGATACAGAGATAAAAGGTGACAGAGACAAACCACATAGATACAGAGATAAAAGGTGACAGAGACAAACCACATAGATACACGAGATAAAAGAGACAGAGAAAAAAACACATAGATACGGAGATAAAAGGTGACAGAGACAAACCACATAGATACAGAGATAAAAGATGACAGAGACAAACCACATAGATACAGAGATAAAGGTGACAGAGACAAACACATAGATACAGAGATGTAGAGACAAACACATATATGCAGAGATAAAAGAGACAGAGACAAACACAGAGGTACAGAGATAAAGATGACAGAGACAAACCACATAGATACAGAGATAAGCAGACAGAGACGAACACATAGACACAGAGATAAAAGATGACAGAGACAAACCACATAGATACAGAGATAAAAGGTGACAGAGACAAACCACATAGATACAGAGATAAAAGGTGACAGAGACAAACCACACAGATACAAGAGATAAAAGGTGACAGAGACAAACCACATAGATACAGAGATAAAAGATGACAGAGACAAACCACTAATAGATAAGAAAGAGACTAAAAAGATGACAGAGACAAACCACATAGATCAAGAGATAAAAGATGACAGAGACAAACCACATAGATAAGATAAAGTGACAGAGACAACAATAACAAGAGAAAATGACGGAGACAAACCACATAGATAACCGAGATAAAAGATGACAGAGACAAACCACATAGAATACCGAGATAAAAGATGACAGAGACAAACCACATAGATACAAGAGATAAAAGATGACAGAGACAAACCACACAGATAAAGAGATAAAACATGACAGAGACAAACCACATAGAACAGAGATAAAAGATGACAGAGACAAACCACATAGAACAGAGATAAAAGATGACGGAGACAAACCACATAGACACAGAGATAAAAGATGACAGAGACAAACCACATAGACACAGAGATAAAAGATGACAGAGACAAACCACATAGATACAGAGATAAAAGATGACATAGACAAACCACATAGATACAGATATAAAGATGACGGAGACAAACCACAGAGATACAGAGATAAAACATGACAGAGACAAACCACATAGACACAGAGATAAAAGTAACAGAGACAAACCACATAGATACAGAGATAAAAGATGACAGAGACAAACCACATAGATACAGATATAAAAGATGACGAGACAAACCACAGAGACACAGAGATAAAAGAGACAGAGACAAACCACATAGATACAGAGATAAAAGAGGACAGAGACAAACCACATAGATACAGAGATAAAAGATGACGAGACAAACCACATAGATACCGAGATAAAAGATGACAGAGACAAACCACATAGATACAAGAGATAAAAGATGACAGAGACAAACCACATAGAAACAGAGATAAAAGATGACGAGACAAACCACAGAGACACAGAGATAAAAGAGACAGAGACAAACCACATAGATACAGAGATAAAAGAGGACAGAGACAAACCACATAGATACAGAGATAAAAGATGACGAGACAAACCACATAGATACGAGATAAAAGATGACAGAGACAAACCACATAGATAAGAGAGATAAACATGACAGAGACAAAACACATAGAAACAGAGATAAAAGATGACGGAGACAAACCACATAGACACAGAGATAAAAGATGACGGAGACAAACCCCTCTTAGAGAACGAGGAGAAATGTGACGGGCAAAAGCGCCTAGTTTTGCTGCGCCCTTTGTGCCGTGAAAACACGCGCGCCGGAATGGAACAAAGAGCTCCGAATAATGAGGAGGGAAAAAATTGTTGAGATGGGTCGGAAGGGGGGGGGGGGGGGGGGGGGTTGGGGGAGAACACCTTTAATTAAGATCTGAACAGGAACAGTGGAATATAGTATAAACAAAAAGAAAAAAAAGCATCACTCAGAGAGAGAGAGAGAGAGGAAGAGAGAGAGGAGAGAGGGGGGGGGGAGAGAGAGAGGAGGGGGGGGGGGAGAGAGAGAGAGGAGAGGGAAAGAGAGGCAGGAGGGAGACAGAGAGGAGAGACGAGAGAGAGAGGACAGAGACAGACAGAGACACAGAGAGAGACAGAAGACAGACAGACACACACATCGAGACAGGAGACAGAAAACAGGGAAGAGACACACAGAGACAGATAAAGAAACAGAGAAGAGAGGCAGACCTGAGAGAGAGGAGAGAGAGAGAGAGGGAGGGAGAGAGGGAGAGAGAGAGAAGAGGAAGGAGAGGAGAGAGGAGAGAGAGAGAGAGAGAGAGAGAAGAGAGAAAGAGAAGAGGAGAGAGAGAGAGAGAGAGAGAGAGAGAGAAGAGAGAGAGAGAGAGAGAGAGAGAGAAGAGAGAGGCAGGTAATAATAATAATAATAATAATAATAATAATAATAATAATAAACACATCGATTTTATACAGCGCTATATCTCGCAAACAACAAATCAAAGCGCTTTCATTCATCCTAGTCTTTCACATGCATCCAGTTACAATTAATAGATTTTTACAAATTCAAAAAGACCGTGAGAGAGAGAGAGAGAGAGAGAGAGAGAGAGAGAGAGAGAGAGAGAGAGAGAGAGAGAGAGAGAAGGAGAGAGAGAGAGACAGAGAGGAGAGACAGATAGATCCTGAGAGAGAGACAGACAGGGAGAGAGAGAGGGGGTGAGAGAGAGAAAGAGAGACAGATAGATCCTGAGAGAGAGAGAGAGGGAGAGAGAGAGAGAGCGAGAGAGAGAGAGAAAAAAAAAGAGAGACAGATAGACCCTGAGAGAGAGAAGAGAGACAGATAGACCCTGAGAGAGACAGAGAGAGAGAGAGAGAGAGAGGGAGAGAGAGAGAGAGAGAGAGAGAGAGAGAGAGAGAGAGAGATGGAGAGAGAGAGAGACAGATAGACCCTGAGAGAGAGAGAGGGAGAGAGAGAGAGAGAGAGAGAAGAGAGACAGATAGACCCTGAGAGAGACAGAGAGAGAGAGAGAGAGGGAGAGAGAGAGAGCGAGAGAGAGAGAGAGAGGGATGGAGAGAGAGAGAGACAGATAGACCCTGAGAGAGAGAGAGGGAGAGAGAGAGAGAGAGAGAGAGGAGAGAGAGAGAGAGAGAGAGAGAGAGAGAGAGAAGAGAGACAGATAGACCCTGAGAGAGAGAGAGAGAAGAGAAACAGATAGACCCTGAGAGAGAGAGAGAGAGAGAGAGAGAGAGAGAGAGAGAGAGAGAGGGAAGAGAGAGACAGATAGACCCTGAGATAGAGAGAGAGAAGAGAAACAGATAGACCCTGAGAGAGACACTGAGAGAGAGAGAGAGAGAGAGAGGAGAGAAGAGAGAGAGAGAGAGAGAGAGAGATGAGAGACAGACAGACCCTGAGAGAGAGAGAGAGAGAGAGAGAGAGACAGACAGACCCTGAGAGAGAGAGAGAGAGAGAGAGAGAGGAGAGAGAGAGAGAGAGAGAGAGAGAGGGAAAGAGACAGACAGAGAGACACAGAGAGACCCTGAGAGACAGAGAGCCCAAACTCCAAACAGATATGACCTTACCCACGCCCAGTCCTGATTGAAACCCTAAACTACAAAACACAAGAGGTGGAAGACCTTAGCGGTTAAAACCTTGGATTCGTGATCTTAATGGTATTCTGAGGCGCGGGTTCAAGACTGGCTACTGAGGTGTTTTATTCATCGAGATTTCCCAAATAGTTTTAACAGGGATTCCGCCTGCTTTTGTTTTCCCCGCAGGTCATTTCGATATACCGAATACCCATGTTAAAAAAAACACCCAAACTTATGCATAGTACCTTGTGCACACGTAAAAAAAACCTATACTGTGGCCTTGGAAAACATTGAGCATGCTCAGCATGCATTCTGTAACCTAGGAATGAATGGACTCCACCAGGGTTTTTTTTTTCTTTTTCGTTCCTCGGCTAGAGCTTCTGAGGCTCACCAATGGTGAGATTTTTGCGTATGCGATCGTTTTTAACCCATCGTTGAGGTAGCTGTATTGTGACTTCGGGGATGATGTCTAAACACAAATACAGTGTGCACGCGTTTTTCTAAAATATAAAAATTGTCATCCGTTCCTACCGACACACAATGGCCTAGTCTTTCTAAAGGCAGAACAGGTTTTTAACGTGTGCGCAAGATGCTCTACGTACGTTTGCACACAGGACTTCGGTTTCTAGTCTCATCCTCAAAGGCCTTTCGAGGGAATGGAAGTTGATACTGATAAAATGTTAACTCCAGGGAGAAAAATACCCTCGAACAGGTGCCTTAGTGGAGGCTCAAACCTGGGCCATCAGAGCACGAGATCAACGCTTTAACCAACCCATTCCCCCCCCCCCCCCCCCCCCCCCCCCCCCCCCTAGTCACTGATACAAATGTTCATCATCAAGTGCTTTACTCTTTGTATGGTACTGACAGCAAAATATCTTTCATTTGTTGCGCACGAAACCTGCCAGTCCTATTATCGGCAATCAATACTTAGCTGCTTTCAAAGCGTTGCTACTCCTGAGGCACTCAGCGTCCTGATTGTTTGGTGATGAGAACTCCAAGATAGGAAAAATGCTATAATTACGAATTGTTTTGTGATAATTGATCCAAGATAGGGAAAAATGCTATAATTACGAATTGTTTGGTGATGAGAACTCCAAGATAGAAAAAAATGCTATAATTACGAATTGTTTGTGATAGTTGAACCAAGAAAGGGAAAAATGCTATAATTACGAATTGTGTTGTGATGATTGATCCAAGATAGGGAAAATGCTATAATTACGAATTGTTTTGTGATGAGAACTCCAATATAGGGAAAATGCTATAATTACGAATTGTTTTGTGATAATTGATCCAAGAAAGGGAAAATGCTATAATTACGAATTGTTTTGTGATGAGAACTCCAATATATACGAATTGTTTTGTGATAATTGATCCAAGATAGGGAAAAATGCTATAATTACGAATTGTTTGTGATGATTGATCCAAGATAGGGAAAATGCTATAATTACGAATTGTTTTGTGATGAGAACTCCAATATAGGGAAAATGCTATAATTACGAATTGTTTTGTGATAATTGATCCAAGAATAGGGAAAATGCTATTCATTTTTGTGATGAGAACTACATAATACGATTGTTTTGTGATAATTGATCCAAGATAGGGAAAAATGCTATAATTACGAATTGTTTTGTGATAATTGATCCAAGAAAGGGAAAATGCTATAATTACGAATTGTTTTGTGGCGATTATTCCAAGATAGGAAAAATGCTATAATTACGAATTGTTTTGTGATGAGAACTCCAAGACAGGGAAAATGCTATGATTAACGATTTTTTTGTTATAGTTGTATCCAAGAATGGTGAAAATGCTATAATTACGAATTGTTTTGTGATGAGAACTCCAATTAGGGAAATGCATATACATTGAATTTAGGATAATGATCCAGATAGAAGAGAGAGATAATAGTAAATTACGAATTGTTTGATGATAATGATCCAAGATAGGGAAAATGCTATAATTACGAAGATTTGTGAGTAG
>CM054138.1:27008461-27025961 GCA_028751875.1 Rapana venosa
TGTCTCTTTCTCTCTGTCTCTGTCGGTCTGTCTGCCTACCTATCAGGCTCTCTCTTTCTCTTTCTCTCTCTCTCTTTCTCTCTCACTCTCTCTCTCCAAAAATTGTTTATATGTTTTGTATCTTTATAACTGTGCAATGTAAAAAAAAAACCCAACCTGAATATTTTTTCAAAAAACCCCAACAACAACAAAAACAAACAAACAAACAAACACAAAAAAGATCCACAGAAGAGCTTTAAAGCCTGCAGCAGACAGTTCGTAAGAAGATTGAAACTTAATGCCAGACATGAACGGGGTAAAATCAGGCACGAATGACAGATTTGAAAAAGAAAGGAGAAACAAAAAAACACCCACAACCAACCGTATAGAGAAAAGCGCTGGGGACCACAGAGAGTACGGAAAGGAGATTGAAACATCAAATATATATGAAGCAATTTGCGGCGTATTACATTGATTTTGTGTGTGTGTGTGTGTGTGTGTGTGTGTGTGTGTGTGTGTGTGTGTGTGTGTGTGTGTGGTGTGTGTGTGTGTGTGTGTGTGTGTGTGTGTGTGTGTGTGTGTGTGTGTTGTGAGTGAGTGATGTGGGTGTGTGTGTGAGTGAGTGTGTGAGTGAGTGAGTGTGTGTGTGTGTGTGTGTGTGAGTGTGTGTGTGTGTGTGTGTGTGTGTGTGTGTGTGTGTGTGTGCGCGTGTGAGTGAGTGAGTGAGAGAGAGAGAAAGAGAGAGAGAGAGAGGGCCACAGGTATTATGAAGACTGCAAGTATAGCGGTTCTCATTCTCGTTATAGGGATTCCAACGGCCAGTTTTATGTGTTATGTTTTTCTTCCTATCATCAGCTTTTCTTGTTCTGTTTGCGAGCGCGAGTATGCAATGTTTCCCCCTCGTTTCATCAATATTTATTTTGGTATTGTAAGCGCTCAGGGATTTTGCATACATCAGTTAGATTCAGCGTGCTAAATATCATACAGTATCATAAATATTGGTGGTGGTGGTGGTGGTGGTGGTGGTGGTGGTGCTGCTGCTGCTGTTTCTGCTGAGGAAGATGATGATTGTTATTTCTGTTGTTATTGTTACTATTACTGCTATTTTGACTCAGCAGCTTCCATAGGAGATATTGCCATAGAAACAGCAAGAAGTTTTACTTCAGAGACTGTGCATGTTATTATTGCTATCATTGTTAATAATAATAATAATAATAATAATAATAATAAAAATAATAATAATAAAAAATGGAATATATAGAGCGCTATATCTTGCAATTACAAATATTTTTTTTGTATCGTTTTATAATTTGTATTGTTGTTCCTGTTAGGCGTTTCCTAGCTTAACATCCTAGGGGGACAACCAGAACATGCACTCTATCTCACTTGTCACACCTGAGAATCATTGTAAGTACTCGCTATCTGAAAACGTTTGTTAAGTACCTCGTCACGTAGGCAGCATTACTCCGATTTCATAGGATTGATAGATTGTATATCAATTCATATGAAATGCCAAAGCTTACACGGATAGAGGAAGAGAAATAAACTGGGAAGGTAGACATTAAGGAAGAAATGGGCGAAGGAATAATATCAGAAAATGTTTAATTCATCATAACTGCCTGGAATCTTGCACTTCAGTCAGTTTCCAAGGCTTCTGGCATTTTGTGCTGGGAAAAGACAGTGTGGTAATTTGACAGAAATACACTAAGCAAAAAAACCCGTTTCCATTGCATTACACCTGTCACAGTGCGTGTTCACGTTTTGTCATTGCGTATTAAATCGTGTATTGTGATTCTTCTTCTTCTTCTCTTCCCCCTCCTTCCTTCCTTACATACTCTGTCTGTCTGTCTGTCTGTGTCTGTCTCTCTATCTCTTCTCTCTCATACACACACATCGCACGCCCACGCACGACGCATGGCATTCACGCATGCTTGCACGCACTTTTTACACAGCAACACACAGCACACAACACACACATCACATTGACTTTGACTGACCGTCGCACGAAGAGCGCATGACTCAAGCAACTGCATGCACACAAGCATGCACGAACAACCACACACACACACCATCACACCCCCCCTCCCTCCCCCGCCCCCCTCCACACACGGACACACAAACGATTTGCGAACCCATACGAACACTCCCCCATCCCCACCCCCAACCGTCCTTCCGCAAATTTCATGACATAACAACATAAACTTCACAAAACAAAAGAAAGGGAAGGAAACAAAGAAAGAAGAAAGAAGGAAACAAAGAAAGAAAGAAAGGAAAAATAAAGATAAGAAAGAAGGAACATAGAAAAACGAAGAAAGAATGAATGAAAGAAAGAACGAAAGAAAGAAAGAAAGAACTAGAAAAAAAGACAAAAAGAAAGAATAAACGAACCAAAAAAAAAGAAAGAAAGAAACAGAGAAACAAAGAAATAAGGACAGAAAAGACAGAGAAAGCAGTACAGAAAGAAAACAATACTTCCCAAAGAACGACACAGTTCACATAAACCAATATTACTAATACTAAACACTCCCCTTCTTCGCAGTTTAGGCATGCAAAACGAATAATTTATCCCCAATTCAGAAGACAGACAAACAGATTCGGGGACATACATACATACTACATGCATACATACATAATTACATAACAAACAAACAACCAAACAACAACATGCATGCATGCATGCTTGCATACATACATACATACATACATACAAACAAAACATACATACATGCAGGCCTGCAGCATAAATACAGACATACATACATGCAACAACATAATACATGTATACATACGATACGTGACATACACACACAACCTACCAACCTAGCTACCTACTTACTCTACCTCTATACTTACATAACATACATACTTACATACATGCATGCATGCATACTACTTAACATACATACATACATGAGCGAGGATGACGTCACAACATGGCACCGTAAAGCAGCGACTAAAATCACCAAGTGCACAGGCTTTTTACTGCTAAAAAATGACGAAAACACGACGTCAACGGGCAGCCTCGCAATTACTATTGATATCCACACAACATCAGGAAAAGTACAGATCAAGGAAAACCTAGGAGATGCTACGGCAAAAATCGCAATGAAAAGCAATGATCTGACCAACTCCTCTACCAATGGCAACGCTGCTAGCTAACTATCAAGATCTATCCAGGCCATTCGAAACCTCCAGAACAAAGACGAGTGAGCTTGTCCGTGACGACAAAATCACGATCTGGAGAGGTACCGTGGCGGACCAGGACTGTCCTCTGGTTACCAAGCAGAGCTACGGACACTCGTAAAACAACCGTGACACAGAACCTCCAGCATGGTGAACCAAGGAACCCAGACCGACTGTTCTTCGGGCGCCACGCTACCTCTGCCCCTGCCTGCCACTACCTCTACGAACGCCCAACAGCAAAAACGACTGCCCTCGTCACCCAGCCCTCTGCCCTCTTCACCCAAGACCACTCTGCCCTCTTCACCCACGGGCTGCACAACACCAAAGAGTCAGTAGATTTCAAAAAAATCAGAAGGAAACCTAAAAAGACTGATAACATACGTCAGAATAAACCACAGTGATGAAATAGAATGATGACGTCAAGTCCAAATTCTAACTTTGATAGAAAAATTCTAAGTCTCCTCCCCACGTAGAGATGGTTCACGACTCCATTCGGCATGGATTAACACAAGCGCATGTACTCTCCTAGCTTTGACGCTGTCAAAGTGATAAACACTGAAAATTGGGGAATTCACCAGCCTAAAACAAAGTCCGAGTCCAAGAAACCACAATGTGGCTTGATCCAATGTGGATAATTATCGTAAAGACTCAGACCCACAGGAAGCCAGCAAAGAACATGTTTACCTGGTGGGAAAAATATTACTGTCTCTTTCCGACACCAAGTTTAAATAGCAAAATTGCTCCTACCAAAATCGATCTGCAGAGGAAAGAATGTGTTTCAATGCTAATAAAAAAACAGTTTCTGAAATTGTTTGAAAAAAATGTCTCGAGATTCGTCTCACATGAAAACCTGAACGACTCACCGATATTAAGTTTCAGAGACCAGCTCAGCACCCATAATGCGCAGGGTCACGTGTCCTCGCCGGAAACATCGCCGACACGTGCAGGCATTGCTCTGGGTAAAGCAAAGAGAAACCTAGACGCTGGTTCTTACAACAATGCACGCCAGGTACCACTCCCACAGATCTAACTACGACCACTACGTTCAACAACATGTACGAGATCTAGCCATGGCCAGTCTACTTTCCCAGGACTGCCAGTACCCATGTGGAAGACAGCCTCTACCTAATCATTTAATGTTTAAAAACCTGACTGGTAATTTTATTGTTATAACTTGCAGTGCACTAGCTAGTGTATTTTTCAGTTTTGGCTAACATCTGTACTGCTTTTTTTTACTTGATGCCAGTTTGAACTTTCTTGAATGAGTGATTTGTTTTAAGTTGTTTAAAATCTTGTAGTCAATTAACATTGTTTATTATTGTTTTCCTTATTGTTTTTATTGTTTGTTTGCATAAAGTCTTTTTCTGGGTGGGTTTTTTCAAAAAAAAAAATTAATCTATTAGTGCGGGTTGATGTGTGGTTTTAACGGTGTACTTTAATTATAAAGCCTACAACAAACCAAGCACGTTTTTCCTTCAAGCAGTGGATCTAGCTATTTCCACTAACTGCCGTTTTAACCCTGCATCTTGCTGAAAATCAGTAGCAAGTAAGTGATGTTACATCACTCAAAGGAAATAAATATTAGCTGCCCAAGCTGCATGGCTATTAGTATTTGAACGTTAATTTATTCCACCTGTCTATCGCAAGTCGATGCTGTAAACACAAATCAGTGCAGTCCTATACGTTCAGTGAAGGGGTGATTACTGCATGTACCTCTTCACACATGCCTAACCAGACCTCAGAATAACGGTCATGTGCAGCACGAGTAAGTTGGAAAAATCTAATAATAATACATATCTGTATATCTGCCTAAAGGGACCAAAAAACGGAATACTGATGTTACACATCCTTAAAGACTATGAAAAGTGGTTCCTAGCTGGGAGATTTAATGCACAGCCCCGTTCTGGTATAAAGATGTGAGAAAAATATCTCATAATCGATTTGTAGAAAATAATATAGTTTATATCATTCTATGCTTGCAAATGCCGCCAGTTTCAAGAACCCTAGAATTCCAGACTTGCTAGTCACAATGCATCAGCTTTAGATCTGGATTTGTTTCTGCCTTAGCTCCCCAGAGTGTGAGTGTCAACTTATATGGACGAATCACCCTTGGCACGACACCTACCGATTACAAACAGACATTTTTGGCTGGAACAACTACTCTGTACACTAAGAAGATAAAATCTCCAATTTAACTATAAACAAGCTGATTGAAAAGTTTGAAGACATTCTAACAGTTTACACACTGAATATGACGGCTGTGACACTGACAACGATGACCACAGTTCTATTCCACTTTTACTGAGAACATCCTGCTTGCGCCACAGTTATCTATCCCCATAATTAATACGTTAAAAACCTAATAAACATCAGGAAATATATGGTGGACACCAACTTGTGAGAAGCAGTTAAAAATAAACGCTTAATGGTATAAAATTTATTTTAGAAGATAAAACATCAGAAAATTATTTAAAACAGAAACAATCTAAAATTCATTGTAACCTTGTTTTGCTCACTAAAAGACAATTTTGGACTTCTTTTGTACCACCGATAGTTCAAATCATAAGTGACCTTAAAAAGGTTGGGAAAAAATTCATGAAATGAAAAGAAGTGTTAGGTTTACCAACTTTGTACCAGTGAGATAGGATAAACAAAGAATTTCCTCAAATTTTAGAAAAAGCAGAGCATTTGCAGACATTTTTCAAAATCAATTTCTGAAGGCTTGTCACTTAAGTGTAAATATATAGAACAGAAGAGAAAGTAAAACAGATTATGCCGGACCCCAACATCTCTGACAGACAGTTTCATACATAAGCCCAATTTCATGATGAAGTTAGAGATGCTTTATTGTCTCTAACTAAAAAGACATCTGTCGATTAATGCTAAGTTTCTAATGATAGGTTGAAAACATCTAACCAGCAAACTTCATTTTCTACTTCAGAAACTTCGAAGAAATTTTGGATTGAAGTGTTAGTCCAGTAAGTTTGGAAACAGTCCAAGTTCGTTCCAATTCATAAACTGGGAAAACCCACATCAGACAAATCTACTACAGACCAATTGCTTTGACCTCTCATACATCAAGTTGATGAGACATTTTATTATTAAAAGGCTTATGTACTTCTTTGATACAAAAAAATAATCCCAGTCAATCAAGGCGGTTGTACAAAAAGATAGATCTCATAAGATAAATGGTTAAGCTACAACGCATATAAAAATTCAGTATGCAAGAAGAAAAGAACGTTCCTGCAACATTTTTTGATAAAAAAAGGCATCATTGGAAATCAATTTTGCATGCTAATGCTACATAAACTTAAGATTCTGGGTTTTTCTGGTTTTTATATCATTATATAAAAAAAATAAAGTTTTTGACTATCAGGATAGTATACAGTTTGAGTAGCTAAATCATATTCAATTTCAGATCTCTTCATATGGACTACCTCAAGGTTCATGTAAGAACGCCTCTCTCTATTAAAATGTTTTGGGCTGGCAGCGGATCTCCCTATGAAATTGTCAGAATCCGCTTAGTGCAATAGCAGATGAAAAAAAAAAAAAAAAATTTTATTATGCATGTGGATAATGTTTCTATGAAACGAAGACAACGAGAAGCCAAAAAGAGCGTTTAACTACATTAAAAAGGTCTTCCAAACAACTTAACAACAGTCGATAACTATATGCTCGAAAATGGATTTACTTTTATCCACAGAAAAAACATTCTCTTGCTTTTTAACAAGTCAAATCCAATGATCTTATCCAGCATTTAGAATAGTGGACCGATCCCTGATTGAGATATCGAAGGATACAGTAAGAAGTTTCTTGGTGTTAATCCACTTCTCTAAGCTAACTTGGAAATGCACAGAGTGAACACAATTAATAAACAAAGAAAGGCTTAAACCTTTCTGTAGGATGTAATAGACATGCTGGGCCAAGGACACATTAAACGAATTTGGGACTTCTTCTCTTATTCCGTGCAAATTAATCGAATGGCCAAGAGGTATTTTTCAGTGCTCCTAAGTATTATACTTAAAAAGTTACAAAGTATAGACTGCAAAGCAACAGGCTTGCTCGGGTGTGCCTTATCACCCTCACCCTACATATAACGAAGTCTGCATGTTGCCTTTTAATGATTACCGTGAACTAGCATGTCAAATATGTCTTATGAACAAAACAACTGAAAACTTTTTATTTCGGAAGAAATAAAGTGACAATCAAATTAGATTTCCTAAAAGAGCAAAATATATTTCCTCCTCTAATGCCCATAAGTACATATTGTCGATCTGGTACAAAACTCTGATGAAACAACCACAGCATGACACTCGAGAAACAATCTTACCTTGCCCATCATGGAGATTGAATAAAAACACCATACAAGAGTTCAATGTAAATTAAATGACAATTGGAATATTTAGGTTTCTGATGATCCGATCCACATTCATCATAATATTTTTCATTTACAAATTTATAAACAACGTCTCACGTTTGAGATAATCAAGAAACATTCTGCTTTTGTTATAACGGCGGTTGAAAATGAAAAAATCTACTAGTTTGTAAATAACACTCGATATTTACAGCAAACTAATAGCAATATAAATGGGTCTTACTTATATCTTGATTTGCCATTGTATATATGCCAAATCCTCTTGCGTTGATTCTAAAGTCGTAATTGTATCATTAAAATCCCCATGTTATAAAATACTTCTAAATTATATTAGAAATTTAGCCATATCTCCATCACTTAACATAAAGGCACAATGTAATTTGTTGGTGGTGCCATTCACACACTGATCGGCCAAATGGAGTGGGCATGAGAGACTGCAATAAAAAAGGCACAACAGTGGAAGGGATTCTATAGAATTGCATGTACCTTATCCGTAAAATAGGGTACACGTGACAGAACAAAAATCAGGGAGAAAGAAAATCAACCGTAAACTAACACAAAAGGAATATTTTTAACTAAACTGCAATTAATACCGATAATTTATCAGTCGTGAACCATTCAAAAGCGTGAAAGTTTTTAGGTCCAAGAGAATTAACTGCTTTATGTTTATAAGATGAAACTAAATCATTGATAACCAAATCATCCAAAAATGTGAATTGTCTATGTGTGATAATATCACCAAACTCATATACTTTTTGATTCAATGTAAAAACCTTCATGCCCCAGTTTTTCTGAAGATTCCCTTACCACATATTTCAGTAATTTAAAAAACTGGCATTGAAATTGTGAAAGTCTATAACCGCAGTCCCTAGGACATTTGTTATAGTTGCAGTAACTTACTTACTTGTTCTATTTTGTTTGTTTTTTATAATTCCTTCATTGCCAATGTCTTTATAATGATTTTTTGTAAAAGCATGGGTTTTGGGGTTTTGTTGTTTTTTAAAAATTTTTGATTTTATTTGTGTTTAAACAAGACATCTACCCCTCCATTAGTACCCCCCCTGCGTCTAATATCACTATATGTGAACAGACGTAAAAGGAAGTCAACAACATTACATACATCCTACTACATCCATACATACATACAGAATACATACACTACGTACATACACGACATACCTACCAACCTACTACCTACCTACCTACTTACATACCTACCGATAGACATACATACAAACATACATACATACTTGCACACATGCTCACATGCATACAAGCTTACATACATTCATACTTACATTCAATCATTAAACCATCAACACAGCCACACACACACAGAACACGACACAACAGAACTCACAACCACCCTCAATGCCCCCCCCCCCCCCCACCCCCTCACCCACCCCCCTAACCCACCACCCCCCCTCCCTCGCACCACTATAACACCCACCTACACGAACGAAAATAGCAAACGTTGCTGTTGTGATTTGAATTTTCCCCGGAAAAGGGTGGATAATTCGCGTGTGCATTATTTAGCTCGGGCACTCGACAAGAACGCTAACAATGTGTGGCTTGATTGAAAAACATCTTTCATGCTGACCCGCTGTCTTCCTTCCTTCCTCCTGCCGTCCTTCCTACTTTCCTTCCACTCCGTCCGGCATTCTTCCTTCCTTCCTTCATTCCTTCATTCAGTTCTTCCCTACTTCTTCATCTGTCCTCGTTGCCTCAGTCTTGTTTTGTTTGCTGTTTTATTTTTTATGTTTGTTTGTTTTGTTTTGTTGTTGTTTTTTGTTGTTTGTTTGGGAAAACACTCTTCATAATTGGACCCGCCCCTCCTTCCTTCCTTCCGTCCCATCCTTCCCGTCCTTTCATTATCCTCTTTAGCTTCACCCTGGTTGTTGTTGTTTGTATTGTTAATCCTTTGTTTTCTTGTGTTTATGAAGACAGTCTCAATGTTACCACTGTCTCCTTCTTCCTTCCACACTCCCTTCTTCCTTCCTTCTATTCTTCCTTCCTTCTCTTCCTCGTTTACTTCACTCTTTTTTGTTGCCGTTTATTTTACTTATTTGTTGTGTTGTGGGCTGTGTTTGAAAAACAGGGCTTTCATGCTGACCCCTGTCTTCCTGGCATTCCTTCCTTCCTTCCTTCCTTCCTTCTCTTCCTTCCTGCCCTCCTTCTTCCTTCCTTCCATCCATTCATCCATCCGTCTCCCTCCCTCCCACGCTTCCTCCTCTTTCCTTCCTTCTTACCCTCCCTCCATTCTTCTTCCTTCCTCCCCCCCCCTCCTTCCTTCTTTTCTCCTTCCTCCCTCCCTCCTCAGCTTTCCTATCTATCTATCTACTATCTATCTATCGATCTATCTATCGATCTATCTTCTATCTATCTATCTAGTTAGCAATCCTATCTAACCGTACCCATCTACCTACCAACCTACCTTAACCTACCTACCTATCACCTATCTAGCTATCTATCCATCCATCCATCTACCATCCATCCATCCATCCATCCATCCATCCATGAGATGATCATTCTCTAATCCTCAGCATTATTGCGAATCATCATTAAGACGTTGGTCATGGTACCATCATTATCCTTATCACCATAGTTATAACCGTGATTATTATCAGTGCCACAGCTTCCAACCCAATGAAATGCCACGTTTCCTGTGTCCTGAAACACTTCCCAGAAAAAACAACAACAACAACCACAACAACAAAACCACATCGTCTGACATGCTATCAAACATACTTATCCACGCTCACGATGCACGTGTACACGTACGCGTGCAATTTTTTCTACTACACGAACACACACAGACAATGAATACAAGCAGACAGACAGACCAGCAGACAGGCAACAGACAGACGACAGACAACACACCTACATACACACACGCGCGGCGCGCACAACACACTCTAGCAACATCACCCCCCCCCCCCCCACACACACACACACACACAGACTCTATCTCTCTCTTTCTCTCTCTCTGTATCTGTCTCCTCTCACTTCTCTGTCTCTCCATCCACCCCCTCCCCCTTCCTCACTCTCGCTCTTACCCCCTCCCTACACACTGAACCACACTCTCTCCCCGTCACTTTCTACCCCCCTCTCGCTCTCCATCCCTCACCACCCTCGCTCTTACCCTCTCTCCACCTCCTCCTCTCTCTCTTCTCTCACTCCCTCCCCCCCCGAAACCCACCCACACTATCCATGTTCCCTCTTACTCCCCTCCCCCTCTCATCTTCGTCCCCTCTCGTCGCTCTCGTCCCTCCCCCTCATCCACTATCTCTCGCCCCCCTCCCCCCTCTCTTCTCCGTACTCCCCCTCTCTCTCCGCTACCTCCCAACTCACCCAGAAGGGGGGGATATAAAACCCACACTACCCCCCCACCCCCTTCGCTCCTTTCTCCGTCCTCTCACTCTCGTTTCTCTGTCCCTCCATACCCACCCACACTCCTCCCGCTCCCTCACTCCATCGCCCACTCTCTCTACTCCTTCCACCCTCCCACCAACCCACCCCTCTCTCTCACACTCTCCCTCTCTCTCTTGTGTCTCTCGGAAATGCCATAGATAAAGAACAGATAGGCAGTGATAAATATGCAACAGTGTTCTTACATTTGTGTGGTGAGACTCATATTCTGTCGCCCGTTCTTTGGGATACAATGGTCGTGTACACATCTTGCTTTTGGCTTTGCCGTGGCGTTCCCCAGCTAAGCTACGGGGCGTGGGGTGGGGGGGGGGGGGGGGGGAGGGGGGGGAGGGGGGGGGGGGGGGGGTCCTCAAGTGAGCACACTGAATCACACCATGGATTGTTCCTTGCAAGAGCTGAAAGTACACCACACACAGACTAAGAAACTATTTGCACAATGCTGATTATTGTGTTGTGGTTTGTGTTTGTTTTTAGGTTTTTTGTTCTCAGCTGCAGCTTCGAGTTTCCCCAGACATGTAAGTATTTTGCGTAGCGACTTGTTTACACCCACCATGAGCGAGCAGCTATTTCGACTTCAGGGACGGGAATAGCTCAGTGTCAGAGCTCTTCCGGATTCCCCCAAACAGGCCAATTAGCAGACTCAGAGCGGTGGTTAGACTATCACATTGTGGGGTGAAAACCGTTTCGCTCGCTTGGCTTTTATTTTTTATCGCAGCCCGCTGTCCCCTTTCCTTCCCCTCCCTTTCCCTTTCCTTCTTCCTTCCTTCCTTCCTTCTTTCCCTTTCCTTCCTTCCCTTCTTTCCCTTCCTTCATTTTTCCCCTTACTTTCTTATCTGCCTTTTTCCCTCATTCTTTTTTTGTTGCTGTTTTTTTTTTTTTATTGTTGGGGTTTGTTGTTGTTGTTGTTGTTGTTTGTTTGTTTTTTTGTTTGGAAAGACAGGTTTTTCATAAGACCCCCGTTTTCCCTTCCTTCCTTCCTTCCACCTTTCCCTTCCTTTCTTTTCCCCTTTTTAAACTTCACCCTTTTTTGTTGTTTTTGTAGTTTTTTAAATCCTTTGGGTTTTGTTCTTGGGGTTTTGGTTTGGGAAAAGACGGGTCTTTCATGATGACCACGTCTTCCTCCTTCCTTCCTCCCCCTTTTTTCCTTCCTCTTTCTTCCTTCCTTTCTCATCCTCTTTACTTCCCCTTTTGTTTTGTTCCCGTTTAGTTTTACTTTATGTTGTTGTTTTTGTGGCTTGTTTGAAAAGAAGGTTTTTCATGCTGACCCGCTGTTTTCCCTGTTTCCCTTCCTTTCCCTTTCCCTTCCTTCCTTCCCTTCCCTTCCTTCCTTCCTTCCCTTTCCTTTCCTTCCCTTTCCCCTCCTTTTCACCCCTCCTTCCTCCCCCCCCCACTTTCCTCCCTCCCCCTTCTTCCCCCTCCATTCCTTTTTCCTTCCTCCTCCCTCCTTCCTCTTTTTTCCCTTTCCTCCCCCCTCCTCATCTATCATCTATCTATCTATCTATATCTATCTATCTATTATCTATCTATCTATCTATCTATCTATTTTTTATATCATCATACCCTACCTACCTACCAACCTACCTACCTACCTACCATCTACCATCTACATCTATCCTCCTCCATCTATCCATCCACCATCCATCCACCCATCCACCATAGAGAATTCTCAAATTCTCGCATTATTGCAACATCATTAAGACGTTGTCAGGGTACCATCATTATCCTTATCACCTAGTTAAACCGTGATTATTATCATGCCCCAGTTTCCAACCCAATGAATGCCAATTTTCCTGTGCCTGAAAAACTTCCAGAAAAAAACAACAAAACACCACAACAACAAAACCACATCGTCTGCATGTATCAAACATACTTTTCCCGCTCACGATGCCGTGTACAGTCGGGGGCAATTTTTTCTTCCGAACACACAAGACAATGAATACAAGCAGACGAAGACGGCAGACACAACAGAAAAGACAGACAGACAGCACACCTCAACACCACGCGCGGGCGCGCACACACACCTCACACAACCCCCCCCCCCCCCCCCCAAAACCCCACACCCAAAAAATCTATCCTCCCTCCTCCGTCCCCCCTTCTCTCTCTCTTTTCCCGCTCCCACCACCCCCCCCCCTTCCCCATCTCTTCCCCCCCCTCCCTACCCCCCCCAACCCTTTTCCCCCCTCTTTTACCCCCCCTCCCCCCACCCTACCACCCTCTCCCTCCCCCTACCTCCCCCCTTCCCCCCCTTCCCCCCCCACCCACCCACCATATCCATGTCCCCCCTTACTCCCCTCCCCCCTCTCTTCGTCCCTCCCCTTCCCCTCCCCCCTCCCTCCCCCATCCACTATCTCTTCCTGCCCCTCCCCCCTCTCTCCCGTTCCCCCCCTCTCTCTCCCTTCCTCCCTACCCACCCCCTACCCCCCCCCCCCCCCCTTTTGTCTCTTTCTCTCTCTCACTTCTTTCTCTGTCCCCCTAAACCCCCCCCACACTCCTCCCTCTCCCCCCCCCCCTCTCCCTCTCCTTACCTCCCTTCCCACCCACCCACCACCCACCCTCTCCTCACTCTCCGTCTTCTCTTTGTCTCTCTGAATGCCCGAGATAAAGGAACAGAAGGAGTGATAAATATTGCAACAGTGTTCTACAGGGTTTTTGTGGTTATACGCATATTTTGTCTCCCTTCTTTGGGATGACAAAGTCGTGTACACGCTTTTCTTTTTTCTGTTTTCCGGGCGTTCCCCAGCTAAGCTACCGGGGCGGGGGGGGGGGGTGGGGGGGGGGGGGGGGGGGGGCACTCACTTATCACACTAATCACACATGGGATTGATTCCTTGTCAGAGCTGTAAGTACACACACACAGGATAAGAACTTTTGCCTATGCTGTTTATTTTTTTGTTTTTGTTTTTTTGTTTTTTGTTTTTTGTTCCTCAGCTAGCGCTTCGAGGTTCACCAGTGGTAAGATTTTGCGTATGCGACCTTTTTTTTACCCACCATGAAGGTAGCTGTATTTCGACTTCGGGGACGGGATAGCTCAGTGGTCGGAGCACTCGGGTTTCCCCCAAGCCAAGTTAAGCAGCGTCGAGCGTGGTTAGGCTACACTTGGATGGGTGACCGTTTGCTCGCCTTGGCTTCAGTACAGTCCCCACCCAGTTCTCCCAATTGTAAATGGGTACCTGCCCTCTTTAGGGGTTAGGGAAGGTAAAGCAGTGAGGGAGAGGAGATGGGCGCCGCCCTCAATATGCTGGCCCTTGGAGAAGTTGAGTTCTCTGACGCCTCGCTTCTTTACAACCTTATAGGTTAGGGCCCCACCTTTCCCTTTATTCACTTGGGGGATAGTTTTTTTAAAAGACCCCGGGACAGGGGATGGTGACCTTTGCCTTAGGTTCAGTACGTAACACCCCCTTTTAACCACGAAAAGGGGGTTTACCCTTTTAAAGGGGCGGGAAGAAAAGAGCGAGGGGAGAGGAGATGGCGCCCCTAAAATTTTGGCCCCCAAAAAAGCTGGGGGTCTCTGACACCTCCCCCCCTTAAGGGTTAGGGGGCCCCTTTTACTCCAAATGTGGGGGTTTTTGCCTTTTATTGGAAAATAAAGAAAAGAAGTCCCCCTCTTTGAATACAGGTTTCTAAAACTAAGAGGTTTTTAGGGCCGAAGACAATCTCAATATAACATGATTTTCTTTTTTTCCCTTTGGGCTAGATAGAGCTCCGAGGTTTTCCCCAATGGTGATTTTTTTTTTCGATACACCGTTTTTTTTCCACGTTAAGATAGCCGTATTCCGATTTCCCGGGGGTAATCTGGAAACACAACACAGTGTGCATGCCATTTCTTTTTAAAAATTTGTTTTTTTCATTAACTTTATACAAAAGGGCCCATTTTCCGTGGGCAGAAAGGTTTTTTTTTTTAGGGGCCAAGATGTTCTGCTGCTTCTCACAGGGATTCGATTAAAAACTCTGAAGGGGCTTTTTGGGAATGGGAGTCAGTACTGATTAAATCAGAGGAAAAAAATCCCCCTGAATAGGCAGCGTCTCCGTTAGTGCTGGAACAACATGCTTGAACCCAGCCTGCCATAATGCGAGCGCAACGCTCTGATTACTAGGATCATCCCACCCCCCCACCCACATCCTCCCTCCCTTCCCCCTTCCACCCCCAAACATTTCAAAAAGCAATTATTTATTTATTCTTTTATATCGAGGATGATGAATAAGCCGCTCCATTAGTGCATTTTTTTTTTACATCCAGTCCCCGTGTGTATGCGGTTTTGTAAATTTTGTCATCTGTTTCCACCGGCACACAATGGCCTACTCTTACGAAAAGCGGAACAGGATTTAACGTGTGCGCAAGATGTTCTGCGTGCGTTCGCACACGGGGCCTCGGTTTATAGTCTCATCCGAAGCAAGCATAAAAACAACAACTTAATCAAAGCAGGCCAATCCAGTCCAATTTCGTTGTATATAAGCCCCGCCGACCCCAGAGGCCCTATCGGGGATGAAACCATGTAAAATCGCAGATTTAAAAAATACACTGGAAGTATTATACAGAATATTTATTTATTTATTTATTTTTTATTAATTTACACCACTTTAAGTCACGGCAGATTTCTCTGCGTGGAATTCGGGAGAGCACGTCGCCACAAGAGCAGCGCCACCCTTTTTTTTTTGGTCTGCAACTGTATTTGTTTCCTTATCAGAGTGGCTTTTTTTCTAAGAGTTTTGCCAAGGGACAACTCTCTTGTTGCTGTGGGTTCTTTTACGCGCGCTGAATAATTTTGTGTAACACACGGTTTATCGTCTCATCCAAAAGACTAGCGCCCAGACCACCAACTCATGGTCTAATGGATTGGGGGGGGGGAGGAAATTTTCCGGCCCCAAACGGGATTTGAACCACCGCACACTTCCGACCCGGACCTTTTAGCTTTCTAGACAGGCGCGTCACGCTACCTCTAGACCACCGATCCACTAAAATAGGGTATAAAAAAAAATCAACTCTGCCGTTGTGCGTTCCATGTATCAACGGCCCTGACCACCCCAAGGGTCAACCGACGCCTTGTCACCTGTCCCACGTCGATATTGGGGACGGAAAAGCCCTAGGGTTATGAACATTGCGGCTCAGCAAATCCCGACGACCCGTTTCGATTCCCGTTCAAGGGGATATTTTCCCTGAGTTAACATCAGTGCAGACCCACTCTCCACCCCAAAGTCCTTCGGATGAGACTCTAAACCGAGGCCCCGTGTGCGAACGCACGCACAACATCTTGCGCACACGTTAAATCCTGTTCTCGCTTTTCGTAAGAGTAGGCCATTGTGTGCCGGTGGGGACAGATGACAGAATTCACAAAACCGCATACACACGAGGAATGGATGTAAAAAAAACCCACCCACATAAGTGTTTATTCCATTATCCTCGATATAAAAGAATATAAAAAAAGCAAGAAAATATATCTGACAAAGCTGTTGGACTGGGCCGAGAAGGAGGAGAGAGAAGGACAAGACCTGACATGGGATCCACGTCTGCTGACCGCATAGCTTCCTCTGCTGTCGTGTCTTTCTGTTTGCCTGTACGCTCGTCAGCCATGGCTAATTAATTGATCTTTGTGTGTGTGTGTGGGGGGGGGGGGGGGGGAGGTATGTGTGTGAGAGGTTTATTTATTTTATTATTTTATTTTATCTTTTATAATCCGAGACAATGGAATAAGCATCTGATGTGTTTTTTTGTTTTTAAACATCCAGGTCCCCCGTCTGTATGCCGTTTTGTAAATTGTCATCTGTTCCCACCGGCACACAATGGCCTACTCTTACGAAAAACGGAACATGAGTTAACATGTGCGCAAGATGTTCTGCGTGCGTTCGCACACGGGGACTCGGTTTATAGTCTCATTCGAAGGACTTTTGGGGAAAAGTGGAGACTGCACTGATGTTAACTCCAGGGGAAAATATCGCCTTGAACGGGAATTGAACCTGGGTCGTCAGATTGCGAGCGCAATGTTCTAACCACTAGGCTATCCTGTCCCCCTGTCTTTCTGTTTGTCTGTACGCTTGGTAGCTAATGGCTATCTATTTGATCTTGTTTTTGTGTGTGTGTGGGGTGTGGTGTGGTGGTGGTGGTGGTGTGGCGTGTGTGTGTGTGTGTGTTTATATATGTGTGTGTACATGCATATGTGTGCATTCATGCCTGTGTGTATGCGTGCATGTATGTTTATCTACTATCTATCTATCTATCTATCTATCTATCTATCTATCTATCTATCTATCTATCTATCTATCTATCTATCTATCTATCTGTCTGTCTGTCTGTCTGTCTGTATGTCTGTCTGTCTGTCTGTCTATCTATCTCTGTGTGTGTGTGTGTGGGTGTGTGTAGTGTGTTTGCGTGCACGCGTGTTTTTTAAGTTTTTTTTTAATTTATTCATTTATTTATTCATTTGTTTCCTTCTTTTATTTCGAGGATAATAGGGTGTGTGTATGTGTGTGTGTGTGTGTGTGTGTGTGCGCGCGCGTGCGCGCCCGCGTACGTGTGTGTGCATGCGTATGCGTATGTGT
>CM054138.1:27033461-27038461 GCA_028751875.1 Rapana venosa
GGCTTTTTTCGTTGCTCTCTGCCAAAGAAAGGGCTCGTTGTTTAACGGCGAAGTGAACGGGTGAAGTGAGTGTCAACGGACCAGTGTACCTGGCGCCACACAGGCTTTAAAATTTTTTTTTATTTTTATAGCGTACGACTTGGAACCGAGAGCTATGGAACGTGTTTCGTGTCAAAACGTCCACTTCGAATAGTTCCTTATACAAACGCATGTTGGGTTGGTGGTTTAAAATGTTGTTTTTTTAAAATTGTTAACAATGGTAGGTAGTGGAACAGTTTGTGCTAGGGGTGGTGGAGGTGGGTGGGGGGTGGGGGATGGAGGGAGGGGTAGTTACAGAGTAGATGTGGGGAGTGAGGGGGCGGGGGACAACGTTGAACGGTAGTTACAGAGTCAAATGATTTTTTTTTTAATAGAGAAAGCTGTTAAAAAAACACACGAATGTTTTGTATGTATTCGTTTATCTCATTGTTAATGAAGAATTTAAACAAAAATCAATCAAGGATGGCCAGCAAGATTATTACATGTTTTAGTAAACAAAGACAAGAACAAGAACAAGAACAACAACAAAAATACCAAAATAGCAACAAAAATAAAATTTAAAAAATCCGCAAGAAACCATCCAAACAACAACAAAACAACCACAGCACAACGGCATCATCATCATCATCATCATCATCAGCAGCAGCAGCAGCAGCAGCAGCAGCAGCAGCAGCAGCAGCAGCAGCAGCAGCAGCCAGCAGCAAGAAGAACAACAGCAAAAACAGGGGGGAGGGGGGGGGGGTGTAACTTTGCTCAAGAGCTCTGGTCTCTGGTTGGATTTTAGAACAGAAAAGCATGCTTGGGAAAGTTGTACAGATCACTTGAAAACACCGATTCATTGTAACATTGTAATGTGTGTGGGGTTTTTTTCCCTCTCAGGTCTTGATCTCTGCCTAAATGGTATAATACAAAAAATCCATTTTCACGGGTGTAGTAATATCATAAAAACCAAACAGAAAACCCCGTAAAGTACTGGATATGTAAATACCTGAATGTTTTGATAATACAATCTAAAACAACAAGTTATTTCTTTACTGAAGGTTACAACTATTGGAGAATGATAATAATATTGATGATGGTAGCGATAGAACTGATAGATGATAATGATAATAATGATAGTAATATATATATATATATATATATATATATATATTTATAAACCACCACCACCACCACCACCACCACTCCTCTTCCTCCTCCTTCTCCTCCTACTACAACTTTGAATAATATTACAAAAAAATCAACGGAAGGAGCTTAGCAACAGAAAACATACTGTAGTAGCAAATTAACTACTACTACTACTACTACTACTACTACTACTACTACTACTACTACTACTACTACTACTACTACTACTACTACTACTACTCCTGCTGCTGCTGCTGCTGCTGCTGCTGCTACTACTACTATTACTACTTCTCCTCCTACTCCTACTCCTCCTACTACTCCTACTCCTACTACTACCACTGACACATTTTGTTACTTTTTCTGTATAGTCATCTCACGATAAAGGATTGCCTATACAAGACTTTTTGACACCAGAACTTCGCCATACATTATCCCCAAAGGCCGGCACTGTTTTCTCTTTCCATTTCCGTAGGTCTACTATACAGTTACTTGTTACAGATGTCTAGAACTACTGGCGCATGGACCTGTTTCAACAACAAAGCCTCTAACCTGAAATATTACCAGAGACAGACAGACAGACACAGATTTGCAGATAGACAGACACAGATTGACAGATAGACAGACAGACATAGAATGGCAGATAGACAGACACAGAATAGCAGATAGACAGACAGACACAGAATGGCAGATAGACAGACACAGATTGGCAGATAGACAGAGAGACACAGAATGGCAGATAGACAGATAGACAGAGAATGGCAGATAGCCAGACAGACAGACACAGATTGGCAGATAGACAGATAGGCAGAGATTGGCAGATAGACAGACAGACAGAGAATGGCAGATAGACAGACAGACACAGATTGGCAGATAGACAGAAAGACAGAAAATGGCAGATAGACAGACAGACACAGATTGGCAGATAGACAGACACAGAATGGCAGACAGACAGACACAGATTGGCAGATAGACACAGAATGGCAGATAGACAGACAGAATGGCAGATAGACAGACACAGAATGGCAGATAGAAAGAAAGACAGAGAATGGCAGATAGACAGACAGACAGAGAATGGCAGATAGACAGACAGACAGAGAATGACAGATAGACAGACAGACAGACACAGAATGGCAGATAGAAAGAAAGACAGAGAATGGCAGATAGACAGACAGACAGACACAGAATGGCAGATAGACAGACACAGAATGGCAGATTGAAAGAAAGACAGAGAATGGCAGATAGACAGACAGACACAGAATGGCAGATAGACAGACAGACAGACACAGAATGGCAGACAGACACAGAATGGCAGATAGACAGACAGACAGACACAGAATGGCAGATAGACAGACACAGAATGGCAGATAGAAAGAAAGACAGAGAAGGGCAGATAGACAGACAGACAGACACAGAATGGCAGAAAGACAGCCAATGGCAGGTATGTACTCTATATACTCAGAGGTACTCCCTCTCTCTATCGCTCTCTCTCTCTCTCTCACTCTCTCCCTCCCCCTCTCTCTCTCTCTGACCCGCTATTATGACCCTATAACCACAACACAACACACACACACCACACCACACCACACACACACACACACACACACACAACACACAACACACACACACACACCACACACACACACACACACACACACACACACACACACACACACACACACACCACACACACACACACACACACACACAACACACACACAACACACAACACACACACACACACACACACACACACACACACACACACACACACACACACACACACACACACACACACACACACACACACACAACACAACACACACACACACACACACACACACACACACACACATACACACACACACACACAACACACACACAACACACACACACACACACACACACACACACACACACAACACACACATACACACACATACACACACACATTCCTCTACACATAAACACACCACACACCACACAACACAGCACACCACCATCCACACAACACACACACACCACCACACAACAATACACACCACGTCATTTTTTCCTTGCTGACGTACAGATGAAAGTGTCTGACACCACGTCATTTTTTCCTTGCTGACGTACAGATGAAAGTGTCTGACACCACGTCATTTTCTCCTTGCTGACATACAGCTGGACGTGTCTGACACCACGTCATTTTCTCCTTGCTGACGTACAGATGAAAGTGTCTGGCACCGCGTCAATTTTCCGTACTGAAATACAGCTGCACCTCGTCATTTCTCCCTGCAGACATACAGCCAGAAGTACGTGGCACCACGTCATTTATCCAATGCAGATTTACAGGTGAAAGTACTTGCACTACATCATTCATGCTACAAAGATTTGTTGCTGAAAGTACCTGGTTCACGTCATTTATCTCATGCAGATTAGTAGCTGGAAATACCTGTTACCACGTCATTTATCCCATAAAGATTTGTAGCTTTAAATCCTTGGTTTACGTCATTATCCCATACAGATTTGTAGCTGGAAATACCTGTTACCACGTCATTTATCCCATAAAGATTTGTAGCTGAAAATACCTCGTTTATGTCATTTATCCCATACATATTTGTAGCTGAAAATGCCTGTCACTACGTCATTTATCCCATACAGATTTACAGCTGAAAGTACCTGTCACCACGTCATTTATCCCATACAGATTTACAGATGAAAATACATGGCACCACGTCATTTATCCCATGCAGATTTACAGAAGAAAATACATGGCATAACGTCATTTATCCCATAAAGAGTTACAGATGAAAATACATGGCACCACGTCATTTATCCCATACAGATTTGCAGCCGAAAGTACCTGGTTCACGTCATTTATCCCATACAGATTTACAGCTGAAAGTACCTGTCACCACGTCATTTATCCCATAAAGATTTGTTGCTGAAAGTACCTGATTTATGTCATTTATCCCATACAGATTTACAGATGAAAATACATGGCCACGTCATTTATCATGCATTCAGAGAATCATTTATGTCATTTATCCCATACAGATTTACAGATGAAAATACATGGCACCACGTCATTTATCCCATGCAGATTTACATATGAAAATACATGGCACCACGTCATTTATCCCATAAAGAGTTACACATGAAAATACATGGCACCACGGCATTTATCCCATAAAGATTTGTTGCTGAAAGTACCTGGTTCACGTCATTTATCCCATAAAGATTTGTTGCTGAAAGTACCTGGTTCACGTCATTTATCCCATAGAGATTTGTTGCTGAAAGTACCTGTCACCAGGTCATTTATCCCATACAGATTTGTTGCTGAAAGTACCTGGTTCACGTCATTTATCCCATAAAGATTTGTTGCTGAAAGTACCTGGTTCACGTCATTTATCCCAAAAAGATTTGTTGCTGAAAGTAACTGTCACCACGTCATTTATCCCATAAAGATTTGTTGCTGAAAGTACCTGATTTATGTCATTTATCACATACAAATTTGTAGCTGAAAGTACCTGATTTATGTCATTTATCCCATACAGATTTACAGCTGAAAGTACCTGGTTTATGTCATTTATCCCATACAGATTTGTAGCTGAAAGTACCTGATTTATGTCATTTATCCTATACAGATTTGTAGCTGAAAGTACCTGGTTTATGTCATTTATCACATACAGATTTGTAGCTGTCACCACGTCATTTATGCCATACATATTTACAGCTGAAAGAACCTGGCATTGCGTCATTTATCGGACACAGATTTACAGATGAAAGTGCCTGGCATCGCCCCAATTATCCCATACAGATTTACAGCTGACAATACCTGGCATCGCGTCATT
>CM054138.1:27048461-27050961 GCA_028751875.1 Rapana venosa
CACAACATACACACACACACCACACACACACAGAGGAACATTAGGTGCTCACACAGAGACAAACACTAACTGCACACAACAACATCACATCATCACAGCAGCACAACAACAACAGCACAACAAAAGAAACCAACAACACCAACACACACACACACATACACACGCCGACTTCGCACGCACAACACACACAACACACACATTCACACACACAGACACAGCATTCTTATTTTGCAGATTTATACACTACCCCAGAAAACAAAGAGTACACTATTGACAGACACAGCGACAGAAGAAGCCATTTGCTAAACATAGAGAACATTATTGCATTTTTCTCTTTGCTGGTCGGAAAGAAGGGCTATTGTCATCAATGACTGTGATTATGTTCTGTTATCTGTGCTATTATTATTATCCTTGACTTTTCATTGTTGGTGTTGTTAATATTGTCATGTTGACGTTATCACTGCTGTTGTTTGAATGCTGATTATCGTTGTTTATGGCATCGTTGCAAATCATTACTGTTGTTGTTTTTGTTGTTTTAATATTTTTGCTGCTAATGCTGAGAGAGAGAGAGAGAGAGAGGAGAGAGAGAGAGATGAGGAGAGAGAGAGAGAGAGAGAGCATGTGTACTCTCTCTCTCACACACACTCACACACTCACCATACAAACACACACACACATACTAACAAACAAACACACACACAAACACACACACACACACTAACAAACACACACACAGAGGAACTTATGTGCTCACACAGAGATAAAATCAACTGCAACAAAAGCAGCAACAACAACAACAACACACAAACATACACACACATATACACACAGAGGAACTTACGTGCTCACACAAAGACAAAAATAACTGCAACAACAACATCAGAAGCAGCAGCAACAACATCAACAGCAACAAGAACAAGAACAACACACACAAACACACACACACACACACACACACACACACACACACACACACACACACACCACACACACACACTCTCTCTCTCTCTCTCTCTCACACACACACACACACACACACTCACAACACACACACACACACACACACACACAAACACACACACACACACATAAGCATTCGTAGTTTGCACATTAATACACTGCCCCAGAAAAAAAGAGAGTGACACTATTTATTTATTTATTTATTCTTTTATATCGAGGATAATGGAATAAGCACAGACAGCTATTGACAGATACAGCGACAGAAGAAGCCATTTGCTAAACATAGAACATAATTATTGCATTTTTCTCTTTGCTGGCGGAAAGAAGGGCTATTGTCATCGTGACTGTGATTATGGTCTGTTATCTGTGCTATTATTATTTATCCTTGGACGTTTTCATTGTTGGTGTTGTTATTGTCATGATTGACGTTATCACTGCTGTTGTTTGAATGCTGATTATCGTTGTTTATGGCATCGTTGCAAATCATTCCTGTTGTTGTTGTTGCTGCTGTTTTTGTTGTTGTTGTTTTTAGTTTTTGGCTGCTAATGTTGAGAGAGAGAAAGAGAGAGAGGAGAGAGAGAGAGAGAGGAGAGAGGGGTGTGGGGGGGGGGGGGGGGGAGACAGAGAGAGCACGCGTACGCTCTCTCTTTCTCTCTCTCACACACACACACACACACACACACACACACACACACACAGAAACACACAAAAAAACACAATCACACACTAACAAACACACACACACACTAACAAACACACACAAACACACACACAAACACACACTAACAAACACACACACAACACACACACAACACACACACACACACACACACACACACACACACACACACACACACACACATACACACACACACACACACACACACACACACACACACGAACTTATGTGCTCACACAGAGATAAAATCAACTGCAACAAAAGCAGCAACAACAACAACAACACACACACAAACACACACACACACACACACCACACACACACACAACACCCACACACACACACACACACACACACACACAACACACACACAACACACACAAAACACACACAACACACACACACACACACACACACAGAGGAACTTACGTGCTCACACAGCAGCAACAACAGCAGCAACAACAACAGCAACAACAATAACAACAACAACACATTACACACACATACGCACACACACACGGACACGCATTCTTATTTGGCACATTTATACACTACCCCAGAAAATAAACAATTAACACTATTGACAGACACAGCGACAGAAGAAGCCATTTGCTAAACATAGGACATAATTATTGCATTTTTCTCTTTGCTGGTGGAAAGAAGGGCTATTGTCATCAAGACTGTGATTATGTTCTGTTATCTGCGCTATTGTTTATCCTTTGACATTTTCATTGTTGGTGTTATTATTGTCATGATTGACGTTATCACTGCTGTTGTTTGAATGCTGATTATCGTTGTTTATGGCATCATTGCAAATCATTACTGTTGTTGTTGTTTTTGTTGTTTTAATATTTTTGCTGC
>CM054138.1:27053461-27080961 GCA_028751875.1 Rapana venosa
TGTTCTGCTATCTGTGCTATTATTATTTATCCTTGGACGTTTTCATTGTTGGTGTTGTTAATATTGTCATGCTTGACGTTATCACTGCTGTTGTTTGAATGCTGATTATCGTTGTTTATGGCATCGTTGCAAATCATTACTGTTGTTGTTTTTGTTGTTTTAATATTTTTGCTGCTAATGCTGAGAGAGAGAGAGAGAGAGAGAGAGAGAGAGAGAGAGAGAGAGAGAGAGAGCATGTGTACTCTCTCTCTCACACACACTCACACACTCACACACACAAACACACACACACATACTAACAAACAAACACACACACAAACACACACACACACACTAACAAACACACACACAGAGGAACTTATGTGCTCACACAGAGATAAAATCAACTGCAACAAAAGCAGCAACAACAACAACAACACACAAACATACACACACATATACACACAGAGGAACTTACGTGCTCACACAAAGACAAAAATAACTGCAACAACAACATCAGAAGCAGCAGCAACAACATCAACAGCAACAAGAACAAGAACAACAACACACAAACACACAACCACACACACACTCTCTCTCTCTCTCTCTCTCACACACACACACACACACACACACACACACACACACACACACACACACACACACACACACACACACACACACACACACACACACACACACACACACACACACTCACACACACACACACACACACACACACACACACTCACACACACACACACACACACACACACACACACACACACACACACACACACACACACACACACACACACACACACACACACACACCACACACACACACACACACACACACAAACACACACACACATAAGCATTCGTAGTTTGCACATTAATACACTGCCCCAGAAAAAAGAGAGTGACACTATTTATTTATTTATTTATTCTTTTATATCGAGGATAATGGAATAAGCACAGACAGCTATTGACAGATACAGCGACAGAAGAAGCCATTTGCTAAACATAGAACATAATTATTGCATTTTTCTCTTTGCTGGCGGAAAGAAGGGCTATTGTCATCGTGACTGTGATTATGGTCTGTTATCTGTGCTATTATTATTTATCCTTGGACGTTTTCATTGTTGGTGTTGTTATTGTCATGATTGACGTTATCACTGCTGTTGTTTGAATGCTGATTATCGTTGTTTATGGCATCGTTGCAAATCATTCCTGTTGTTGTTGTTGCTGCTGTTTTTGTTGTTGTTGTTTTTAGTCTTTGGCTGCTAATGTTGAGAGAGAGAGAAAGAGAGAGAGAGAGAGAGAGAGAGAGAGAGAGAGAGAGAGGGGTGTGGGGGGGAGAGACAGAGAGAGCACGCGTACGCTCTCTCTTTCTCTCTCTCTCACACACACACACACACACACACACACACACACACACACACACACACACACACACACACACACACACACACACACACACACACACACACACACACACACACACACACACAGAAACACACAAAAAACACAATCACACACTAACAAACACACACACACACTAACAAACACACACAAACACACACACAAACACACACTAACAAACACACACACAAACACACACACACACACACACACACACACACACACACACACACACACACACACACACACACACACACACACACACACACACACACACACACACACACGAACTTATGTGCTCACACAGAGATAAAATCAACTGCAACAAAAGCAGCAGCAACAACAACAACACACACACAAACACACACACACACACAAACACACACACACACACACACACACACACACACACACACACACACACACACACACACACACACACACACACACACACACACACACACACACAGAGGAACTTACGTGCTCACACAGCAGCAACAACAGCAGCAACAACAACAGCAACAACAATAACAACAACAACACATACACACACATACGCACACACACACGGACACGCATTCTTATTTGGCACATTTATACACTACCCCAGAAAATAAACAATTAACACTATTGACAGACACAGCGACAGAAGAAGCCATTTGCTAAACATAGGACATAATTATTGCATTTTTCTCTTTGCTGGTGGAAAGAAGGGCTATTGTCATCAAGACTGTGATTATGTTCTGTTATCTGGCTATTGTTTATCCTTTGACATTTTCATTGTTGGTGTTATTATTGTCATGATTGACGTTATCACTGCTGTTGTTTGAATGCTGATTATCGTTGTTTATGGCATCATTGCAAATCATTACTGTTGTTGTTGTTTTTGTTGTTTTAATATTTTTGCTGCTAATGCTGAGAGAGATAGAGAGAGAGAGACTGAGAGAGAGTGCATGTGTACTCTCTCTCACACACACACTCACACTCACACACACACAAACACACACATAATAACAAACAAACACACACACACACAAACAAACTCACACACTAACAAACACACACACACAGAGGAACTTATGTGCTCACACAGAGATAAAATCAACTGCAACAAAAGCAGCAACAACAACAACAACACCAACACACAAACATACACACACATACAAACACAGAGGAACTTACGTACTCACACAGAAACAAAAATAACTGCAACAACAACATCATCAGCAGCAGCAACAACAACAACAGCAACAACAAAAACAACAACAACGACAACACACACACACACACTCACACTCACACACACACACACACACACACACACACACACACACACACACACACACACACACACACACACACACACACACCGCGCGCGCGCGCGCGCACAAACACACACACACATTCACACACAGACAAGCATTCGTATTTTTGCACATTTATACACTACCCCAGAAAAACAAAGAGTAACACTATTGACAGACACAGCGACAGAAAAAGCCATTTGCTAAACATAGAACATAATTATTGCATTTTTCTCTTTGCTGGCGGAAAGAAGGGCTATTGTCATCACGACTGTGATTATGTTCTGTTATCTGTGCTATTATTTATCCTTGGACATTTTCATTGTTGGTGTTGTTATTGTCATGATTGACGTTATCAGTGCTGTTGTTTGAATGCTGATTATCGTTGTTTATGGCATCGTTGCAAATCATTCCTGTTGTTGTTGTTTATGTTGTTTTAATATTTTGGCTGCTAATGTTGAGAGAGAGATAGAGAGAGAGAGAGAGAGAGGGGAGAGAGAGAGAGAGAGAGAGAGAGAGAGAGATTGATTGAGAGAGAGCATGTGTACTCTCTCTCACACTCACAAACACACACACATACTAACAAACACACACACTAACAAACACACACAGAGATGAACTTATGTGCTCACACAGAGATAAAATCAACTGCAACAAAAGCAGCAACAACAACAACAACACACAAACATACACACACATATACACACAGAGGAACTTACGTGCTCACACAAAGACAAAAATAACTGCAACAACAACATCAGAAGCAGCAGCAACAACATCAACAGCAACAAGAACAAGAACAACAACACACTCTCTCTCTCTCTCTCTCTCACACACACACACACACACACACACACACACACACACACACACACACACACACACACACACACACACACACACACACACACACACACACACACACACAACACACACACACACACACATAAGCATTCGTATTTTGCACATTTATACACTACCCCAGAAAAAAGAGAGTGACACTTTTTATTTATTTATTTATTCTTTTATATCGAGGATAATGGAATAAGCACCGACAGCTATTGACAGACACAGCGACAGAAGAAGCCATTTGCTAAACATAGAACATAATTATTGCATTTTTCTCTTTGCTGGCGGAAAGAAGGGCTATTGGTCTAGAGGTAACGCGCCTGTCTAGAAAGCGAAAAGTCCGGGTCTGAAGTGTGCGGCGGTTCGTACCCCGTTTGGACCGGAAATTTTTCCCCCATCCATTAGACCATGAGTGGTGGTCTGGGCGCTAGTCTTTCGGATGAGACGATAAACCGAGGTCCCGTGTGTTACACGTAATTATTTAACGCACGTAAAAAAACCCACGGCAACAAGAGAGTTGTCCCTGGCAAAATTCTTAGAAAAAAGCCACTCTGATAGGGAAACAAATACAGCTGCAAAAAAAAAAAAAAAAAAAAAAAAAAAAAGGGTGAAAGGGTGGCGCAGCGCTAAAGTGGCGACGCGTTCTCCCGCTCTCCCCGGGGAGAGCAGCCCAAATTTCACGGAGAGAAATCTGCCGTGACTTAAAGCGGTATGAAATAAAATCTGAGCGCTTTGATTTGTTACTTTACAAGATTCAGCGCTATATAAATTCCATACATTATTATTATTATTATTATTATTATCATGACTGTGATTATGTCTGTTATCTGTGCTATTATTTATCCTTTGACGTTTTCATTGTTGGTGTTGTTAATTGTTATGATGACGTTATCACTGCTGTTGTTTGAATGCTGATTATCGTTGTTTATGGCAGCATGGCAAATCATTACTGTTGTTGTTGTTTTTGTTGTTTTTGTTGTTGTTTTTAGTTTCTGCCTGTTAATGTTGAGAGAGGACAAGAGAGAGAGAGAGGGGGAAAGAGAGGGGAGAGGTAGAGAGAGAGGGGAAGAGAGAGAGGGGGGGGAGAGGGAGAGGAGAGAGAGAGAGAGGGGGAGAGAAAAGAGAAAGAGAGAGAGAAAGAGAGAGAGAGAGAGAGAGAGAGAGAGAGAGAGAGAGAGAGAGAGAGAGAGAGAGAGAGAGAGTTACTGTTTATTTTCTCCCGTGTACTCTCTCTCTCTCACTCACTCTCTCTCTCTCCCCCATCTCTCCCCCATCTCTCCCTCTCTCTCTCTCTCTCTCTGTATGTCTCTGTCTGTCTGTGTGTGCGTGTGCGAGCGCGTGGGTGGGTAGGTGGGTATGGTTTAGGGAGGGGTGGGGACGTTGTGGGGTGTGGGGGTGGGGGTGGGGGGGGGGGTAGAAGCTCTAACGCGTGTGCACGCTTGCCAGTCTTCTTGCCTTGTATGTGTGCACACATGCGTGCGTGTACATTGCAGGACTCCCCTACTTTCCCCGAACCCAGCACTTCTTCTTTCCTCTACCCCGATCCCCATTCTCCCTCCCTCCCTTCCCCCCTCCCCTTCCCTCAACCAACCTCAAATTATCCTTCAGCAAGTAATTGTCCTTTACATTGTTCTGTTGGTGTTTTTTTTCCCCTTCATATGTGAGGACTTGAGTAGTAGAGGCAGGTGGAAAAAGAAGGAACGACAGTGAAAGAGTGAGTGAGTGAGTGAGTGAGTGAGTGAGTGTGTGTGTGTGTGTGTGTTGTGGTGTGTGTGTGTTGTGGTGTGTGTGTGTTGTGGTGTGTGTGTGTTATGGTGTGTGTGTGTGTGTTGTGGTGTGTGTGTGTGTACGTGTGTGTGTGTTGTGGTGTGTGTGTGTTGTGGTGTGTGTTGTGTTACTGTGTGTGTGTGTGGGGTGTGTGTTGTGTATGTGTGTGTGTGTGTTATGGTGTGTGTGTGTGTGTGTTGTGTTGTGTGTGTGTTAGTGTTGTTGTGGTGTTTGTGTGTGTGTGTGTGTGTGTGTGTGTGTGTGTGTGTGGTGTGTGTGGTGTGGGGTGTGGTGTGTGTGTGTGTTGTGGTGTGTGTGTGTGTGTTGTGTGTGTTGTGTGTGTGTGGTGTGTGTGTGTGGTGTTGTGTGTGTTGTGTGTGTGTGTGGTGTGTGTGTGTGTGTGTGTGTGTGTGTGTGTGTTGTGTGTGTGTGTGTGTGTGTGTGGTGTGTGTGTGTGTTGTGGTGTGTGTTGTTGGTGTGTGTTGTGTGTGTGTGTGTGTGGTGTGTGTTGTGTTATGTGTGTGTGGTGTCGTGTGTGTGTGTGTGTGTGTGTGTGTGTGGTGTTTGTTGTGTATTGTGTTGTTGTGTGTTGGTATTGTGGTGGTTGTGTGTGTGTGTGTTGGTGTGTGTGTGTGTGGTGTTGTGTTGTATTGATGTTGTGTTGTTGTTTGTGTGTTCTTGTGGTGCGTGTTGTTGTGTGTTGTTGTGTGTGTGTGTGTGTGTGGTGTGGTGTGTGTGTGTGATGTGTGTTGTGTGTGTGTGTGTGTGTGTGTTGTTGTGTGTGCTCTGTGTGTGTGTCGTGTGTGTGTGTTGTGTGTGTATCTGTGTGTGTGTTTGTGTGAGTGTCTGTGTGTGTGTGTGTATTGTGTTGCGTTTCGTTGCATGGTGAGTGTGTCTGTGTGTGTGTATTGTGTTGTGGTGTGTGTGTGTCTGTGTGTATGTGTGTGTGTGTATTGTGTTGCGTTTTGTTGCAGGGTGTGTGTGTCTGTGGTGTGGTGTTGTGTGCGTGTGTGCTGTGTCGTTGTGTGTATGTGCGTCTGTGTGTGTGGTGTTGTGTGTGTGGGTATGGTGTGTGTGTGCTGGTTGTGATGTGTGTGCGTCTGTGCATGTTTGTGTGTGTGTGTGTGTGTGTTGTTGTGTGTGTGTGTGTGTGTGTGTGTGTGGTTGTATTGTGTTGCATTACGTTGCGTCGCAGGTGTGTATGTGTTGTGTGTGTGGTGTGGTGTGGTGTTGTGTGGTGTTTGTGTGTGTGTTGTGTTGTGTGTTGTGTCAGTGTGTGGTTGTATTGTGTTGCATTACGTTGCATCGCAGAGTGTGTGTGTTTGTGTGTGTTTTGTGTGGTGGTTGTATTGTGTTGTGATGTGTTGGGTGGTGTGTGTCTATGTATGTGTTTGTGTGTGTTTTTTGCGTTGCGTTGCGTTGCAGGGTGTGTGTGTGTGTGGGGGGGGGGGGGGGGGGGGTGGGTGGGGTTGGGGGGTTGGGGTGGGGGGGGGTGGAGGGTAGCAGAAGAAGTATAATACTACTGGTAGTAGAAGTAGAAGAAGCCAGTAGTCAATTTAACATACTTTACCAATAGAGTGATACCAGACGATTAGAAAGAGTAATTGGAAAGTATGCCCGTGGGTCAATGTGAAGAGAGGAGAGAGAAGAGAGAGAAGAGAGAGAGGGGAGAGAGAGAGAGAAAAAGAGGAGGGGAGAGAGAGAGAGAAGGGGAGAAAGAGAGAGAGAGAGAGAGAGAGGGAGAGAGAGAGGGGGAGAGAGAGAGAGAAGAGAGGAGACAGAGAAAGAGAGAAGAGAGAAGAGAGAGAGAGAGAGAGAGAGAGAGAGAGAGAGAGAGAGAGAGAGAGAGAGAGAGAGAGAGAGAGAGAGAGAGAGAGCGAGCGAGCCTCATCTTGATAACAAACTAGAAAATGCTAAAACACACGTATGTGTCTCTGTGTGTGTGTGTGTGCACGCGTGTGTGAGTACTCGTGTCCACGCGCCCCGCGCGAACGCGTGCGTGTGTGGGTGCGTGTGCATAAGAAAGAGGACGGTAGGTGGGGGAGGGGGGGGGAGGGAGGGGGACAGAAAAGTTGGAAGGAGGGACAGCGTGGCGGGAAGGGGTGGGGGGTGGGGAGGGTGGGGGGAGGGGGGGCAGGTGTTTTCTCCCCCTGTTCAGTTCAAAAGCAAATGACACCTCGCTTGCCTACAGGCAACGCGCAACCAGCTCTTGTCTGTCTGTACTTGGCTACTACTACATCCACCGCTCAGCTGTTTTCAGGAGCAAAGCAGCCAGACATTGAAAAGCCACCCTGCTTTCTTCAAACTTACCCCCCTCCCCCTCTCCCTCCCCTGCCCCCCCCCCTTCCTCCCCCCCCCCTGCCCCCCCCCTCCTCCTACCCATCCCCCCCTACCCCTCCCACGTGTCTCTGTCTTTCTCTTTCTGTGTCTCTGTATCTGTCTGTCAGTCTTTGTTTGTCTGTCTTTGTCTCTGTGTCTCTGTCTGTCTGTCTTTGTGTCTCTGTTTGTCTGTCTTTGTGTCTTTGTCTGGCTGTCTTTGTCTCTGTGTCTCTGTCTGACTGTCTTTGTCTCTGTGTCTGTCTGTCTATTTGTCTCTGTCTCTCTCTCTCGCTCGTTCTCTGTTTCTCTCTCTCTCTCTGTCTCTCTCTCTCTGTCTGTCTGTTTGTCTCTGTCTGTCTGTCTGTCTGTCTGTCTCTCTGACATCCCTTCCCCCCTCTTCTCTCCTGCTCTCCAACACAAATCCAGTAAGCCAATCACAGTGCATCTCTGTTCACCTTATCCAATCAAAACCATCCTCTCTTCACCTGGCACGGCACGTGCCGTGTGTGTGTGTGTGTGTGTGTGCGCGTGCGTCTGACCTCTAACCCTGAGGGCCATCTGGCCTGGCTTCGAAAAAAAATACCCCAAAAAATCCAAACACACACACACAAAAAAGTACACAACAAAAACCTCTAAACCTGAGGGCCATCTGGCTTGGTTCGACAAAAAACAACAAAACCCAAAGAAATCCAACCAACATACCCCCCCTCCCCCCCCCCCCCCCCCCCCCAGAAAGCAAATAAAAAAAAAAACAACAGACTGATAGGGGCCTAGCCTAAGCACAGACAATCAGTGGTTGTATAAGAGAGAGGAGGCTTGAGTGGGCTTTAGCTTGTATTGGGCGAACGAGCTGGATAGAAGAGCGTGCGTGTGCAGCAGATATACTTACAGACACGCGCGTGTGTGTGTGCGCGTGCGTAAGCAGGTACACACGCCCGTACATGCACAAGCGCACATACGCGTACGCGCACACAGACACACACACTCATTTTCCACATCCCTCGTCTAATATCACTAAGAATGAACAGACGTTAGATTGAAAACAACAACAGACAGACACACAGACACACAGACACACAGACACACACACACACACACACACACACACACACACATACACCTCGAATGAGACTATAAACCGAGGTCATGTGTAGTAGGAACACACGCAGTACATCTAATGTACACGTTTAAAACCTGTTCAGCTTTTCGCTAGAGTAGGCCATTGCATGCCATGCCAGTGGGGAACGCATGGCAACATTTGGAGAACCGCACACACACATACAGGGTCTGGATTTAAAAAAAAAAGCGCATGAAGCTTATTCTATTACCTTTGAAATATAAAAAAAAATAATAGATAGATCACACACACACACACACACACACACACACACACACACACACACACACACACACACACTTACACACACATGCTCGATCCATGAACACACACACACATACTCACACACACATTTGTAATGTACGTGGTCATGTCAGAGTGAGAGCGAGAGCGAGAGCGAAAGAGAGAGAGAGAGAGAGAGAGAGAGAGAGAGAGAGAGAGAGAGAGAGAGAGAGAGAGAAGAGCGTGCCAGAGAGAGCGAGAGAGAGAGAGAGAGCGAGAGAGAGCGAGCGAGAGAGAGAGAGAGAGAGAGAGAGAGAGAGAGAGCGAGCGAGGAGAGAGAGAGAGAGAGAGAGAGAGAGAGAGAGGAGAGAGAGCGTGCCAGAGAGAGAGAGAGCGAGAGAGAGCGAGCGAGCGAGAGAGAGAGAGAGCGAGAGAGAGCGAGCGAGCGAGAGGAGAGAGAGAGGAGAGAGAGAGAGAGAGAGAGCGAGAGAGAGAGAGAGAGATAGAGAGAGAGCGTGCCAGAGAGAGAGAGAGCGAGAGAGAGCGAGCGAGCGAGCGAGAGAGAGAGAGAGAGAGAGCGAGCGAGAGAGAGAGAGATAGAGAGAGAGCGTGCCAGAGAGAGACAATTGACACAATTTTATTGCTATTTAGCAATCAAGCCATATAGCGCTGCGGCGCGGTAACAACGATATCGAACGCGACGCGATTACAATGACATGGAAACCATGGCAGTGGTGGTATGTACATCAAGATTCGATACATTATTGTCTGTGTCTCAAGTGTCTCAATTTTCAAACCAGCTTTCCTTTTCCAGTCTACAGCCAGCGAAGTCAGCCCATGTAAGACCGGATCAGGTCCCGAAGATGATGTAACTCCTGCTCAGCACTCGCCACCACTGTCTCTGTGTGTTGTGTGTTAGTACACTGTTTCCCTTTACGAAGTCTGGCAAGCCTGACACGTTCTTCTGGCAACATGTTTTTCTCTTCTTGCTTGATGTACCAGAACACACACTTAGATTCCTCGCCAGGATCTCCATTCCAAGAGTATTCCAGGATGATGTCATCTGATTCACACATCACAATGTTTTGATCAACCGAACTATGTACCACCACCTTTCCAAACCGTGTGTTTCTCTTGCTGTCCCTTAATCGACGCTGTACACGTTTGTCGGTTAGAGTAGACACATACTGCTTCACAATACCAGTATCAGAGTCATCCACTGTGCAGCCAACTGTCATCTCTTCCTGCACATCAGACGCCTCAGAAGACACACCGATCTTGCTGTCTGTTGCTGGATCACACAGTAGATCAAGTGAATCTGGTGTGGCTGAGGCATTCAATTCACTGCTGACACATAGTTCTGTGTACACACTGGTTTGTTTTCCTTCTGCTTCCACATCGAGCAGGGAGTCAATGTTACACAAGACCGGCTCTTCCAAGACACTGTTATTGTCACATTGGCGACTTGCCTGTCTTTCTTGGTGTTGTCTACTTCTTTGAACATCGCGACGTCTTTGACAAGGGGGTTTCTTGCGATAGTACTGAACACGGGAGTTACGGTTCAGCACCGGGTCCGCCATTTCTGTTGACACTGGCTTGTCAGCTGGCTTCATTCGCAAGACGAACACAACACTGCCGCTCTCCCCCGCGACTTTCCAACTCGATACGACGTTGTCGATCAGCAGGGCGTTTAAAGTTGTTATTACAGTAGCTGGAAGGCCAGTAACTGACATTTTGAAGCTAAAATGCAAAAATTTGCAGCAGCTTACTAACAGCACACCCGTTCAGTTCTCGTCCCGTCACGTCGTCTGCCAGAGAGAGAGAGAGCGAGAGAGAGCGAGCGAGCGAGAGAGAGAGAGAGAGAGAGAGAGAGAGAGAGAGCGAGCGAGAGAGAGATAGAGAGAGAGAGAGAGAGAGAGAGAGAGAGAGAGAGAGAGAGAGAGAGAGAGAGAGAGAGAGAATGAACAAACGAACAAACAAAAGAAAGAAAGAAGGAGCGAAATAAATCACGCTTGTGGCAGTCTGACAGGAGCATAAACAGCACTGCTTTGCAGCCGATGAACAGTCCCCATGTGATGCTGCTACCCTGACAACACACACACACACACACACACACACACACACACACACACACAACACACACACACACACACAAACACACACACACACGTGCGCGCACACACATGCATGCACACACACTCACAACTGTCTGTCTGTCTGTCTGTCTCTCTGTCTCTGTCTCTGTCTCTGCCTTTCTCTCTGCCTTTCTTCCTCTCTCTACTCAGTACCTCCCTCTCTCTGTCTGTCTGTTTGTCTCTCTCTTCGCATTCCCATTCGCATTCTCTCTCTATCTCTATCTCTCTCTCTCTCTCTCTCTCCTTCTCTTTCTTTCTCTTTCTCTCACTCTTTCTTTCTCTCTTTCTGTTTTTGTGTTGCCAAATGTGCACTTACACACACACACACACACACACACACACACACACACACACACACACACACACACACACACACACAGAGAGAGAGAGAGAGAGAGAGAGAGAGAGAGAGAGAGAGAGAGAGAGAGAGAGAGAGAGAGAGAGAGAGAGAGAGAGAGAGCAACATCACAAACAACAGTAACAGCAACAACGTATTCCGTCAGTCCCATAAAAGATCTCAGCATCTTTTTGAAACCAGTCCTGTATCTTCCTCATTTTTCTTTCCAATCTCTCTCTCTCTCTTTCCCTCTCTCTCTCTCTCTCTCTCTCTCTCTCTCTCTCTCTCTCTCTCTCCTCTCTTCTCTCTCTCTCTCTCTCTCTCTCTCTCTCTCCCCCTGTGCGGTCTGCACACAAGTAGACAGACAGACAGACAGACAGACAGACAGACATGATAGACAGACTTGGTATACATACACACACACACACACGTGCTTTTCTGCACTGTACCACCATACATGACATAGCGTGACAGAGATACGCACGTGCAACAGCACTGGTAAGATAAGCAAGGTAATGTCTACGACGAAGAAGAAAGAGCAGACACACTGGTGTTGTTGTTTTTTTCTGGAGGAAAGAAACACAAAATAGTTGAAAGTTTTTCTCGTCTTTGTTAGGTTTTTCGTTGTTTTTTTCCCCCAGTTTGATGAAAGTAATGTCCGTGCTTGTCAGAATAGAATGGAAGCGGCATTTGCAGAATAACTGATGGATGTTAGTTATTCTTTGCGTGGACTCACAAGCGTATTATACATGGATGCACCGTACAGGCCTGCAAGAATGACTATGGGTGCACACACATGCATATATATATATATATATATATATATATATATATATATATATATATATATATATATATATATATATATATATATATATATATGTACACACGCATTTTTACGCCTATATAAATTATATAGATGTTCTCCAACACACACACACACACACACACACACACACACACACACACACACACACACACACACACACACACACACACACACACACACACACACACACACACACACATATAGATATATATATATATATATATATACACACACATTTTTACGCCAATATGCACAAGCATACACATACAGACACGCACGCATGTACGCACACAAACACACACACACACACACACGAGCGCATGTACTCGCGCACGCACACACACACACACACATACACACACACACACACACACACACACACACACACACACACACACACACACACACACACACACACACACACACACACACACACACACACACACACACACATACACATCAAGAGAATGTAATGCGAACGAAACTAAATCAAGCCATAATAAAAGCATAGCAAGGGAACAAGCAAGCAAAAAAGAACCCCCCCCAAAAACAACCAAACAAAAAGAATCCAATCAGCCAACCTGTCAAAACCTTTTTGACAATCTCTGGTTCATGATCCCGTAAAAAAAAAGGGTTAAAGTAAAGGTGTCCCATAACCTATGTGATTGTAGGGGAGCAAAGCATCAGAGACCACAGCTTCTCTAAGGGTCAGCATATTCAGGGCGGCTCCTATCTTCTCTCCCTCACTGCTTTAACCTTCCCTGACCCTAAAGAGAACAGGTACCCCTTCACAACTGGGTGAACTGGGGGGAACTGTACTGAAGCAAAGGCATGCAAAGTCACCCATCCACTTGGTAATCCTGCTCAATGCTGCATGCTTAACCTTAGCTTGGAGAAAAAAGTGAGTGCTCCGACCACTGAGCTATCCCTTCCCCGATCATGTAAAAGAAATTCAATTAAGCATCCCCCTGTCCTGTGCTTCCTATCTGGATTTGGTTGTTTGCTTGTCTGCTTCTCTTTAATTAAACTGACTTTGCAAATAGAGCTACACTGAATCATCTAAGAGCGAGAGAGGGAGGGAATGAGGTAGATAGATAGATGGACAGAGAGAGAGGAGAGAGAGACAGACAGGCAAACACAGAGAGAGAGAGGAAAGACAGACAGACAGGCAGACAGGAGAGAGAGGGAGAGAGAGAGAGAGGGAAAGAGAGGGAGATGGAGACAGAGAGAAGGAGAGAGAGAGAGAGAGAGAGGGGGGGGCGGGAGGGAAAGAGTTGGATAGCTACACAGATAGAGAGAGAGAGAGAGAGAGAGAGAGAGAGAGAGAGAGAGAGAAATAGAGAGAGAGAGAGAGAAGAAGAAGAAGAAGAAGAGAGAGAAGAAGAAGAGAGAGAGAGAGAGAGAGAGAGAGAGAGAGAGAGAGAGAGAGAGTAGAGTGAGAGAGACTGAAACAGAGACAGAGAAACAGAGACAGACAGAGACACACAGACAGATACACAGAAACAAAGACTGGCAGAGATAATAAAGCAAGAGGCAGAGGGAGAGACAACTATTAAATAAAGAAAGACACAGACAGCCAATTAGCCAGCCAACCAACCAGCTAACCAACCAGCCAGCTAACCAACCAACCAGCTAACCAACCAACCAGCCAGCCCACCAGCCAGCCAACCAGCCAGCTAACTAACCAACAGCCAACCAACCAGCCAGCCAACTAACCAACAGCCAACCAACCAACCATCCAACCAACAAACTAGCCAGCTAACCAACCAACCAACCAACCAGCCAGCTAACCAACCAACCAGCCAGCCAACCAGCCAGCCTACAAACCAGCTAACCAATCAAACAGCTAACCATCCAACCAGCTAACCAACCAACCAGCCAGCCAACCAGCCAGCCAACCATCCAGCTAACCAACCAACCAGCTAACCAACCAACCAGCCAGCCAACCAACCAGCCAGCCAACCAACCAACCAGTCAACCAACAAACTGGCCAGCTAACCAACCAACCAGCCAAATAAACAGCCAACCAGCCAGCTAACCAACCAGCCAACCAGCTAACCAACCAACCAACCAACCAACCAGCTAACCAACCAACCAACCAGCCAGGTAACCAACCAACCAGCTAACCAACCAGCCAGCTAACCAACCAGCCAGCCAACCAGCCAGCCAACCAACCAACCAGCTAACCAACCAACCAACCAGCCAGCTAACCAACCAACCAACCAGCCAACCAGCCAACCAGCTAGCACAACACAGTCTTTCTACATAACGGTCCCTAGTCTATTCTGAGAGCACAGAAGGTTCTGTTATCGGGTTCTGTATTCATCAATTGCGTGGATGCATAGTCGTTTACACACCTTATCTGTCCTGTCCGTTTGCTACACATTGAGATAACGACCAGCACAACTTCTGTACTAGAGAGAAGAGAGAGAGAAGAGGAGGAGGGAGAGAGGAGAGAGAGAGAGAGATAGAGAGAAAAGAGAGAAGGAGAGAGGGAGAGAGAGAGAGGAGTGAGCGAGAGGGAGAGAAAAAGAGAAGGAGGGGAGAGAGAGAGAGGGAGAAGGGAGAGAGAGACGAGGGAGGAGAGGAGAGGAGGAAGAGAGAGAGAGAGGGAGAGAGAAGAGGTGGAGAGAGGGAGGGGGGGAGAGAGGGGGATGGGAGAGGGAGAGGGAGGGGAGGAGGAGAGGAGGGAGAGAGAGGAGGGAGGAGAGGGGGAGAGAGGGAGAGAGGAGAGGGAGGGAGAATGAGAGAAGGGGAGAGGGGTGAGAGAGGGGAGAGGGGAGAGAGGAGGGAGGAGAGAGGGTGGGGGGAGAGAGAGGGAGGGAGAGGGAGGGAGAGGAGAGGGAGGAGAGGGGAGAGAAGAGAGGGAGAGAGAGGGAGAGAGAGAGGAAGAGAGAGGGAGAGAGAGAGAGGGAGGGAGAGAGGGAGGATGGGGGAGAGGGAGAGAGAGAGGAAGGAGAGAGGAGAGAGAGGGAGAGAGAGAGAGGGAGGAAGAAAGGAGAGAGGGAGAGAGAGAGAGGAGGGAGAGAGGGAGAGGAGAGAGGGAGGGGAGAGAGGGAGGGAGAGAGAAAGGTGAGAGAGAGAGGGAGGGAGAGGAGGGGAGAGAGAGGAGAAGAGAGAGAAGGAGAGGAGGAGAGAGGGAGAGAGGAGAGGAGGGAAGGAGAGGGAGAGGGGGGAGAGAGAGAGGGAGAGGAAGAGGAGAGAGAGAAGGAGAAGGGGAAGGGGATGAGAGAGGAAGGGAAAGAGTGGGAAGGAAAGAGAGAGGAGAGAGGAGGGAGAAGAGGGAGAGAGAGAGAGAGAGGAGAGGAGGGAGAAAGAGAGAGATGGGAGAGAGGAGAGGAGGGGAAGAGAAGGGGAGGGGAGAAAAGAGAGAGGGAGAGAGAGAGAGGGAGAGAGAGAGGAGGAGAGAGAGGGGAGAGGAGTGAGTGAGAGAGGTAGGAGTGAAGGGAGATGGATGGGAGAGAGAGAAGGGAGGAGAGGAGAGAGAGGGACGGTGAGGTTAGAGATGGAGGAGAGATGAGAGAGAGTATCGGAGAGAAGAGAGAGGAAGAATAGGAGGAGAGAGTGAGTGTGTGCGTTTGTCAATGTTTCGGAGCAAGTCAGAGAACAACTATGTCGATGAAGAAAGACCTGGAATCATCAGTAATCTTGTTGAAGAATCGTTTTCGTCTCTGCTGCAGAGCGTCTCTGTTGTAAGATGATCTTGATGATGCGTGGTGGGTGGAGGAGAGAGGACGGTGAGCGTGGTGATAGAGATGCAGGTTATGGTGATGTAGTGAAGTAGACTTCTAGTGGTTATGAAAGGATGTGATGGTGGTGGTGGTGGTGGGGTTTTGGTGAGTGGATAGGGAAAGAAATTGATAAGTCGTAGTGGAGAGTAGTGGAGGAACGTAAGGGATTTGCTAGACTATTGTAGGCACTTTAGTGTGGGGGTGAAGCGTTGTCGAGGTGTATTGTCGAAGGAAAAGATAGATCTGCAGAAAAGTAGTAGTAGTACGGGATGAGTAGGGGTAGAACGAAGGCATTGTAGACTAGTATGAACTTTGTAAGTAGTAGTAGTCGTGAGGTAGTTGTGAAGACAGCAGATCAGCATAGTAGTGGTAGTAGTGTAGTAGTAGTAGTAGTAAGTAGAGTGATAGTAGTAGAAGTAGTGTTAGTAGTAGTAGTAGTAGTAGTAGTGGTAGTAGTAGTAGTAGTGGGTAGTAGTGGTAGTAGTAGTATTTAGTGGTTTTAGGTAGTAGTAGTAGTGGTAGTAGTAGTAGTTAGTGTAGTAAGTAGTAGTGTAGTAGTAGTTAGTAGTAGTAGTAGTAGTGGTAGTAGTAGTAGTAGTATGTATAGTAGTAGTAGTGGTAGTAGTAGTAGTATGTATAGTAGTAGTGTATAGTAGTAGTAGTAGTAGTATAGTAGATAGTAGTAGTAGTAGAAAGTAGTAGTAGTGGTAGTGGTAGTAGTAGTGGTAGTTAGTAGTAGTAGTGGTAGTAGTATTTGGTAGTATTTAGTAGTAGTAGTAGTGGTAGTAGTAGTAGTAGTAGTAGTGGTAGTAGTAGTAGTAGAAGTTATGTGTAGTAGTAGTTGGTAGTAGTAGTATTTGTAGTGGTATAGTAGTAGTAGTAGTAGTAGTAGTAGTAGTGGTAGTAGTAGTAGTAGTGGTAGTAGTAGTAGTAGTGGTAGTAGTAGTAGTAGTGGTAGTAGTAGTAGTAGTGGTAGTAGTAGTATTTGGGTAGTAGTAGTGGTAGTAGTAGTAGTAGTAGTAGTAGTAGTGGTAGTAGTAGTGGTAGTAGTAGTAGTAGTAGTAGTAGTAGTATAGTAGTAGAGTAGTAGTAGTAGTAGTAGTAGTAGTAGTAGTAGTAGTAGTAGTAGTCACAGCCGCAGCAGCAGCACCTTCAGAAGCAACGAAGTTACAACAGCAGTGAAAATATCAGTGATACAAGCTGCAACAAGAGTGTCACCACCACCACCCCCTATCACCACCCCCACCACCACCACCACCACCACCACCACCACCACCACCCCCACCACCACCACCACCCACCACCACCATCACCACCACTAGCAGCAGCATCAGCAACAGCAACAACAACAACATTGAGGGTCACCGAAGCACTGTAAACATAACCAGAACATGATTATAGATTGTCAAGTGTTGTCATGCATCATTTCCTTTTTGTGTGTGTGCTGTTTGTTTATCAATGTTGATCTTCAGTTCTTTTCTCCTGTCTCTGACAAACCTTATAAAACTTAACCAAAGTCTTTAAAACGACAGTAATGAAGAATCAAGATCCAAAGATGTATTATTCATTATTGATGAACATGTTTGTTGTTGTTGTTGGTTTACATTTTGCAGCTCAGCAGCAGCCGTTATGTTCAGGTTAATCTTCATTGTTTAATTGAGCGCACACACCATAAGCTACAAGCTTGGTGTTGCTCTGATTCCAAAATGCTGTTTGTTTTCAATGCTTATACTCATTTCTGAATAGAAAACTATTTAAACCAAAGATGTATTCTTCGGAAAGAACTTGATTTTCTTTGATGACAATGTGGAAGCATCCCTGGTTGAAGCGGGGATATTTTAACACTAGTGGTGGTACTTTTCTCTTTGCAATGCAGGCCTCATTTATTTTCTTAGATCTTTTCTAGTTCAGCTACATGGGGATCGGTCAGAATATAATATATCCTATCCAGTTTATTACACTCTGGGCATCACTGTGATACAGTAGATATACTGGATGGTCACTTTGCATGGATGCCTGTGATCATGTACCTCGCCATATTATAGGCAGCTACACTCCATTGATTGATTGATTGGTTGATTGATTGATTGATTGATTCATTCATTCATCAATTCACTCATTCATTCTCCTTCTCCTAAATATTATGATTATCATCACCAACATCAACGACATCAGCAAGAATGATGACAACAAGAACAAAACCATTACCATAAACAATGACAACAAAACCATTGCAACAATACAAACATCACCATCACTACAATAACAAGAAGACCACCACCACCACCACCACCACCACCACCACCACACCACCACCACCACCACCACTACCACCACCACCACCACCACCACCACCACCACCACCACCACCACCACCACCACCCCCACCACCACCACCACCACCACCACACCACCACCACCAACCACCACCACCAAAATACAACATCAAAGATAAAAAAACAACAACAAAATAAAAACAACAAAACAACAAACTAACAAACCAAAGATCAACAATCCCTCCCCCCCCCCCCCCCCCAAGAAAAAACAACAACAACAACAACAACAAACCAACATACCGCCCAAACACATTGGTAGAAACGAAAAGGGTCACACACGTACAAACCCTCTCTGATATCAGAGAATGCAGTAGATTTGGAATCTGCATATGTAGGGGCAAGAGAAGAAAGAATTCCAGCCCCCCCCCCAGAGAGAGTCTGGCTGTTAGCGATAAAAGCTGGGATCAGAGAGAGAGAGAGAGAGAGAGAGAGAGAGAGAGAGGGAGGAGAGAGAGAGACAGAGACAGATACAGACAGACAGAGAGACAGAGACACAGAGAAAGAGAGACAGAGAAAGAGAGAGAGAGAAAGACAGAGACAGAGAGAGGACAGAGAGAGAAAGAGACAGACAGAGACAGAGAGAGAGAGAGAGAGAGACAGACAGACAGAGAGAGACAGAGAGAGGCAGAGAGAGACAGACAGAGAGAGTCAGAGACAGAGACAGAGCGCAAAAAACCCCAGCAGCAACAATATAATCTTAACTTTTTTGAAACTTTCTTTTAATTCAACGTCCGTTCACTCAAAGTGATAAGGTAAAGGAAGGTAAAGGAGTCCCATAACCTATAAGGTCGTAGGGGAGCGAGGCGTCAGAGACCTCACTTCTCTAGGGCCAGCATATTGAGGGCGGCGCCAATCTCCTCTCCCTCGCTGCTTTACCTTCCCTGACCCTAATGAGGGCAGGTACCCATTTACAGCTGGGTGAACTGGGGGAACTGTACTGAAGCCAAGGCGCGCAAACGGTCACCCATCCAACTGGTAACCACGCTCGACGCTGCTTAACTTGGCTGGGGAAAAGCGAGTGCTCCGACCACTGAGCTATCCCGTCCCCCTACTCAAAGTGATATCAGACAAATGTGCAAGGACTCAAAGTGATATCAGACAAAATATAATCTTAATTATCCACGAGGATTTGAGTTCGAATCTCGGTGTTGGCGTCTGGGGACTTAAGGGTGGAGATTCTTATGATCGTCCAGGTCAACTTCAAGTGCAGACCTGCCAGGTGCCTCGATTCCCTTCCTTGCACATTACACACGCAGAAGATCAAAATTTAATATTCACGTTAAAGATCCCGAAATTGATGTCAACGTTTGGTGTGCCACAGAAACGCGAACATACCCAGCATGCAACATGCACAATAAAATGGGCTGCTCTGAAGTTGAAGTGTGTTTGCTCTGGCCAGCAGGCATGCCTTCTGCTAAGTCACAAGCACAGGAGAAGACCAGACACAGCGCATCCTTCTGATAAGACTATAAACCGAGGTCCCGTGTGCGAACGCACGCAGAACATCTTGCGCACACGTTAAATCCTGTTCCGCTTTTCGAAAGAGTAGGCCATTGTGTGCCGGTGGAAACAGATGACAAAATTTACAAAACCGCATACACACGGGGACTGGATGTAAAAAAAAAGCACATGAGTGCTTATTTCATTATCCTCGATATAAAAGAATAAATAAAAATAAATAAATAAGATAAAATCCTACAGGCTAAGGGAACGCAGAGACGCAGACGCAGACATTTATTTATAAAGGCCACAGCCCCTTAGAGAGGGGGATAACCCTAACAATATGATCATGACATAACAAATGCAACAGTATAATATTTTGCTACTCACGTTAACACTGTGTTTCTTATCTTAAATGCTGTCTGTTAAGTACATTGCTAAATGCCTTATAGTTGTCTTGTTTGTTGCAGTCAGAAGCAATATCAGTTTGAAACAGACGAGGTTGCGGAGTAATATTTCCATGGAATAAACTGTTTTCTGAGATCACTTAATCCAGGACAAGTCAGAACAAAATGGACTTGATTTTTTTGTGACTCAAGGCATAATGGGCAACTCAAGCTACAGTTAGGTACTCTTCTATAGCGAAAACGATGCACAAACATATCAGAAATGCCAAATCTGAATTTTGTAATTGTTTCTTCTATATGGGAACGCAGGCAGAGAGAGACGAGAGAGGAGAGAGAGGAGAGAGAGAGAGAGAGAGAGAGAGAGAGAGAGAGAGAGAGAGAGAGAGAGAGAGAGAGAATAACAATGACAATGACAAATTCTTTTATTTCGAGGATAATGGATAAGCACTCATGTGCTTTTTTTACATTCAGTCCCCGCCCGTAGGGATACATCTTAATAGTAACCCATACTCATACTCTCACACAGTAGAAGTAAGTAAGTAAGTAAGTAAGTCTTCAATTTTAACGTCTTTCCACTTGAAATAATACCAGACAAAGCAAAGTAGAAGCACAGTAGAAGCAAAGGGAAATAACCCTTTCAAAAACAAAAACGAAACAAACAACAAACGAGAGAGAGAGAGAGAGAGAGAGTCAGACAGACGGACAGACAGAGACAGACAGACAGAGAGAGAGAGGAGAGAGAGAGAGAGAGAGAGAGAGAGAGAGAGAGACATAGAGAATAGAAACATAGAGGCATAGAGAGCGAGAGAACATAGTTTTTATCCTCTAAAACAGCAGAACCCCCCCCAAAAAAACCCCAAAACCCAAAAAAAACCCCAACCACCAGAATCACGTATTCATTCACGCAAGGATGTAGGCATCTTTTTGAAGCCATACCTGCATCTTCCATAAAATTACATTTTTCTTTCCAATCTCATTCTCTCCTTGTGCGGTCTGCACACAAGTAGACAGACAGACAGACAGACAGACAGACGTGCACACACACAACACACAACACACACACACCACACACACACACACACACACACACACCACACACACACACACACACACACACACACACACACACACACACACACACACACACACACACACACACACACACACACACACACACACACACACACACACACACACACACACGTGCTTTTCTCCCCTGTGCCACCATACATGACATAGCGTGACAGAGATACGCACGTGCAGCAGCATTGGCAAGATAAGCGAGGTAATGTCAACACAGACGAAGCGGCAAGCACAGTGTTGCTTTTCTTCGCCAAGAAGTCAAGGAAAAGTTTAGAGATTAATGTTCCTTCTCCTTCTTTTTGATCTCTTCTTTCAGTTTGATGGCATTCACACGCTTGTGAAAATGGGAGATTGCAGAGCGAGGATAACTCCGGTTGATGTTATTATTATTGTTATTATTATTATTTTTTTGGTGGGGGGGGGGGGTCTAAGCTCATGAGCTTATATATTCGTGTATGCACGAGCATGTATGATAGAGTGCAAGCATACACACACAAACGCATGTACATAATTATACAGACACATACATGAACATACACATGCAGACACTCAAGACACACACAGACACACAGAAACATACACACATAAATATACATTTACTCATATATACACATTCGCCCGTACATGCGCACACATCCACGTGCGTGCGTTTGTGCGCACAGAGCGATTATATATATATATATATATATATATATATATAAACAGAGAGAGAGATAGAGAGAGATATATACAGACAGACAGACAGACAGACAGACAGACAGACAGACTGAGAGAGTCTTTTTCCTAATACATCAGTTCTACATATTCATGTCAGCTTGGAGTACAGCTCCATCTGATTTTCTCCGCATTCACTGCGTAAATGCATGTCCACATCAAGACGTTTACACACCTTATCCTCTCTCTGCCTTGTCGCTACACGTTGAGATAACAACAAGCGTACCATCAGTGTGATAACAGAGCCAGAGAGAGCGAGAGAGAAAGAGGGGGAGAGAGAGAGAGAGGCAGAGACAGGGAGAGACAGAGAGAAGCAGAGACAGAGAGGCAGAGACAGAGAGGGACAGAGAGACAAACAGACACAGAGACACAAACACAGAGAGAGACAGTGAGAGAGACAGAGAGAGAGACAGAGAGAGAGAGACAGAGATAGAGAGAGACAGAGAGAGATACAGAGAGAGAGAGAGAGACAGAGAGAGACAAAGAGACAGAGAGATACAGAGACAGAGAGAGACACACAGAGAGAGGCAGAGACACAGAGAGAAAGAAGTAGAGAGAGACAGAGAGAGATACAGAGACAGAGAGAGACAGAAGAAAGAGAGACAGAAGAGATAAGAGACAGAGAGAACAGAGATACAGAGACAGAGAGAGACAAGAGAAGAGACAGAGAGAGAGACGAGAGAGAGATATTGACAGATAGAGCGAAGTTGTAGAGAAACCCCAGATAACCAAAAAGATAGGGTATGAACATTCAGATATTACTATGTTTAATATAATATTATATTTATATAGGGGTAGAAAGATATAAATATATATATATATGATGATAGATATATAGAGAGGAGAGAGAGAGGAGAGGAGAGAGAGAGAGCAGACGAAAGACAGACAGACATACAGACAGATAGACAGAAAGACTCAGAATTTAGCCGAGGAGAGGATAGAGTAGAGAAGAGAAAGCAAGAGACGAGAGAGTGAAGTAGAAGAGAGAGGGAGAGAAGAGATTGTAAGAGAGAGAGAGAGAGAGAGAAACAGAGCAGAAACAGAGACAGAATATCACAAGGTTCATAAGCCAGAGAAATACTGCCATAATCCAAAACTGCGTTGATTATTAGCATAAAATGCTTTTAAGAGCTGTTCATGCTTGATAGGTTGACAGTCAGATGATCGTCATGATGATAATGATGATGATGATGATGATGATGATGATGATGACGACGTCCATGATGAGGATGACTAGAAAGATAACGACGACGACGACGACCATGGTGATCGTAATAAAGAGCTCTAGGATGAAGAGAAGAGTACTGAGATAGCAGAGTAGAATGAATGAGTGAGCCAGAAAGATGATTATGAGGACCTCCATAGACTATTGAAGTGATGCTAGCAGCAGTGGAAGCAGCAGCAGCAGAGAAACAGCATCAGTATCAGCATTAGCAGCAGCAGCAGCAGCAGTAGCAGCGGCAGCAGCATCATCATCATCATTCATCATCATCATCATCAGCAGCAGCAGCAGCAGCAGCAGCAGCAGCAGCAGCAGCAGCAGCAGCAGCAGCAGCAGCAGCAGCAGCAACAATAGAACGAAAACGCTGCAGAAATAGCAACAGCAGAGGTTAACACCAATAGCACAAGTTGTAACAGCAAGAGCAACAACAACAGAAGCATGAATAGCAGCAGATGTAACAACAGCAGCAGTATAAGCAATAACAGCAGTGATACCAGCAAGACAAGCAGCGGCGGCAAGAGTAGTAACAATAATAGCAGCAGAAGCAGCAGCAGCAGCAACAGCAGCAGCAGCAGCAGCAGCCATGCATTTTGTTTGTATTCCATGACAAGCATACAGTGTTTTGCTACACTTAGGATGCCTCATCACTTCTTCCACATTTTGATTTCAACACCCGTTATCCACGAAACTTAGTATAAACATACTGAAAATAGAAAACAACATGACAAGATGGTATCAATACGTTCATACTTTATCATAATTATGTTTAGATAGCATGTACACACCCCCCCCCCCCCCCCCCTTTTCCATTTTCTCCCTTCTATATTGTTTCTACTGCTTCTTGCGTGTTTTCTCCATTACGCTGTTTTGCTTATCTCCTTTGGTCTTTGCCCCAAATTGTCTCTCACAAATCTGATTAATTTACTAAATTTGATAACAACTAATCAGTGATCTAGAGGTAACGCGCCTGTCTAGAAAACAAAAAGTCCGGGTCGGAAGTGTGCGGTGGTTCGATCCCCGTTTCGGGCCCAAAACTTTTCCCACCATCCGTTAGCCCATGAGTGGTGGTCTGAGTGGTAGTCTTTCGAATGAGACCATAAACCAAGGTCCCGTGTGTTCACACACAATTATTCAGCGCACGAAAAAGAACCTATGGCAACAAGAGAATTGTCCCTGGCAAAAATTTTTGGTAGAAAAAAGCCACTCTGACAGGGAAACAAATATAGTTGAAGACAGGAAAACTAATAGCCACCTGCAAATTGTGCAGCGCTCTGTTTCCTTGGGTGGTGGTTGAAAACTACCCGTTACATACACTTTGCCTTCGCGGTGAAATGTAATGTTTATAAAGCCTCTTTCTTAGAGGCCATATCCTCCCTGTTCGTACTGTACTGCCGTTGCCGAGAAGTTGTACAGAGGCATGACAGATCAAATATCTACACTCTGTTACACTTGAAAGAACGATTGTGGTCAATGTGGGGGAAGAAAGGAACAAAAGAATGGCGGGGGTGAATTCTCTTCCAGATTTGGAGAGACCTTCTGTGCCGAACGTAACAAGACGATATAACAGACATAATGAAAGAAATTGAGAAAAAAGAAACAATAACAAATAATGATGAACATCTAGAAATGATGACAGTATAAATGCTCCGTTTATGAAAGACGTTGGGGAGAGACTTTTTGGCAAAAGAACACACACAACACACACAACACACACACACACACACACACACACACACACACACACACACACACAACACACACACACACACACACACACAACACTATATATATATATATATATATATATATATATATATATATATATATATATATATATATATATATATATATATATATATATATATATATAAATGGCAATAAAAACACAACTATGTTCAGCTTCATTTCTCCTTTTATTTCTGTCAGGAAATTTTTGCTTCCCATCTGAAGCTTCCTCAGGCTGAATATATAATAGATATAGAGTCAAAGCGACATTAAGAAAGCATTTCTCCATACTATAATTTTTTTTCTATAACAGCCATTTCATATTATCGCCGACGTTTTTCTACCCAAATGATACAAATACCTGTCTGCCTCAGCATGGGGTTTTTGTTTACAGTATCTTAAATCATAAGAAGAAGAGTAAATTGGCAGGTAGGAGAAATTTACATGTCCTCTCTGAAAACAGTCTTAAAATAGTTGAGAAGAGGACTTCTGAAAACGAAGACGAATTCTGAAGAAGACGAAGAAGAATTCTAAAGAAGAAGAATTGCGAAGAAGAAGAATTCTGAAGAAGAATACTGAAGAAGAATTCTGAAGAAGAAGAAGAAGAATTCTGAAGAAAAAGAATTCTGAAGAAGAAGAGGAAGAATTCTGAAGAAGAAGAATTGTGAAGAAGAAGAATTGCGAAGAAGAAGAATTCTGAAGAAGAAGAAGAAAAAGAATTGCGAAGAAGAAGAATTCTGAAGAAGAAGGAAACGACGACGAGATAGTGAACAATGTAAGCGGACCAGCAAAAATGAAAGATATGCCAGTGAACTAGACACTCGAGTTTTATTAGCTAAACTTAGCACAGCAGACCTGGCGAAAACCACAGCGATGACCCACCAAATGCACCATAGTCAGTCTGACTTCATTCCACTCAACAGTACCAGTCATTCTAGTCTATAGAATCCAGTGCTGCAGGCCATTCAGAAGATGCAGAAGCCAGACATTACCAGAAGTCACAGTTAGAGAGGGGAAAAAATCAACGGGCTACGCTGAAAAAACCACAAAACTAGCTATAATTATACTTCTGAAACCGTGGTGGTAAAGATAGACAGTGACAGACTGACAAGTAGGTATGCAGGCAGGCAGGCAGGCAGGCAGGAAGGCGGGTAGGTAGGTAGGAAGGCAGGTGGGAAGTTAGGCAGACAGGCAGGCAAGCAGACAGGCAGGCAAGCAGGTAGGTAGGAAGGCATGTAGGTAGATAAAAAGGCAGGTAGGTAGATATGAAGGCAGGTAGGTAGGCAAGCAGACAGGCAGGCAGGCAAGCAGGTAGGTAGGAAGGCATGTAGATAGATAAGAAGGCAGGTAGATAGATAGGAAGGCAGGCAGGCAGGCAGGCAGGTAGGAAGGCAGAAAGAGAGGCAGACAGGCAGGCAAGCAGGTAGGTAGGAAGGCAGGTAGGTAGGAAAGAAGGTAGGAAGGCAGGCAGGTAGGTAGGAAGGCAGGTAGGAAGGAAGGCAGGTAGGTAGGAAGGCAGGTAGGAAGGCAGGCAGGTAAGGTAGGAAGGAAGGCAGGTAGATAGGAAGGCAGGTAGGAAGGCAGGCAGGTAAGTAGGAAGGCAGGCAGGTAGGTAGGAAGGCATGTAGGTAGATAAAAAGGCAGGTAGGTAGATAGGAAGGCAGGTAGGTAGGCAAACAGACAGGCAGGCAAGCAGGTAGGTAGGAAAGCAGGTAGATAGATAGGAAGGCAAGTAGGTAGGAAGGCAGGTAGATAGATAGGAAGGCAGGAAGGCAGGTGGGAAGGCAGGTAGTAGGTAGGAAGGCAGGCAGGCAGGTAGGTAGGAAGGCAGAAAGAGAGGCAGACAGGCAGGCAAGCAGGTAGGTAGGAAGGCAGGTAGGAAGGCAGGCAGGTAGGTAGGAAGGCAAGTAGGAAGGCAGGCAGGTAGGTAGGAAGGCAGGCAGGTAGGTAGCAAGGCAGGTAGATAGGAAGGCAGGTAGGTAGGAGGGAAGGCAAGTAGGTAGGTAGGAAATCAGGTAGGAGAGCAGGCAAGTAGGTAGGTAGGAAGGAGGGCAGGGACATAGGTAGGTAGGAGGGCAGGTAGAAGGGAAGGCAAGCAGGTAGGAGGGAAGGCAGGTAAGTATGCAAGCAGACAGGCAGGCAAACAGGTAGGTAGGAGGGCAGGCAGGCAGGTAGGAAGGCAGGTAGGAAGGCAGGCAGGTAGGTAGGAAGGCAGGTAGGAAGGCAGGCAGGTAGGTAGGAAGGCAGGTAGGAAGACAGGTAGGTAGGTAGGAAGGCAGAAAGAGAGGCAGACAGGCAGGCAAGCAGGTAGGTAGGAAGGCAGGTAGGAAGGAAGGAAGGTGAGGAAGAAGACAGGTAGGTAAGAAGGCAGGTAGGAAGGAAGGAAGGTAGGAAGGAAGACAGGTAGGTAGGAAGGCAGGTAGGAAGGAAGGCAGGTAGGTAGGAAGGCAGGCAGGTAGGTAAGCAGGCAGGAAGAGAGGCAGGCAAGCGGACAGACAGGCAGGCAGGCAGACAGGCAGGCAGGCAGGCAAAGAGACACACTGAAAAAGAGGTCGACAG
>CM054138.1:27088461-27108461 GCA_028751875.1 Rapana venosa
TGGATAATCGCTAATATTTATCTGTTGGAAAATTCTCGCTGTCCTCTGTTCCTCTCTCTCTTCCCCTCTCTCTCTTCCACCCAGCCCAACTTCTCCGCCCCTTCTTATGCTCTCTTTCTTCCCCCCCCCCCCCCCCCCCCGCCCCCCGTCTCTCTCACACTACCTCCCGCCCAACCACTTCTTTCTCTCACCTCCACCCTTCCACCCATTCTTTCTTTCTTCCATATGTCTTTTCTTCTTTCTTTCCTTCTTTCTTTTCTTCTTTCTTTCTTTCCATTTTTGTTGATGTATTCTTTTTAATTTATTTCCTAATTAGTATTTATGTGAGTGCTTGAGGGGCATGGGGGTTGTCATGTTGACCTTCAGAGTGACATGCAAGGGCAGGGGTATGTAACTTATTCACGGATGGATGAGTGGGGTTGGAAGGGAGGTGTATGCAAGTAGCCGGTTAATTTGAGAGTAACGGAGAGGGACATTCAAGTAAAGGATAAGGGATGGGAATGGGTGAGGGAATGAGGGAAGGAAGGTGCGCGTGTGCGTGTGTGCATGTGGAAGTAATGGAAGGATTAACAGTAAAGAAGTCAGTGGGAGTAAGTTTGAGGAATAGAGTGGTAATATGGGGGGAATTAAGGAAGAGGAATGAAGGAAGGAACTGAATGAGGGAAGGAGGGAATTAGGAAGGAAGGAAGGAGGAAGCTGCATCTGTGACGGTACGTTGCGTTGGTAATAAGTAAGGAGGGAAGTAAGTAAGGTAATGAAGGAGGAAGGGAATGAGGGAAGGTATTGAAGAATGAAAGGAGGAATAGAAGATAGGAGTTATGAAGAAGGAACGGGAGGGAGGGAAGGGATGGATGGAGGGAGGGATGGATGTTAATTAGAAAGGGAAGGGAGAAATGTTTGTGGGGGTTATGATAATGTGGGGGGGGGGGGGGGGTGGGGGAGGGGGGGGGGGGGGGGGGGGGGGGGGGGGGGGGGGGGGGGGGGGGGGGGGGGGGGGGTGGGGAGAGTGAGGCTGGATAGATAATAAACCACACAGCCAGGCGATTACATGTGGCGGAATGTGTTGAGTGGATCGTTCGCTGATGGTACAGTGCAGGATAGTGGGGTGGAGTGCATTGTCATCGGATTGTCGTTCTTGTTGCTGTACTTGTGTGGGTCTTGTCTGTATAGTGTAGGTTCCGTTTCAATTTTTTCTTTCATCATTCTTTCCTTTTTTCTTCCTTTTCCTCTTCTTTCCTTTTCACTTTATTATTCCCTTTTTCCTTCTTTCCTCTCTTTCCTTGTTTTCCCTCCTCCTCCTTTCCTTTCTCCTTTCCAAGTTTTCTTTAACATTTTACCCTTCTTTTTTTTCCTTTTTCTCTTGTGTGGTTGGGTAGGGTAGGGGGCGAGAGGGGGGGTGGGGGGGGGAGAGGGGTTGCAGTGGGGGGTGACGTGGGTGGGTTGTGGGGTTGGGGGGGAGTGGTTTGGTGTGGGGGGGGTGGGGGGGCCTCGGGTGGGGAGGGGGGTAGGTGGTGCGAATATTTAGGGGGTGGTGGGTGGGGGGGGTGGGTGGGGGGGGGGGGGGAGTGTGGTGGGGCCTATTGGTTGTTGGGTGGGGAGGTGGAGTTGCTTGTCTTTCGCTTCATGACTTCTTTCCGAGAGAGCTCCTTCCTTTCCTGGCTTCTTGTCCTACCGTATCCGTACGCTGGACCTGCCTGGTATAGCTTCATTGCTCTTCTTTCCTTCTTCCTCCTTCCTTCCTTCCTTCTAATCCTCTTCTCCTTCCTTCTCTTCCTTCTTCTTTCCTTCCTTCCTTTCTTCCTTCTTTCCTTCCTTTCCTTCCTTCCTGCTTCCTTCCTTCCTTCCTTCACTTCCCTTCCATCCATACTTTCCTTCCCATCCTTCCATCCATCATCCACACCATCCATCCTCCATCCTTCCTTCCTTCTTCCCTTCCTTCCTTCCATCCTTCCATCCTCAGCGCCACCAGTCCTTGTCTAGGCCTTCTTCCTTCCTCCATCCTTCCATCCTTCCATCCATCCATCCATCCATCCATCCTACCATCCATCCATCCTTTCTTCCTTTTTTTCTTTCCTTCCTTCCGTCCTTCTTCCTCCTTCCATCCATCCACCACACCATCCATCCATCCATCCATCCTCCCATCCATCCATCCATCCATCCATCCATCCTTCATTCCTTCCTTCCTTCCTTCCTTCCTTCCTTCATGCCTTCCTGCCCTTCCTGCCTTCCTTCCTTCCTTCTTCCTTCCTATAACCTCCTTAATTCTTCTCCTCTGCTTGTCCCTACTCTCTCTCATCCACCTCTTATTACCGTCCGTTCCATCCGCCTAACAATCCTCTCTTTTTATCTGAGTGTTCATAGTAATGGAGTAAGAATGGGTTCTGTCAGGTGCCAACTTGCCCACGAAACAGTGTCCCCCCCCCCCCCCCTGAACAAAATTTAGTACAGTGTCCCCTCAACAACACTTCTTACATTTAAAGCCAAGTAATTAAGAAGAGGTCCAGATAGTCTTTGTTGATGTACTACTACTGCGATGAAAAGTTCAGATACTCAATCTTTTGTTCTTTGTCGGAAGTTCCAGACTAGCAACTATTTGAGTCTGAGTAAAATGCATTGGTGCTGCTGTTAAGCGCCTGACAGGACAAGGCTCTAGCACATCCGACTTCGGCGTAAGAGAATCGACTGTTAGCTTTTACGGGGGCCTTTTGGGGAAGGGGGGGAAGAAAAAAAACTAGGGGGGGCAGCAAAAAGGTCCTACACAGGAAAGATGGGAGGACCAGAGAATCAAAAATAGGGCATGAGAAGGGGAGGGTTGACAGGGGAAGAAAAGGAACGAGGCAAAGATAAAGAGGGGGGTATTAGGGAGAGAAGTGATGGGGAAAGTTCGTTGTGTAAGGGTGTTAGAAGAATGATTGTGTCCAGGAAAATGTTGAGTGTGTGATAGGCATTTGAGAGTAGTGGGCCGGGGACGAGGGGGGGGGCCCCACGGAGCATCCTTACAGGTAAAGATAGTCTTTGTGATGTAGTGGCGTGTGAAGAAGTTAGGGGTTGCTTTGTAATGTAGTGCTGTGTAAAGTTTAGTAGTCCTTTGTGATGTAGTGCTGTGTGAAAGTTTAGATAGTCTGTGTGATGTAATACTTTGTGAAAGTCAGATAGTCCATTGTTATGTACTACTTGTGAAAGTTTAGATAGCTTTGGGATGTAGTGCTGTTGAAAGTTTATGTCGATATCCTTTGTGATGGACCTGCTTTGTGAAAGATCAGACATGTCCCTTTTGTGAGAAGAGTGCTTTGTGAAGTTTAGGATAGTCTTTGTTGATGTACTGCTTTGTGAAAGCTCAGATAGTCTTGTGTGATTGTACTGCTTTGTGAAAGTTTAGGTAGTCCATTGTGATGTATGCCGTGTGATAGTTAGATAGTCCAACTTTGGGTGGATTGGTAGCGTGGCTTTGGTAAAAAGCTTAGTAGTAGGTGGGGTGGGTAGATGGGATGTTAGGGGTGGGTGTGGTGTTGTGATGTTATTAAGTGTACTAGAGGGAGGAATTTGGGTAATAGTAAGGGGTATTTAATGTATGGATTTTGTGTAAGTTGTGATTGTTTAGTTTTGAGAAACGGTGCGAGGTGTGGGCGTGTGTGACTGATGTTTATGTGAATTATACTTATGTGCATTGCTTGACAGCCAGTTTTAGATAGGCTGGTGATGTACTGTTTCGTGAAAGTTTAGTGTCTCTGTGAATGTACGCTGTGTGAAAGTTGAGATTCGTTGTGTATGTAGTGCTGTGAATGTTAAGATTTCTTTGTGATGTGTGCGGGGTGAAAGTGAGAAAGCCTCGCGCCTTACTGCTTTCTGAAAGTTTTACTCTTTTGTTTTGTTGAAGTTTGCCAGGTATGATGAGTTGAACCTTTTTATGCATGGAGGGGGTGGGGGGTGGGGTGGGAAGGGATAGCCTCGTGGTTTAAGCGCTAAATCGCGATCCTACGGCCCGGGTTTCGAGCCACCACCGAAACACCTATTCGACGGAATTTTACTCCTGACTTAACAATAAGGACCTCTCCACTCCCCTGAAAAGTCCTTCAGATATGGGACTTTAGAACCAAGGGATTGACATGCGATAACACGCAGAACATCTTGCGCAACGTTTAAAACAGTACCACCGTAGGAATAGATGGTAATTGGGGGGCGGTCCGGGCAGGTGGAGGGACTGATGATATATAAGGTAATATAATTATTAATGGGATTACTGAATTAATGTTTTAAATAAGTACCCGAAGGCGGAATGTGGATACCGTTATAAAGTGATTATGAGGTAAACATAAGGATTTGGGTTTCAAGTGGTGTTCTTCGGAATAGTTAAAAGGAATAATTTGTATAAAAAATTAGTGTATATCATGATAGGTAATTGATGAGTTGGGAGGGTGTGTTATTATAGGGTTGGTGGGGTGGGGATAAATTAATGAAGAGGGTGATGGATAGGGTTATGTGGAGTGAAGTGAATAGAATAGATTGGGGAAGTAGTGAAGTTTTGAGGTTAGGTGGGGGGTTAGGGTGGTAGGAGGGGTCAAGTGTGTTGTAGGAGGGGTAGGAAGAAGGGGGTGAGATTAATTGAATGTGTAGGTGGGGGTGGTGGTGGGGGTTGTGGGTTTTGGTGGAGGATCTGATGTTAACTCAGAGAAAATTCCTCTTGAACGAGATTTTTCGAACCCGGTCAACGATCACGGGCGCAATCTGTCATCACTCAACCCACCATATGTTGTTATTTGTAAGTTCATTTTGCTCACATCGATCCTTCTCCTCGCGTTCCTGTTTTGCTTGTTTGTTTGCCTGGGTGTTGTTTTCTTTTTTCTCCTTCGGCTCAGTAATTTCATCAGTGCATCCATTTTTGTTTGTTGTTTTGTTTTGTTTTGTATGCCTTTTCCTCGATTCATTTATTTCCTCCGCGCTTCTCATTTTCTGTGCCTGTTAGGTGTGTTTGCGCCTTCGCGAGAGCGCAGCCTGGTCTGCTTCTCGCTCCTTTTGTGTTCCTTTCTTCATTCTTTTCAGTTTCTGGTGGTTGTTTTTTTTTAATTTTGTTCCGCTCATTTTCGTGTATTTTTTCGTTCGTTCGTTCGTTTGAGAGCCGTTCGTTTGTTTGTTTGTTTGTTTGTTTTCCCAAACAAGATGTCCATCACTCTTACTTGCTTCGATTTGCTTCTTCGCTACTCCCCCTTCCCCCGCCACCCCCTCTCTCTCTCTCTTCTCTCTCTCTCTGTCTCTGTGTATCTCTCGTGTTTGTCTCTCTCTGTGACTCTTTCTCTCCCTCCCCCCTCTCTCCTACCCTCCAGCACTCTCTCGTCTCTTCCTTTGTATACTCCTCTCACTCAGTCTCTGTCTCTTTTTGTCTATATAAAATTATCTTTATCTTCAACTCTCTGTTATCACTGTCGCAGTCTGTGGTCTATCTTTCCTCTCAGTATCATGGGTTGGATTGTCCTCACCTCTCTCATCGATTCGTATCTCTGCTTTCCTGTTACCTTTGAAAAATATATTTGGTCAGTTCATGGTATATTCATGTCATTAAGTCTTTATTTCATTCTTTCATTTTCTTTTATCTCCCATCTTCCTCCTTATCCTCTTCCCCTCTCTCATATTATTTCCCCTTTTACCCAAACGCTGTCTCTCTCTGAGTTCTTCTGTCTCTGCCTGCCTGTCTGTCTGTCTGCTTCCCTTTACTTATTCTCTTTCTTTACTTCTCTCTTCCTCCCCTCTCTCCGCTACCCCCCCCCACCCCCCTCTCTTCCTCTCACCTCTTCCTTTCTCTTTTAATTCTGTCTTCCTCCCACCCCTACCCAAATCTCCGCCTCTGTCTGTCTATCTTGTCTCTTTGTCTCTTTGTCTCTGTCTCTCGTCTGTATGATGTCTTCTCTCCCTTCTTTCACCCTCTCTCTCTCTCTCCACCCTTCTCACTCTCCCCCCATCCCCCTCTCTCTTCTCCCTCCCCCTCCCCTACGTCTCTCGCCCCCTTATCTTCTCACTCTCGACCCCCTCTCTTTCTCTCTCTGGTCGTCTCCCACCCCAGCTCTCCACCCTCTCTCGACCTCTCCCGTCGGGCCCCTTTCCCGCACCTCCATTTTTTTTTTCCACCCTCTCTCTCGCTCCCTCCCCCTCTCCTCATCCCTCACGCCTCTCTCCCCTCCCTCTCTCTTCTCCCCACTCTATCCCCCTACTCCCCTCCCCTCCCTCCCTCCCCTTCCCTCTCTCTCTCTCCCCCTCTCACTCTCTCCCTCCCCTTTCCCCTCTCTCTCCCTCACCCATCCTCTCTCTCCCCCTCTCACCCCTCAATCTCGCCGCGCCACCTCCCTCTCCACCCCCCTCTCTCGCTTTTCTTTTCGTCGCCCTCCCTCCCTCCCCCCTCACCACTCGCTCCCCACTCTCCCCCGCTTTCACTCTCCCTCCCCCTCCCCCTTCCTCCCCCCTCCCTCCCCCTCTCCCCCCCCCCCACCTCTCTCTCCTCTCTCTGTCCCCCCCCCCCCCCCCACCCCCCAAAGCAGAGTTAGAGAGGAACTGATTTAGTTAATCAAGTTACAAACAGGCTCACGAACGAGCACAAAGGCTGAAGCAAGAACAGAGTTTCCGGTGGGTATGGGCACCAGCTACACATGACTCATACCCGGCTCCCTCTCACAAGGGGGATCGATGCCTCTCCCATCTTAGAGCGTAGGAAAGGCCTGCCTGTCTGTCTGTCTGTCTGTCTGTCTGTCTGTGTGTCTGTCCTGTCTGTCTGTTGTCTGTCTGTCTGTCTGTCTGTATGTCAATCTGTCGGTCCTGTCCTGTTCTGTTGCTTCTGTCCTGTCGTCATCTGTGTGTCTGTGTGTCTGTCTGTTTGTCTGTCAGTCCGTTCTGTCAGTCTGTCGTCTGTGTGTCCTGTGGTGTTTGAATGCCTTGTTTTTTTGTATGTCTGTGTGTTTGTCTGTTGTTTTTGTGTGTATGTTGTGTCTGTCAGTCTGTCTTTCGTATGTCCTGTGTGTTTCTTTGTCTGTGTGTTTGATTGCCTTGTTTGTTTTGTCTGTCGGTGTGTTTGTCTGTTTGTTTGGTGTGTATGTGTGTTGTGTCTGTCTGTCATCTGTCTGTTTGTCTGTCTGTGTGTTTGATTGCCTTGTTTGTTTTTGTCTGTCTGTGTGTTTGTAACTGTTTGTTTTGTGTGTGTGTGTTTGTTTTGTGTGTATTTGTCTGCCTGTATTTCGTGGTGGTTGATTTGTTATGTATGGCGGATCAACGTCTGTTGTGTCTTACTCTTTCTCCCCTTCTATATGTTTTGTTTTATGTGGGCGAATGTTGTGTGTGTGTGTTGTGTGTGATGAGTGTAAGTGTTGTGGTGTGAGTGTGTGTTTGTGTGTGTGTGTGTGTGTGAAGTGTATGTGTGTGTTGTGTGTGTGTGTGGAGTAGAAGTGTGTGAGTGTGTGTGTGTGTGTGTTGTGTGTGTGGTGTGAGAGTAAGTGTGCATGTATTGGTTGCGCCTGCGCGCTGCGCGCGGTGGGTGTGTGTGTGTGTGTGTATTCCTTCTTTATTTCGAGATAAAGGAATAAGCACTCATGTGATTTTTTCATCCAGTCCCCGTGTGTATGCAGTTTTGTTAATGTTGTCATCTGTTCCCACCGGCACACAATGGCCTACTCTTCCGAAAAGCGGAACGGGTTTTAACGTGTGCGCAAGATGTTCTGCGTGCGTTCACACACGGAACCATGGTTTAGAGTCTCATCCGAAGGACATTTGGGGATAGTGGAGTCGTCACTGATGGTTCACTCCAGAGGAAAAATCCTCTTGAACAAAAATCGAACCCGGGTCAGCAGATCACGAATACATCACTCTAACCACCAGGCTATCCCGTCTCTTCCCCCCCCCCCCCCCCATCTCCCCCGCGCGCGCGTTTGTGTGTGTGTATGTGTGTGTGTGTGTGTGTGTGTGTGTGTGTGTGTGTGTAAGTGCGTACTTGCATGTATGCCTGAATATGACTGGGTGTGCATGATTGAATTGATAAGTGAGTGATGAGTTGATTGGGGAGAGAGGAGAGAGAGAAGAGAAGAGGAGAGAGAGAGAGGAGAGAGAGAGAGATAGAGAGAGAGAGAGAGAGAAGGAGAGAGAGATAGAGCGAAGAGAGAGAGAGAGAGCGAGAATTATGTTTTTCTTCTCCTTCTTGTCTTTATTCAAGTTCTCTCTCTCTCTATCTGTCTCCCTCTCCTCAGTCCTCTCTCTTCTCCTGGTCTCGCTCTTCTCTCTCTCTCTCTCTCTCCTCTCTTTTCTCTCTACTCTCTCCGTCTCTCTCTCTTCATCCACTTCTCATTCTCCTCTTCTCTTTTCTCCCTTTCTCCTCCTTCCTCTCTCTCATCGCCATTCGATACTTCCTCCTCTGATTTCTATCCTCTCCTATTCTACTCTCCCCCTCTTTCTCCTCACTCGCTCTCCTCTCTCTTCATCTCTGCTGACTTTATTGTCCCAATCCAACGACCGCCCCGCCCCCTCATCCTTGGGGGGGCGGGGTTTTTTCTTTCCTCTCACCCTTCAATTCCCCTCTCCCACCAGCCCCCATACCCTCCATTTCTTCCCGTCTCTCTCCTCTCTCTCTCTCTCTCTCTTCTCTTCTTTCTCTATCCTTCTCTTCTCTCCTCTCCACCCCATCGAAGACTTATATATCGCTCTTATATTTATATGTCCAGCTACTTACCTACACGGTATATAGATATAGTAGAGAGAGAGATAGAGAGAGTTTAAAGATTTATAAAGAGATATATAGATTAAGAGGTATATATAAATAGATAGAAGGATAGAGAGTATAGAAGATGGAAGGATAGATAGAATATAGAGATAAGGAGAGAGAGATAAAGAGAGAGAGATAAGAAAAAAGGCGTGAGAGAGAAGAAAGAGAGAAGAGAGAGAGAGAAATGAGGAGAGAGATAAGGGAAGAAAATAAGAAATATAGATATATAGATATAATAAGATATATATATTGCTATATATATTTATATATATAATTCACTATCTTTCCTCTCGTCTCTCTTCTCCATCTCTCTTTCTACTTCTCTTCTCACTCTCTCCATCTCTCTCTCTCTCTCTCTCTCTCTCTCTCCTCCCTCTCCTCTCACTCTCTCTCTCTCGTTTCTCTCTCTCCGTCTCTCTCTCTCTCTCTCCCTCTCTCTCCCCCGCCCCTCTCTCTCTCGTTCTCTCACCTCTCTCGTTCCCTCTCTCTATTTCTCCTCTCTTCCCCCCCCCCCCCACTCTATCTCTCCTCTCTCTCTCTCTCTCACCCTCCCTCCCCCTCCCTCCAACCTCCCCCCGTCTCTCTCTCTCCTTTCTACTACCCATCTACTGTCTCTCTCCCTGCTGTTATCCCCTTAATCTAACGTGAGTTTCTTCTCTCCTCACAGCAGCTTTCTGTCCTACTTCCCTTTCTCCTTTACAGGTTCTTCTTTGGTGTTCAGTATGTATCTCTCTTTCTATATGTTTTAACCTCATTTTTCCCTTTTATTTCCCATCTCGCTTTTAGTTTTTTTTTCTCCTTTGTTGTCCTCGCCCCCCGTTTTCCTTCTTTCTTTTTTCTGTCTTTAATTTCGTATCTGATTTTTCCTGTCTGTCTCTCTCTCCCTCTCTCTCTCTTCGTCTCCCACTCTCTCTATCTTCTCTTCTCCTACTCTTCCTCTCTCTTTTCTCTCTCTCTTATCTCTCTCTCTCCACCAACCTCTCTCTCTCTTTCTTTTCCTCCTGTCCCTCACCTTCTCACTCTCTCTCTCATCTCTCGCCCCCCCCCCCTCTCTCTCTATTCTTTCTCTGTCACTCTCCTTCTCTCTCTCTTCTCTCTCTCTCCTTTCTTTCTCTGTCACTCTCCTTCACTCTCTCTCTCTCTCAACTCCCACATCTCTCTCTCTCCTTCTCTCTCTCTCCCCTCGTCTCTCTCCATCCTTCTCTCCCTCTCATCCATCTCTCTCTCCTCCTCTCGTCTCCTCTCTCCTCTCTCTCTTCTCTCTCTCTCTCCCCCTCTCCTCTGCTTCTCTCTCTCGGTCTCGTTTCTGTTCTCTCCCCTTCCCCACCCCCTCTCTCTCTTCTATCTCTGTACCCTCCTCCCTTCCTCTCTATCTCTCATCCCCCCTCCCTCCCACCTCCACCGTCTCTCTCCTTTCTCTACTACCCATCTACTTGTCTCTCTCCCTGCTGTTTATCCCTTAATTAACGTCAGTTTCTTCTCTCTCACAGCAGCTTTTCTTTCCTTACTTCCTTACTCCTTACTGGTTTTCTTCTTTGTTGTTAATGTTTCCTTTCATAGATTTTTAACCCTCTTTTTCCTTTGCCCTCCTCGCTTTCTAGTTTCTTTCTCCTTTTTTGTCCCCCGTTTTTCTCCTTATCTTTCTGTCTTGTCATTCTCTCTTCTCTCGATCTCTCTCTCTCTCCATCCTCTCTCTCTCTCTCTCTCTCCTCCCTCTCGTCTCTCTCTCTCTCTCTCTCTTCTCACTCCTCCTCTCTCTCTCACTCCCTCTCTCTCTCCCCTCTTTCTCTCTCTCATCTTCCCTTTTTCTCTCCCTCCTCGCTCTCTCTCCTCTTTCTTTCTCTCTCTCTCTCCCTTCTCCCTCTCTCCCCCATCCTCCATCCTCACCCCCCTCTCTCTCCCTCTCTTTACTACCCATCTACTGGTCTCTCTCACCTGCTGTTTATCACCTTAACGTCAGTTTCTTCTCTCCTCACAAGCAGCTTTCTTTCCTTACTTTCCATTCTCTCTCTTCTGTTACAGTTTAATCTTGTTTTTTCATAGCATCTCACTTTCTAGATTTTTTAACCCTCTTTTTTCCCTTTTTCCTCCCCACGCTTCTAGATTTCTTTCTCTCTTCCCCCCCCCCCCCCCCCCCCACGCCCCCACACTTCCTCACCCCGTTTTTACTCTTTCTTCCTACTTTCTTTTCTTGTTTTTCTGTCATCAGTCTCAGTCCCTCTCTCTCCCTTTCTATCTCTCTCTCTCTCTCTTCTTCTCTCTCTCTCCCTCTCTCTCCCTCTCTCTCTCTCCTTCTCTCTCCCCCCTCTCTCTTCTCACTCTCTCCCTCTCTCTCTCTTTCTCGTTCTCTCTCTCTCTCCTCTCTCTCTCTCCCCCCCTTCCCCCCCACTCTCTTTCTCTCCTCTCTCATCTCTCTCTCCCTCCCACCCCCCTCCCTGCATCCTCCCGAGCGCGACCTCAATCCTTTCTCTACTACCCATCTACTTGTCCTCTCTCCCGCTGTTTATCCCCTTAATTAACGTAGTTTCTTCTCTCCCTCACAGCATCTTTCTGTCCATACTTTCCTTTCCTCCTTACTGTTTCTTCTTTGGGTTCATGGCTCTCTTTTCTAGGATTTTTTAACCCGGCTTTGTTTTTTCACCTTTTAGTTAAATACTCGAAACAGGGGTTGTTCTTTCTCGCTGTTTTGTCTCCCCCGTTTTCCTCTTTCTTTCTTTCTGTCCTTCCTTTCGTTCTCTGTTTCTCTGTACGTGTCCTGTCTTCTGTCTGTCTGTCTCTCTCTCTCTCTCTCTCTCTCTCTCTCTCTCTCTCTCTCTCTCCCCCTCTCTCTCGCTCTTCCTCCCTCCTCACCTCTCTCCATGCTCTCCTTGTCGCCTCTCTCTGTCTCTCTCTCCCTCTCCTCTCTCTCCTCTCTTCTCTCTCTCCTCTTCTCTCTCTCTCTCCTCTCCCTCCCTCCTCCCCTCCCTCCATCCTCCCTGTCTCTCTCTCTTCTCTCCTCTCTCTACTACCCATCTCTACTTGTCTCTCTCCCCTGCTGTTTAATCCCCTTAATTAAACTGACTTTCTTCTCCTCCTCACAGCAAGCTTTCTGTCCTTACTTTCCCTTTCTCCTTACTGGTTTCCTTCTTTGGTGTTCAATTTTCTCTCTTTCTAGATTTTAAACCCTCTCTTTTTCCCCTTTTAATTTCCCCGTCTCCGCTCTAGTTTTTTCTTTCCTTCTCTCTCCTATTTTTTGTTGGTCCTACCGTTTTCTCTTTCTTATCTTCTGTCCTTTCTTTTCGTTCCTCTCTCTCTGTGTCTCCTCACTCTCTTTCTCTCATTCTCTCTGTCTTTCCTTTCTTTCTCTGTACCTCTCCTTCTCTCATTCTCTTATCTTCTCTCTCTCTCTCTCTCCCTCTCCTGTCTCTCTCCTCTCTCTCCCTCTCTTCCATTTTTTTTTTTTTCTCTTCCTCTTTTCTCTCTCTCTCTCTGTCTCTCTCTCTCTTCTCCCCTCCTCTTCTTTCTTTCTCGCTTCTCTCTAGCGACGAGCGAGCAGCGAGAGACTCTCTCTCATCTCTCTCTCTCTCTCTCTCCTCTCTCTCTCTCCTCTCTCTTCTGTCTCTCTCTCTCTCTCCTCTCCCTTCTCTTTCTCTTTCTCATCTCTCTCTCTGTCTCTCTCTCTCCTTCTCTCCTCTTCTTTCTTTCTCTCTTTTCTCTCTCTCTCTTCTCTCTCTCTCTCTCTTTCTCTCTCTCTCTCTCTCCCTCTCTCCTCCTCTCTTTCTCTCACTCCCTCTCTCTCCACTCCCAGCCCCCTCCCCCCGTCTCTCACTCCTCTCTCTACTACCCGATCTACTTGTTCACTCATCCCTGCTGTTTATCCCCGTAATAAACGTGCTTTCTTCACTCCTCACAAGCAGCTTTCTGGTCCTTACTTTCCTTTCTCCTTTACTGGTTTCTTCTTTTGGTGTTCAACCGTAGCTCCTCTTTCTAATTGGTTAACCCTCTTTTTTTTTCCCTTTTATTTTCCATCTCGCTTCTAGTTTTCTTTCTCCTTTTTTGTCTCACCCCGTTTTCTGCTTCTTTCTTTCTGTACTTTCCTTTCGTTCTCTGTTTTCTCGTCACTGGTCAGTCTGTCTGTCTGTCTGTCGTCTGTCGCTCTCTCCTCTCTCTCGCTCCTCTCTCTCTCCTCTCTCCTCTCTCCTCTCTCTCTCTCTCTCTTCTCTCCCCCTCTCTCTCTCTCTCTCTCTCTTCTCTCTCTCCCGCCTCTCTCCATCTCTCTCCTGAGATCTCTGGTCTCCTCTGTCTCTCTCTCTCTCTCTCTCTTCTCTCCTCTCTCTCTCTCTCTCTCTCTCTTGCCGCTCCCTGCATCACTTCCCCCTCCCTCCAACAGCCTGTCTCTCTCTCTCCTCTCTCTCTACTCTCTACTACCCATCTACTTGTCTCTCTCGACTGCTGTGTTATAACCTTAATTAACGTGACTTTCTTCTCATACTCAAGCAAGCTTTCCTTGTCCATACTTTCATTTATAATGACTGTTTAGGTATTGGGTGTTAAGGGAAAGATTAGTGTTTTGTAACCATCTTTTTTTTAATTTTTATTTTAAATTACGCGATTTATATTTTTCTTTCTTTCTCCTTTTTTTCTCCTACCCCCGTTTTTTCTCTTTCTGTCTTTTTGGTCTTTATTTTCGTTCCTCTCATCCTCTCTCTCTCTCCTCTCTCATCTCCTCTCTCTCATCTCTCTCTCATTCTCTCTCTCTCACAATCTCTCTCAATAGAATATATTGTAGTAGAGGAGATTGTGTGATATATGTTTTATAGGTATGTGGGGGGAAGGGGTGAGAAGGGAGAGGAGGTAGTATAGTTAAGAAAAGATATATATATATAATAATTATATGACAAATATATATAGAATTAAATAGAAAAGTTATAAAGATAAAGAAGGAAAGATAAAAGAGGAAAGGATGGAGAAAGAAAATAAGTTGAAAATAGAGGTAGTGGGAGGTTGGGTATGGAGGAAGTAAGGAGTGAATGAATGAATTAAGGAAGTATTGTGCTAGGATGGAGGGAGGGTAAGGAAGTATTGTAAGGAATTTAGGGGAAGGAAATAGGGAAGTAGTGAATGAAGGAAAGGATGTGAAGAATGTAGGAATGTATGAATAGGAGGAGTGCGGAGTATTTAATTTTAGTATATTTATTTAGGAAGTATGTGATTGGAGGTAAAGAGAAATTGAAGTGAATAAATTATGTTGTTTACATCACCAGAGCCTTCACAGACAGGGAGACAACAGACAGACAGACGTCAAATCCCAACACAGCGCATCACAGGCTCTGATTCCCTGTACAAGCAGGGCCGCGACACTGGATCCTAGACGTAGGAGGAATGGCCTTGATATTATAAATATTTATCTGTTACCGTTGGAAAATCTCGCTGCTTTGCCCTCTCTCTCTCTTTCCCCCTCTCTCTCTTTCCCCCAACCACCCCATCCTCTCCTCTTTCCCCCAGCTCCACCATTCTCCCCTTTCTCATGCCCTCTTTCTATCCCCCCCCACCCCCCCCCCCGTCTCTCTCACACAACTCCCCCCAACCCCTTTATTTCCTCCCTCCCCTTCACCATTCTTTCTTTTTTTCTTTCCTTTCATCTCTTTCTTATTCATTCTTTCTTTCTTTTTTCCTTAATTTTCTTGCTTTCTTTTCTTTTTTTCTTTCCTTCCCTTCTTCCTTCCTTTCCTTCCTTCTTTCCTTCATCTCTTTCTTTCTTTCTGTCTTTCTTCCTTTCTTTTCTTCCTTCCTTTCTTCCTCTTCCTTCCTTCCGTTTCATTCCTTCCTTCCTTCCTTTCATTCATTCATTCCTTCATTCCTTTCCTTCCTTCATGTCTTCCTTCTTTCTTTCTTTCGTTCTTTTCTTTCTTTCCTTCCTTCCTTCCTTCCTTCCTTTCCCTCCTTCCTTCCATTCTTCCAACCATCCCTTCCTTCTTCCTTCCCTCCTTTTTTCCTATCCTTCTTTCCTTCCTTCTTTCGTTCTCTGTTTTTCTTCTCTGTCTCCCTCTCTCTTCGTCTTGCTCTGTCTCTCCTCGTCTCTGTCTCTTGTGTCTAGCTTTTTTTCTTTGTAATTGTGTCTGTGTGTCCTCTCTTCCTTCTGTCTGTCTCTCACCCTTCCCTCTCTAATCTCTCCATCTATCCCCTCTCTCTCCCACCCTCTCATTCTCTTCCCTTCCTACAATCCTCCCCCTCCCCGCTACCTTCATCCCTCTCCCTCCACTCCTCCGTATCCCTCTCTTAACGTTTTTTTCTTTCTTTCTTCCTTCCTTCCTTCTTTCCTTCCTTCGTTCCTTCCTCATCCTCGTTCTTCTTTCCTTCTTCCTTGCCTTCTTTCTTCTCTTCCTTACTTCCTTCCTTCCCTGCCTTCCTTCCTTACTTTCCTTACTTCCTTACTTCCTTTCATTCTTTTCTTTCTTTTCTTTCTTCTTTCTTTCCCATCTCCCTTTCCCTCTTCCCTAAGATGTGTTTACATCACCAGAACAAGCCTTCACAGACAGGGAGACTGACAGACAGACGAGGACTTCAAAGGCCTAACACCAGCATCACAGGCTCAGAATTCCCTGTTCAAGAAGCCGCACACTGATCTCTAGAAGTAGGGAGGAAATGCTTGATATTATATAATATTGAAATCTTTTATTACCGGGTTGGTATAATTGATAGATGGATTTGTAAATCTCTCCGGAAAAATATATATCTGAACAAAAACACCCTACATCATATTAAACAATAAAATACCTTCTCTGGCGGGCAAACAGCGCCCTCATGCCCTCTTCTATCTCCCCCCCCCACCCCCCACCCCCCCCCCCCGTCTCTCTCACACTACCTCCGCCCAACCGGGGGGGGGGGGGGGGGGGGGGGGGGGGGCACTTTTTACGCTAACTAGCACTTAACCACTTGATCTTATTTCCTTCTTTCTTTCTTTCCGTCTTCTTTTCTTTTCTTTCTTTCTTTTCTTTCTTTCTTTCTTTTCTTTCTTTTCTTGCTTTTCTTTTTCTTTTTTCTTTCCTTCCTTCTTCCTTCCTTTCTTTCCTTCATCTCTTTCTTTGTTTTCTGTCTTTCTCCTTTCCTTCCTTCCATTCCTTCCTCCCACTTCCTTCCTTCTTTCCTTCCTTCTTTCCTTCCTTCCTGCCTCTTTCCTCCTTCCTTCCTTCTTTCCTTCCTTCCTTTCTCTTCTTTCCTTCTTCCTTCCTTCTTTCCTTCCTTCCTTTTCCCCCTTTTTCCTTTTCTTCCTTCCTTCCTCTTTCCACCTTCCTTTCTCCTTCTCCTTCTTTCCAACCTTCCTTCTTTCCTTCCTTCCTTCTTTCCTCTTTCCAACCTTCCTTCCTTACGATCTCTTTTCCTTCCTTGCTTTCCTCCTTCCTTCCTTCTTCCTTCCTTCTTTCCTTCCTCTTACATTCTTAATTCCTTCACTGCTTACTTAAGTAATGACACATTGAAGTCACGTTAGTTATTTCTTTTCTCTTTATTTTACAGAGCCAGTTCAGTGATAAAGTTGTGGGGAATATAATTTAGGATAAGGTAATGTGTATGTATGTAGTATAATTTGAAATTTATGATTTATAAGATAATAATTCCGTAGCAAGCAGGCCGCGACACTGGATCCTAGAAGTAGGGAGGGAAATGGCCTTGGATAATCGCTAATATTTATCTGTTGGAAAATTCTCGCTGTCCTCTGTTCCTCTCTCTCTTCCCCTCTCTCTCTTCCACCCAGCCCAACTTCTCCGCCCCTTCTTATGCTCTCTTTCTTCCCCCCCCCCCCCCCCCCCCGCCCCCCGTCTCTCTCACACTACCTCCCGCCCAACCACTTCTTTCTCTCACCTCCACCCTTCCACCCATTCTTTCTTTCTTCCATATGTCTTTTCTTCTTTCTTTCCTTCTTTCTTTTCTTCTTTCTTTCTTTCCATTTTTGTTGATGTATTCTTTTTAATTTATTTCCTAATTAGTATTTATGTGAGTGCTTGAGGGGCATGGGGGTTGTCATGTTGACCTTCAGAGTGACATGCAAGGGCAGGGGTATGTAACTTATTCACGGATGGATGAGTGGGGTTGGAAGGGAGGTGTATGCAAGTAGCCGGTTAATTTGAGAGTAACGGAGAGGGACATTCAAGTAAAGGATAAGGGATGGGAATGGGTGAGGGAATGAGGGAAGGAAGGTGCGCGTGTGCGTGTGTGCATGTGGAAGTAATGGAAGGATTAACAGTAAAGAAGTCAGTGGGAGTAAGTTTGAGGAATAGAGTGGTAATATGGGGGGAATTAAGGAAGAGGAATGAAGGAAGGAACTGAATGAGGGAAGGAGGGAATTAGGAAGGAAGGAAGGAGGAAGCTGCATCTGTGACGGTACGTTGCGTTGGTAATAAGTAAGGAGGGAAGTAAGTAAGGTAATGAAGGAGGAAGGGAATGAGGGAAGGTATTGAAGAATGAAAGGAGGAATAGAAGATAGGAGTTATGAAGAAGGAACGGGAGGGAGGGAAGGGATGGATGGAGGGAGGGATGGATGTTAATTAGAAAGGGAAGGGAGAAATGTTTGTGGGGGTTATGATAACCCCCCCCCCCCCCCCACCCCCCCCCCCCACTGCCTAGAAGAGGAGAACTGGCCTTGGATATTATATATTTATCTGTTACCTTTGGAAAATCTCGCTGTCTTTGTCCCTCTCTCTCTCTTCCCCCTCTCTCTCTTTCCCCAACCACCCCACCTCTCTCTTTCCCCCAGCTCCACCTTCTCCCCTTCTCATGCCCTCTTTCTATCCCCCCCCCCCCCCCCCCCCGTCTCTCTCACACAACCTCCCGCCCAACCCCTTATTTCTCTCCCTCCCCTTCACCCATTCTTTCTTTTTTTCTTCCTTTTCTTTCTTTCTTTTCTTTCTTTCTTTCTTTTTCTTTATTTTCTTGCTTTCTTTCCTTTTTTTTCCTTCCTTCTTTCCTTCCTTCCTTCCTTCTTTCCTTCATCTCTTTCTTTCTTCTGTCTTTCTTCCTTTCTTTTCTTCCTTCCTTTTTTCCCTTTCCCCTTCCTTCCTTCCTTCATTCCTTCCTTCCTTCCTTCATTCATCATTCCTTCATTCTTTCCTTCCTTCATTCCTTCCTTTCTTTCTTTCTTTCGTTCTTTCTTTCTTCCCTTCCTTCCTTCCTTCCTTCCTCCCTCCTTCCTTCCTTCTTTCCAACCTTCCTTCTTTCCTCCTTCCCTCCTTTTTTCCTTCCTTCTTTCCTTCCTTCTTTCGTTCCCCTGTTTTTCTGTCTCTGTCTCTCTCTCTCTTCGTCTCTGTCTCTGTCTCTCTCTCGTCTCTGTCTCTTTGTGTCTATCTTTTTTCTTTGTATGTGTGTCTGTGTGTCTCTCTGTCTGTCTGTCTGTCTCTCCCTTCCCCTCTCTATCTCTCCATCTATCCCCTCTCTCTCCCACCCCTCATTCTCTCCCTCTACATCCTTACCCCTCCCCCTTGCCCCTCTCCCTCCCTCCCCTCCGTATCCCCTCTCTTACTTTTTTTCTTTCTTTCTTTCCTTCCTTCCTTCCTCTTTCCTTCCTTCGTTCCTTCCTTCTTTCCTCTTTCTTTCTTCCTTTCCCTTCCTTCCTTCTTTCCTTCCTTCTTTCCTTACTTCCTTCCTTCCCTGCTTCCTTCCTTACTTCCTTACTTCCTTACTTCCTTTCTTTCTTTCTTTCTTTTCTTTCTTTCTTTCTTTCCATCTCCATTTCCTTTCTCCCTTAAGATGTGTTACATCACCAGAGCCTTCACAGACAGGGAGACAGACAGACAGACAGACGTCAAAGCCCAACACAGCATCACAGGCTCAGAATTCCTGTACAAGCAGGCCGCGACACTGGATCCTAGAAGTAGGGAGGAAATGGCCTTGGATATTCGCTAATATTTATCTGTTGGAAAATCTCGCTGTCTCTGTTCCTCTCTCTCTTCCCCCTCTCTCTCTTCCCCCCAGCTCCACCTTCTCCCCTTCTTATGCCCTCTTTCTATCCCCCCCCCCCCCCCCCCCCGTCTCTCTCACACTACCTCCCGCCCAACCCCTTCTTTCTCTCCCTCCCCTTCACCCATTCTTTCTTTCTTTCCATCTTTCTTTTCTTTCTTTCTTTCCTTCTTTCTTTTCTTTCTTTCTTTCTTTCTTTTTTTGCTTTCTTTTCTTTTTTCTTTCTTTCTTTTCTTTCTTTCTTTTCTTGCTTTCTTTTCTTTTTCTTTCCTTCCTTCCTTCCTTCCTTCTTTCCTTCATCTCTTTCTTTTTTTCTGTCTTTCTTCCTTCCTTCCTTCATTCCTTCCTTCCTTCCTTCCCTGCTTCCTTCATTCCTTCCTTCCTTCTTTCCTTCCTTCCTTCTTTCCTTCCTTCCTTCCTTCTTCTCCTTCCTTCCTTCCTTCTTTCCTTCCTTCCTTCCTTCCTTCTTCCAACCTTCCTTCTTTCCTTCCTTCCTTCCTTCCTTCTTTCCTTCTTCCAACCTTCCTTCCTTCCTTCTTTCCTTCCTTCCTTCCTTCTTTCCAACCTTCCTTCTTTCCTTCCTTCCTTCCTTCCTTCTTTCCTTCCTTCTTTCCTTACTTCCTTCCTTCCCTGCTTCCTTCCTTACTTCCTTACTTCCTTCCTTCCTTTCTTTCTTTCTTTCTTTTCTTTCTTTCTTTCTTTCTTTCCATCTCCCTTTCCTTTCTCCCTTAAGATGTGTTACATCACCAGAGCCTTCACAGACAGACAGGCAGACAGACAGACTTCAAAACCCAAGAGAGCACCACAGGCTCAGAATTCCTGTACGAGCAGACCGTGACACTGGATCCTAGAAGAAGTAGGGAGGAAATGGCCTTGGATATGGATACATACACTTCGTGCTTAGCTCAAGAATGTAGCTGAGGGTCGAGAGAAAGAAAGAAAGAGAGAGAGAGAGAGCGAGAGAGAGAGAGAGAGCGAGAGAGAGAGATAGATAGATAGAGAAAGAGAAAGAGAGAGAGAACTCAGAACTCAGAATTCAGAAATTTAATGTATCTTGGCCTTAGGCCATAATACATGGTTGGCGTAGGAGAAATTGACAATGCCACAGAGTGGGCAAAAACCGGATAACATACACAATACCAAGCTCACGTTCAGTGAAAGAAATAATGAAGACAATGCACAAATGCATAAAAATACATATGTATCAAACACAATTCACTATTTTGATCTAAGTGTACCTTCCTTATGTCTGGAAAAAATCAATATACATATAGTTTGTCAAAATCATAACAAAACGATAACCGTATCTTCGTTTGTGATGTAAATATCTTAATACAAC
>CM054138.1:27115961-27130961 GCA_028751875.1 Rapana venosa
CTCTCTCCCTCTCTCCTTCTCTCTCTCTCTCTCTCTCTCTCTCTCCCTCCCTCTCTCTCTCTCTCCTCTCTCTCTCTCTCTCTCTCTCTCCTTCTCTCTCTCTCTCTCTCTCCTTCTCTCTCTCTCTCTCCTTCTCTCTCTCTCTCTCTCTCTCCTTCTCTCTCTCTCTCTCTCTCTCTCTCTCTCTCTCTCTCTCTCTCCTTCTCTCTCTCTCTCATATTCACAGTTTGGCAGACTTCCCACAGCTTCATTTTGCAGACATGCAGACATTAGGCCAGGGGCACTGCGCTAGCTGGAAGACAGACTGACAGGCGGATTAAAGCGTCAAGTGTACGAGCTGACAGACAGATGGTATTATGCCGGTGTGTTGAATAGGACAGCTTTCCTCTATCTATTGTTGAGCGTGTGTGTCTGTACGTGTGTGTGTATGTATGTGTGTGTGTTTGTGTGTGTGTGTTTGTGTGTGTGTGTTTGTGTGTGTGTAGGGGATTGGGTGGTGGTTGTGGTGTTGGTGTGTGTGTGTGTTGGTATGTGTGTGTGTGTGTGTGTGTTTCACAGAGAGAGAGAGAGGCAGAGAGACAGACAGAGACAGAAAGAGATAGAGAGAGAGAAAGAGAGAGACAGACAGATAGACAGAGCAAACAGACAGACAGACAGACGGAAGAGAAGCAGGTTTCTTGAAAAATCTGCAAGCTGGTTTCTTCATAATAATATAATTATACTGATAGGACTAGCTGCTGTGTTGTTTTCAAAAGGCGCATGTGTGTGTGTGTTGTGTAGGTGTGTGTGTGTAGGTGTGTGTGTGTAGGTGTGTTAGTGTGTGCAAGTGTGTGTTAGAATCAAAAGCTTGAGGCCTGAAGAGTGAGAGAGAGATAGAGAGAGACAGAGAGAGAGAGAGAGAGAGGGGGGGGGGGGGAGAAGAGAGGAGAGGGAGATACAGAGACAGAGAGACAGAGACACACACACACACACACATAATACATACACACACAAACACACACACATACACACATGCAGGCAGACAGACAGACAGACGGAAGAGAAGCAGGTATCTGGAAAAAGATCTGCAAGCTTTTTTCTTCATAATAATATAATAATATACTGATAGGACTAGCTGCTGTGTTGTCTTTAAGAGCGCACATGGATGTGCATGTGTGTGTGAGAGACAGACAGACAAAGACAGAGATAGAGAGAGATAACGATGGACAGACAGTCAGAAAGAAAGACAGTGAGAGAGAGGCAGAGACAGAGAGAGACAGAGACAGAGAGACAGAGAGGCAGAGACAAAAGGAGAAACAGGTAGAGAGAGAGACACACACACACAGACAGAGAGAGACAGGGAGGGAGAGGGAGGGGGAGAGAGAGAGAGAGAGAGAGAGAGAGAGAGAGAGAGAGAGAGAGAGAGAGAGAGAGAGAGAGAGAGAGAGAGAGAGAGAGAGAGAGAAAAGAGAGAGAGAGGAGGAAGGGAGGGAGGACAGACCGACCGACTGAAGAGAGACAGAGATACAGAGATAGATATAGACAGGCAGACAGACAGTGAGAAAGAGAGACAGAGGACAGAGAGAGACATAGAGACAGAGACAGAAAGACAGAGACAGAGAGAAACAGAGACAGAGAGACAGAGACAGTGAGAAAGATAGAGACAGAGAGAGACACAGAGACAGACACAGACAGAGACAGACACAGACAGATAGACAGACAGACAGACAGACAGACAGACAGGAAGACAGACGGACGAGAAGCAGGTATCTTGAAAAAGATCTGCAAACTGTTTTCTTCATAATAATATAATTATACTGATAGGCTTAGCTGCTGTGTTGCTTTCAAAAGCGCATGTGTGTGTGTGTTAGTTGTATTAGTGGGGTGTGTGTGTGTGTGTGTGTGGTGTGTTAGTGTGTGTGCATGTGTGGTTAGAATCAACTGCTTGAGGTCTGAAGAGAGAGAGAGATACAGAGACAGACAGACAGAGAGAGACACACACACAACATACACGCACACACACACACACACACACAACATACACGCACACACACACACCACACACACACACACACACACACACACACACACACACACAACAAAACACACAATACGCGCGCGCGCGAGCGCGCGCGCGCAGGCAGACAGACAGACAGACAGACAGAAGAGATGCAGGTATCTGGAAAAAGATCTGCAAGCTGTTTTCGTCATAATAATATAATAATATACTGATAGGCCTGGCTGCTGTTTTGTCTTTAAGAGCGCACATGGATGTGCATGTGTGTGAGAGACAGACAGACAAAGACGGAGGTAGAGAGAGATAACGAGAGACAGACAGTCAGACAGACAGACAGTGAGAGAATGACAGAGAAAGAGAAACGGAGACACAGAGAAGAGAGAGAGAGAGAGAGAGAGAGAGAGAGGAGGAGAGAGAGAGAGACAGAGACAGAGAGACAGAGAGACAGAGAGACAGACAGAGAGAGGGAGGGAGGGACAGACCGACCGCCCGACCGACAGACAGAAAGACAGACAGAGATAGATATAGACAGGAGAGACAGAGACAGAGAGACAGAAAGACAGACAGACAGACAGACATAGACAGAGAGATAGAGACAGAGGCAGGGAGGCAGAGGCAGAGACAGAGAGACAGAGACAGAGAGAAAATAGAGAGACAAAGAAAAGAGAGAGAGAAGAGAGAGAGAGAGGGAGAGAGAGAGAGAGAGCAAACAGACAGACAGACAGACAAACAGGAAGACAGACGGAAGAGAAGCAGGTTTCTTGAAAAAGATCTGCAAGCTGTTTTCTTCATCATAATATAATTATACTGATAGGACTAGCTGCTGTTTTGTCTTTAAGAGCGCACATGTATGTGCATGAGAGAGAAGAGAGGGAGAGAGGAGAGAGACAGAGCGGGAGAGAGAGAAAGAGAGAGAGAAAGACAGATAGAGATAGAGACAGAGGCAGAGACACAGAGAGAGACAGGCATTCACATAGAGAGACAGAGAGAGACAGACAGAGACAGAGACAGAGAGACAGACTGAGACAGACAGACAGAGACAGACAGAGACAGAGTCAGAGAGACAGAGACAGACAGACAGAGACAGACAGAGACAGACAGACAGACATTCAGAGAGAGGCAGAGAGAGAGAGAGACAGAGAGACAGAGAGACAGAGAGCGAGAAAGAACTAGAAAGACAGACAATCATACTGGTTTATTGTGGTAAGCTTACTACAAGCCCATTCACATCTTGCGCACACGTTAAATCCTGTTCCGCTTTTCGTAAGAGTAGGCCATTGTATGCCGGTGGGAACAGATGACAGAATTTACAAAACCGCATACACACGGGGCCTGGGTGTAAAAAAAGCCAATAAGTGCTTATTCCATTATCCTCGATATAACCGAATAAAAATGAATAAATAAATAAATATCTAGGGGGGGGGGGGGGGGGGGGGGGGCAGTGGGAAGAGGACTGGGCACAAACACATATTAACCAATAAGCAAAAAAAAAAATTCAAAAAAATTCACAACTGCCCAAATAATTATCATGACATGGAATCCATATCATGGTTTAAACAGCCGCAACAGACACCGGTACATTGTCATACTATGATTACTATAATTTTTAGCAGGGCGAGAGACACAAAGGACAAAATATATATTATTTAGTTCTGCTAAAGCTTTATCAGCCATTCAGCAGGATCTCACTCACATAGCTCATTGATGAAAGCGTTTGGTGGTTTTTTTGTTGACAATTTGCGTCATGTGTAAAACCAACTGTAATACCAGGTGTAAGAGGACTTGGCAACTTAGGGCCTATTTGGAAAGGGAGAGGCAGGCGCATGCGCGAGTTGAGAGAGAGAGAGAGAGGGAGAGAGAGAGGAGAAAGAGAAAGAGAGAGAGAGGAGAGGAGAGAGAGGAGAGGAGAGAGAGAGAAGAGAAGAGAGAGAGAGGAGAGAGACAGAGTGAGTAGACAGAGAGATAGACAGGCAGACAGACGGAAGAGAAAAGGAGGTATCTTGAAAACGATCTGCAAGCTGTTTTCATCATAACAATATTATACTGATAGAACAGGCTGCTGTGTTGTTTTCAAAAGCGCATGAATGTGTGTGTGTGTGTGTGTGTGTTGTGTGTGTGTGTGCGTGGTGTGGGGTGTTCGTGTATTGTATGCGTGTGTGTGCGTGAGCGTGTGTGTGTGATCTTTAATTTAACGTCTTTTCACATTAAGTGATATGAGAGAAAATAGTCTGTATGTGTGTGTGGTGTGTGTGTGGTGTGTTGTGTGTGCGTGCGTGAGGTGTGTTGTATGCCTCTTGTGTGTGTTTTTGTGTGTGTGCGCGCGCGCGCGTGTGTGTGGGGGGTGTGTGTGTTGTGTTATTTATCTTCTTTAATTAACCCCTTTTTACTTTTAAGTGATATTAAAAAAATTAGGTGTGTGTGTGCATGTATGTATGCATGTTGTATGTAGTTGTTGTTGTTTGTTGTATGTAGTTGTAGTATGTATGTTGTAGCATGTATGTTGTATGTATGCGTGTATGTATTATGTTGTTTATGTATGTTTTTGGGTTGTGTGTCTGTATTATGTGTTTGTATGTGGTGTATGTATTATGTATATTGTTTATGTTGGTGTATGTGTGTATGTTTTGGGGTTTTGTATGTTGTTGTTGTATGTTTTTTGGGTGATGTATGTATGGTGGTATGTATGTATGTATGATGTGTGTGTAGTAGTATGTATGTATGTTGTATGATGTGTGTGTATGTATGATGTAGCTGTTGTATGTATGTGCGATGTATGTTGTATGCATGTATGTAGTATGATGTATGTTTTTTTATGCGGTATGTTGATGTATGTATGCTGTGGTAGTTTTTGCATGTATGTATGTGGGGTGTGTGTATGTATCATGTGTTGTTGTGGTATGTAGTATGTTGCATGTATGCAGCATGTATGTTATATGTATGTTGTTATATGTATGTATGCATGTGGTGTATGTATGTAGTATGTATGTTGATGTATGTTTATTATGTATGTATGTGTTTGTGTTGTGTGAATGATGTATGTATGTATGTAGTGTGTGTGAAAGTGTGTGTGTGTGTGTGTTTTTGGTTTTTTGGGGTTTTTTATGGCCTTACTTGTCAATGAACCCATTGAGCAATTTCTGTGTTTTTTATCACGCCTTTTGTTTTGTCGTTTTTGCGAAGCGTAATGAGTCTTCTTTTTGTGATTAGAATCAACAGTTGAGGTCTGGAGAGAGGGGAAAAAGAGGGGTGAGAGAGGGGGAGGGAGAGAGAGAGGAGAGGAGAGGGGGGAGATGGGGGGGGGAGGGAAAGGAAAAAAAAGAGAGAGAGAGGGGAGGGAGAGAGAGAGAGATTTATTTTTTTATTTATTTTTTTATTCTTTTTTATCGAGGAAAATGGAATAAGACCTGTGTTTTTTTTTAACCCAGTCCCCTGGGGTATGCGGTTTTTGGGAAAAGTGTTGTCATCTTTTTCCACCGAAAACCAAGGGCCCTACCTTCCAAAAAAGGGGAAAAGGATTTAACTTTGTGCGCAAAATGTTCTGTGCGTTCGACACGGGGCCTGGTTTTTAGTCTATCCCAAAAGGGCTTTGACATTCAGTTCATTTTTTTGGTCAAAATGGGAAGAAAGGGGGGGAGAGAGGAGAGAGAGGGGAAAGGGGGGGAGAGGAGGGGAGAGAAGAGAGAGAGGAAGAGAGAGAGAGAGATTGAGAGGGCAGAGAGAGGAGGAGAGAGAGAGAGAGGAAAAGGAAGGAGGAGGAGGGAGAGGGAGAGAGGGGAGAAGGAAGGAGAGCAAAAGGGGGAGAGAGAGAAAAGAGAGAGAGAATGCGAGGGAGGGAGAGAGAGAAAGAAAGAGAGAGAGAAGAGGAGAGAGAGGAGAGGAGAGAAGAGAGATGGAGGGAGGAGAGAGAGAGGGAAAAACGAGGGAGAGAGAGAGGGGGGGGGGAGAGAGAAAAGGGAGAGGGAGGGAGGGAGAGAAAGAGAAGGGGGGGAGAGGGAGACAACAGAGAGAGAGGAGAGGGAGAAAGAAGCGAGAAAAAATTTACAATGACGTGACAAATTCTTTTAGTGAGAGAGAGATGGTAGAGAGAGAGGGGGGGGGAGAGAGAGGAGGGGAGGAGAGAGGGGAGAGAGGAGAGAGGGGGGGGGGGGAGAGAGAGGGGAAAAGGGGGAGAGAGGAGGAGGGGGAAGGAGAGAGAGAGAGAGAAAACAGAAAAAAAGAGACAACAGACTGACAGGACAGAAAACAGAGACAGACAGACAAAGTATGAGACGACGCAGCGGAAGACAGAAAAGGAAAAAAGCCGTGAAGGGCCTAGGAACAGTCTAACTGCCCAGCCACTGGAACAAAAACCCGATTCACCCCCATGCACAGAAGCAACATATATACAAACCCCCGCCCCCCTCTTTATCTGCATCTGTCAGTTCATTGACAGGTAAAAAGCAAGAGGAACAGAAGAGGAGAAAAATAAAAGACAAGAAAAAGGAGAAACAAGCAAGGCGAAAACAGAGAGATGCCCGGTTAACCAAGTATCGGGCCCTTAAAAAAAGGCAGACCAAAATCTCAATTCCATTAATTCCACCCCCATGCCAGACTCCACTCCCCCAAAAGTCCTTCGGATGAGACTATAAACCGAGGCCCGTGTGCGAACCCACGCAGAACATCTTGCCCACACGTTAAAATCCTGTTCCGCTTTTAGTAAGAGTAGGCCATTGTGTGCCGGTGGGAACAGATGACAATTTACAAAGCCGCATACACACGGGGACTGGATGTAAAAAAGCACATGAGTGCTTATTCCATTATCCTCAAAATAAATAAATTAATAAATAAATAAAAAGACAGACATACAGACGGACTCCAAGAATCAGTCTAAAACTCTACAGACCACAAAATCAACAATTCCCATTCATTCACACCCATACACATGCACAGAAGCATTATAGCTCAGGCAATCTTTATCTATCTTCTGTAAGTTTCCAGACAGGTGCAAAGACAGAGAGACAGAGAAAGAGATGAGAGACAAAGAAACAGATAAAAGACAGACAATGCAGACATACATACATACAGACAGAGAGAAAGAATCCAAGAGTCAGTCTATAACCATGCTCAGACCACTAACTCAACAGCCCAATTCACACCGGCACATGAATAGAAGCGTTGTACCCAAGCCATATCTGTGTCTATCATCTGACGATTTGCATACAGTCATGTGCAGAGACAGAGACAGAGACAGAAACAGAAAATAAGAGACAGAGAAACAGACAGACAGACAGACAGACAGACAGAACACTAATCATTCACACACCCACACATGCACAGAAGCATCGTAGCCCAAGCCAACCTTGCTATCTATCAGCTGTCAGTTGTTTACAGACAGACCTGCTGCACATCAGACAGTCTATCATGTCTCTGGACTTTAAAACACCTGTCATGTAGACACTGAACGTTAGATGGAAGAAAACGCCTGTACTTACTGTCTATTGACACAAGGACGTCCATTGTAGAGGACTGATAGACCTACACCCTCGCCTCCTTCCCCTTCATCCAGTACAGCATTGTAAGAACTGTGTATAAGAGAGTGAGTGAGGGAGAGAGAGAGAGGGGGGGGGGGAGTGAGAGAGGGAGAGAGAGAAAAAGAAAGAGATGAGAGACAGAGAGAGAGAGAGAGAAAGAAAAGAAATAAGAAGAGAAAGAGACAGAGAGAGGAGGAGAGAGACAAACAACAACAAACAGACAGACTGACAGGGACAGAAAACAGACAGACAAAACAAACTCACTGAGCAGACAGACAGACAGACGAACAAACCCGCTGAAGGAGCTAGGAAACGTCTAACATGCCAGCACTGGAACAACAACCTGATTCACACCACACATGACAGAAATCTTTTTATAAAAACCCACGTCCATCTTTATCTCGCATCTGCCAGTTCATAGACAGGTGAAGAGGCAGAGAGACAGAAAGAGAGAAGAATAAGAGACAGAGAATCAGGAGAAACAAGCACAGGCGAAGACAGAGAGACTGTCAGGTAGACACCAAGTATCGGCCTAAAACTGTAAGGTAAAGGAGTCCCATAACCTATAAGGTCGTAGGGGAGCGAAGCGTCAGAGACCTCACTTCTCTAGGGCCAGCATATTGAGGGCGGCGCCCATCTCCTCTCCCTCGCTGCTTTACCTTCCCTGACCCTAAAGAGGGCAGGTACCCATTTACAGCTGGGTGAACTGGGGGAACTGTACTGAAGCCAAGGCGCGCAAACGGTCACCCATCCAACTGGTAACCACGCTCGACGCTGCTTAACTTGGCTGGGGGCCACAAAAATCAACAATCCCATTCATTCACACCCACACATGCACAGACTCCACTCTCCCCAAAAGTCCTTCGGATGAGACTATTAACCGAGGCCCCGTGTGCGAACGCACGCAGAACATCTTGCCCACACGTTCAAATCCTGTTCCGCTTGTAGTAAGAGTAGGCCATTGTGTGCCGGTGGGAACAGATAACAATTTACAAAGCCGCATACACACGGGGACTGGATGTAAAAAGGCACATGAGTGCTTATTCCATTATCCTCAAAATAAATAAATTAATAAATAAATAAAAAGACAGACATACAGACGGACTCCAAGAATCAGTCTAAAACTCTAGGTAAAGTAAAGGTAAAGGAGTCCCATAACCTATAAGGTCGTAGGGGAGCGAGGCGTCGGAGACCTCACTTCTCTAGGGCCAGCATATTGAGGGCGGCGCCCATCTCCTCTCCCTCGCTGCTTTACCTTCCCTGACCCTAAAGAGGGTAGGTACCCATTTACAGCTGGGTGAACTGGGGGAACTGTACTGAAGCCAAGGTGCGCAAACGGTCACCCATCCAACTGGTAACCACGCTCGACGCTGCTTAACTTGGCTGGGGGAAAGCGAGTGCTCCGACCTCTGAGCTATCCCGTCCCCTCTAAAACTCTACAGACCACAAAATCAACAATTCCCATTCATTCACACCCACACACATGCACAGAAGCATTATAGCTCAGGCAATCTTTATCTATCTTCTGTAAGTTTCCAGACAGGTGCAAAGACAGAGAGACAGAGAAAGAGATGAGAGACAGAGCAACATATAAAAGACAGACAATGCAGACGTACATACAGACAGACAGAGAGAAAGAATCCAAGAGTCAGTCTATAACCATGCTCAGACCACTAACTCAACAGCCCAATTCACACCGGCACATGAATAGAAGCGTTGTACCCAAGCCATATCTGTGTCTATCATCTGACAATTCGCATACAGTCATGTGCAGAGACAGAGACAGAGACAGAAACAGAAAATAAGAGACAGAGAAACAGACAGGCAGACAGACAGACAGACAGAACACCAACCATTCACTCACACACACCTCCACATACACAGAAGCATCGCATCCCAGCCAACCTTGCTATCTATCAGCTGTCAGTTGTTTACAGACACACATGCTGCACATCAGACAGTCTATCATGTCTCTGGACTTTAAAACACCTGTCATGTAGAAGACTGATCGTTAGATGGAAGAAAAACGCCTGTACTTGCTGTCTATTGACACAAAGACGTCCATTGTAGAGGACTGATAGACCTTCACCCTTGCCTCCTTCCCCTTCATCCAGGATAGCATTGTAAGAACTGTGTATAGGAGAGCGCTCTTGCCAGAGAGAGAGAGAGAGAGAGAGAGAGAGAGAGAGAGAGAGAGGGAGAGGGGGGGAGAGCGGAGAGGAGAGAGAGAGAGAGAGAGGAGAGGAGAGGGATAGAGAGGGAGCGAGAGAGAGAGAGAGAGAGAGAGAGAGAGAGAGAGAGAAAGAGAGGGGAGAGAAAGAGGGGGAGAGGCAGAGGGAGGGAGGGAGAGGGAGAGGGAGGGAGGGAGAGAGAGGAGAGAGGGGAGAGGGAGAGAGGGAGGGAGAGGAAGAGGGGAAAGGGAGAGAGAGAGAGAGAGGGAGAGAGAGAGAGGGAGAGAGCGAGAGAGAGAGAGAGGGAGGGAGAGGGAGAGAGAGAGGGAGACAGAGAGACAGAGAGGGAGAGAGGCAGAGAGAGAGAGTGAGAGGGAGGGAGGGAGAGAGAGAAAGAAAGCGAGAGATTTTAACATGTACAGACCACCAACTTAACAGCTCAATTCACACCAACACATGAATAGAAGCATTGTACCCAAGGGATATCTGTATCTATCGTCTGTCAATTCACATACAGTCATGTGCAGAGACAGACAGAGAGACAGAAACAGAGTCTAAAAGCAAATCTGAGAAACAGACAGACATGTAGACAGCCACGTAGTCAGAAAAACCCACAGACGGGATAGCCTGGTAGTCAGAGTAATGCGCTGGTGATCTGCTGACCCGTGTTCGAATCTCGTTCAAGAGGATTTTTTCCTCTGGAGTTAACATCAGTGCCAACTCCACTCCCCCCAAAAGTCCTTCAGATGAGACTATTAACTGAGGTTCCCATGTGCGAACGCAAGCAGAACATCTTGCACACACTTCAAAACCCGTTCCACTTTTTGGAAGAGTAGGGCATTGTGTGCCTGTGGGAACGGATGACAAAATTGACAAAACAGCATACACACGGGGACTAGATGCTAAAATAAGCACATGGGTGCTTATTTCATTATCCTCAAAATAAAAGACTAAATAAAAGACTAAAAGACTGAATAAATAAATAAATAAAACAGACAGACTTCAAGAATCAGTCTAACAAGGCACAGACCACTACATCAAAAAAAGCATCCACTCACACCCACACATGAACAGAAGCATCTGTATCTATCATCTCCCACTTCACAGACAGGGGGAGAGACAGACAGAGAGACAGAAACAGAAAATAAGAGACAGAGAAACAGACAGACAGACAGACATAATACCAATCACTCACACTCACACACACACACACACATGCAGAGAAGCATCGTAGCCCAAGCCAACCTCGCTATCTATCAGCTGTCAGTTGTTTACAGACACACATGCTGCACATGAGACAGTCTATCATGTCTCTGGGCCATAAAACACCTATCATGTAGAAGACTAATCATCAAGATGGAAGAAAACGCCTGTACTTACTGTCTATTGACACAAAGACGTCCATTGTAGAAGATTGATAGACCTATCCTCTTGCCTCCTTCAAATAGGACAGCATTATATAATTATAGACATGTACATGACAAAATTTTGAACTAGACAGTCAGAGGCAGACTCTTAAAAAATCAACAGCTCCACACACACACACGCACGCTCGCGCGCGCGCACGCACGCACGCACACACACATGCATACACACACACAACACACATAGATACACACACACACACAACCACACACACACGCGCGCGCACAAAACCACACACACACACAACACACACACACACCACACACACGCACACACACACACACACACACACACGCACACACACACACACACACACCGCATATACACACACACAGACACACACACAGACACACACACATGCACACACATACAACACACATAGACACACACAGACACAGACACACACACAGACACACACACAGACACACACACATATACATACAGAAATGCTTCACCCTATCCATCACTTGTTTTTTGGTTCTATCTCTCGCTCTATCAGTTGACAGACATAGCGGAGACAGCTAGCTAGCGTATCACGTTGCTGAAGCATTAAAAAGACATGTCATGCAGCGACACAAGATCAGATTAAAGGGGGACAAAAAACCATCTTCACACCGAAGAACACAAGGACGTGTATTGTCTTGGACTGGTAGATTGGCCTGCACACATGATAGCATTTGGAAAAGCTGGGTGTTAACTTCAAATGCGTGAGAGAGAGAAGGGAGAGAGAGAGAGAGATGGAGGAGAGGAGAGAGAGAGAGAAGAGAGAGGAGAGAGAGACAAAGGCAGAGCGAGAGACAGAGAGAGACATAGAGAGAGAGACAGCTAGCCAGAAAGACAGAAAGAGACAGAGACAGAGAGACAGACAGTCAGAGACAGAGACAGAGTTAGAGAGAGAGACAGAGAGAGAGAGACAGAGAGAGACAAAGAGAGAGAGAGAAAGCTAGCCCGACAGAATAGAGAGATAGAGACAGAGGGACAGACAGAGTCAGAGAGACAGAGTCAGAGACAGAGAGACAGAGTTAGAGAGAGAGACAGAAAGAGACAGACACACACAGAAACACACACGGCACACACACACACTCCCCCCCCCCAACACACACAACACACACACACACACACACACACACACACACACACACACACACACACACACACACACACACACACACACACACACACACACACACACACACACACACACACACACACACACACCACACACCACACACACGGGGGAGAGAGAGAGAGAGAGAGAGGAGAGAGAGAGAGGAGAAGAGGAGAGAGAGAGAGAGATGAGAGAGAGAGAGGAGAGAGAGAGAGAGAGAGAGAGAGAGAGAGAGAGAGAGAGAGAGAAAGGGGGAAGAGAGAGGGGAGAGAGAGGGGAGAGAGAGGGAGAGAGAGAGACATACACACACTTGAGAGAGAGACCAGATAGGCAGACAGACAGACAGACAGACCAAAAACATAGAGACAGAGACAGAGACAGAGAGACACAGACAAAGACAGAGACAGAAACAGAGTCAGAGACAGAGTCAGAGAGAACGCTGACTGAAAAACAGATATTTTCAGACTCAGTCAACAAACAAAAAACAGGAAGACACAAACCCACTAACATAAATCAACACCCCACCACTCACACCCAGACAATACACACAGTACATGTCTCTCCCTGTCCATTTCTTTTTTTCCTTTCTTTATTATCATTATCCATCTCTTCCAATCTCTTCATAATATATAAATATCAGTTGACAGACATAGCGGAGACAGCTAGCTAGCCTATCACGTTGCTGAAGCATTAAAAGACATGTCATGCAGCGACAGAAGATCAGATTAAAGGGAAAAAACCATCTTCACTCTGAAGAACACAAGGACGTGTATTGTCTTGGACTGGCAGACTGGCCTGCACACATGATAGCATTTGGAAAAGCTGGGTGTTAACTTCAAATGTGTGTGTGAGAGAGAGAGAGAGAGGCAGAGCGAGAGACAGAGAGAGACAAAGAGAGAGAGAGAGACAGCTAGCCAAACAGACAGAGAGAGACATAGACAGAGGGACAGACAGAGTCAGAAACAGAGAGACAGAGTTAGAGAGAGACAGAGAGAGACAGACACACACAGAAACACACACGAGCGCACACACACACTCCCCCCCCCCCCCAACACACAAACACACACACACACGGGGGGGGGGGGGGGGGGGGATAGAGAGATGGAGAGAGGGGGAGAGAGAGAGAGAGAGGAGAGAGAGAGAGGACATACACACATGAGAGAGAGACAGAGAGGCAGACAGACAGACAGAGAAAGACAGAGAGGCCGAGACCGAGAGACCAAGACAGAGAGACCGAGAGAGACAGAGACTGAGTCAGAGAGAACACTGACTGAAAAACAGACAGAGTCAGAGACACAGAGTTAGAGAGAGAGACAGAGATACACACACACACACAAACACAAACAAAACACACCCCCCCCCCCCCCAAACACACACACACACACACGGGGGAGAGAGGGGGTGGGGAAAAGAGAGGGGAGAGAGAGAGAGAGAGAGACATACACACATGAGAGAGGGACAGAGAGAGGCAGACAGACAGACAGAAAGAGAGAAACAGAGAGAACGAGACATAGATACAGAGACAGAGAGAGACAGAGACAGAGAGACAAAGACAAGACAGAGACAAGATTCAGATAGAACGCTGACTGAAAAAACAGATGTGTTCAGACACAGTCAAACAAAAAAACAGGAAGAATTTGGAAAAAAGCTGGGGTGTTAACTTGAAATGTTTTGTGTGTGAGAGAGAGACAGAGCGAGAGACAGAAAGAGACAAAGAGAGAGAGAGAGAGAGAGAGAGAGAGAGAGAGAGAGAAACAGCTAGCCAGACAGACAGACAGAGAGGGACAGAGACAGAGAGACAGAGAGACAGACAGAGTTAGAGACAGAGACACAGAGTTAGAGAGTGAGAGACAGACAGAGACAGACCCCACACACAAACACCCCTCCCCCCCCCCAACACAACACACACATGGGAGAGAGAGGGGGATATATATATATATATATTATATATATATATATATATAGAGAGAGGAGAGAGAGAGAAGTGAGAGAGGAGAGAGGAGATGAGAGAGAGGAGAGATGAGAGAGAGAGAGAGATACACACACATGAGAGAGAGACACAGATAGGCAGACAGACAGACAGACAGACAGAGACAGAGACACAGAGACCGAGACATAGAGACAGAGAGACAAAGACAAGACAAAGACAGAGACAAGAGTCAGATAAAACACTGACTGAAAAAAAAAAATGTGTTCAGACACAGTCAACAAACAAAAAACAGGAAGACACAAAACACTAACATAAATCAACACCTCCACCACTCACACCCAGACAATACACACAGTACATTATCTCTCCCTGTCCATTTCTTTTTTTTTCCTTTCTTTATTATCGTTATCCATCTCTACCAATCTCTTCATATTATATAAATATCAGTTGACAGACATAGCGGAGACAGCTAGCTAGCCTATCACGTTGCTGAAGCATTAAAAAGACATGTCATGCAGCGACAGAAGATCAGATTAAAGGGGACAAAAACCATCTTCACTCTGAAGAACACAAGGACGTGTAGTGTCTTGGACTGGTAGATTGGCCTGCACACATGATAGCATTTGGAAAAGCTGGGTGTTAACTTCGAATGTGTGTGTGTGTGTGTGTGTGTGTGGAGAGAGAGAGAGAGAGAGAGAGAGAGAGAGAGAGAGAGAGAGAGAGCTAGCCAGACAGACAGAGAGAGACAGAGAGACAGAGAGACAGACAAAGTCAGAGACAAAGAGTTAGAGAGAGAGACAGAGATACACACACACAAACACACACACACACACAACCCCCCACCCCCCAACAAACACACA
>CM054138.1:27143461-27150961 GCA_028751875.1 Rapana venosa
TTCAGTTATCGATGTCATCTAACTGCCGAGGCCCTACACTAAAATGTTGTTATGTTATGAAATGCTGTGATGAGATTGCCTTCAGCCATGACAAGCTCACAACATAGCAACCTGTACTTTACTATAAAGGAGAGAAGAAAAAAAATCCACTGAAGTCGGAGCATGGCTGCCTATAATTATGGCGAGGTATACTTAAAAACAGTCATACACTCAAAACTTCTCATTCAATAGTGTGCAATTTCAATCTGACGGTGATTCCCAGGTGGGGATGATGAGTGAGTTAGAGTGCATGTTCTGGGTGACCCCCAGAGTGTTAACCTGGGGAATGCAGAACAACAACAACACCAACACCACCACCAACAGCAGTAGCAGCAGCAGCAACAACAACAATAACAACAACATACGATTGGTGCACCTAGGAGCTCTAGCTCAAGAAAGAAAAATGTCAATTAAAAAGTTTTAAAAAAAGAAGAAAAAGAAAAAAAAAGAAAATCTTAGTTTTCATTATCTTATGCAGCACTCGTTTAAGTATGTAGACGTCCCTTGTACCGGCACTATTATCTGTACTCTCATATTTTACGAGCAATAGCGCCGAGCCTTTATCAGTAAACACCCCCCACCCCACACCACTACCACTACCATCACAACCACCACCACCACCACCACTACCACCAGCATCACCACCACCCCCACCACCACTACCACCACTACCACTACCACCACCACCACCACTACCACCAGCACCACCACCAACACATTGATAGGGTTGCCTTGAAAGTAAAGCTATGCAGACCCCCTTCACCAGACTGCAAAGATAAGACTGTTAACTTGTTGCTGCACATACAGCATAGGAAGGATGGGAATGAGGGTATGTAGCAAGGAAGGAAAGGAGGGAGGAAGGAAGGGAGGGGGAGGGAAGGAAACAGATGCTATGTCCTTGAATGGATTCCTTGTCGTTGACTGGATTAAAAACGTTTAACTGCGCAGAACCCGGTAAAAAGTAACTTGCGAGTTGTTTTTAAAAATTGCTTTTTTGCACATCGTTTGGGTGTTGTTTTTTATGGACTCACTTGAAAACATGATCTAAAATAACGACAATAAAACTGTATTAGAATCAGTAAAAGATGAATATTGAGACTACGAACGTAGAATTAGCTATAATAATAATATTAATGATACTACTACTACTACTACTACTGGTTGCGGGAAATGTATTCAGGCATCATGTTAGTTTGCTATGCCTTTCCTGTGTTGTGAATGCTTTTTCACTTTTCATGTCCATAATTTGTACTCTTTCATTTTGGAGCGAATTTGTGTGTGAGTATTTGTCACACGCCCACATCCGCAAGTAGTGGTTTTGTTAAATTTCATGTACCCCTTGGGTTTTTTTCTTGAAATAAAATCTTGAATTGAATTGAATCGAATTACTACTACTACTATTCAGATCGTAAGCTTCGGACAACATCAACAACAACAATCTTACAATTAGTGAAGCTTGTTACAGAATCTGTATGCCTGCCTATTGGCTAAATCTGATGAAAGCCGTCCAATCAGAGGGAGCTATATGGCGGGGACTGTCGGAAAAGATCTGTACAAGGCAACCCTTTACCCATGATGGCGATGGGCTAAACGCGGTAAGATTTCTTTTCTACTGGTGTAAGCAGAGAGGTAGACACTGATATCATTGTGGTAGGGGACGGGATAGCCTAGTGGTTAGAACATTGCGCTCGCAATCTGACTGCGAGGGTTCAATTCCCGTTCAAGGGGATATTTTCCCTTGGAGTTAACATCAGTGCCGACTCCACTCTCCCCCAAAAGTCTTTCGGATGAGACTATAAACCGAGGCCCCGTGTGCGAACGCACGCAGAACATCTTGCGCACACGTTAAATCCTGTTCCGCTTTTTGTAAGAGTAGGAGGCCATTGTGTGCCGGTGGGAACAGATGACAAAGTTTACAAAACCGCATACTGGATGTAAAAAAGCACACAAGTGCTTATTCCATTATCTTCGATATAAAAGAATAAAATACAAAAATACAAAAAAAAAAAGTAGACCTTGGTGGATAAGAACAGCGACTTTTTCTTCGCTGTCGTTTTTGGAACGCTCAGACGGGGAACAGTGACTGGGTGAGAGTGGAAGAAAAGAAAAGAGCACCTCAGCAGTAGGGTGGTTGGTGGGATGGTGCTTGCTGTAGCTCGTGAAAGGTTGTTTTTTTTTATTGTTCTGGAGCAAGCTTGATGCGGTTAGGTGGGATGTCTGTCTACAAAGGCCCGTAATAACACGAAAAAAAAAAGGAGAGTATCTGTTCTTAATCTCGTTGCCCCACAATTAGAGAGAGAGAGAGAGGGGGGAGAGGGAGAGAGAGAGAGAGAGGGATGGAGGGGGAGGGAGAGAGAGCGAGAGAGAGAGAGGGAGGGAGGGAGGAAGGGAGGGAGAGAGCGAGAGAGGGAGGAGGAGAGAGAGAGAGGGAGGGAGGGAGAGAGAGAGGAAGGGAGGGAGGGAGAGAGAGCGAGAGAGAGAGGGGAGGGATGGAGAGAGGGGAGAGAGAGAGAGAGAGAGGGAGAGAGGGAGAGAGAGAGGGGGAGGAGGGGAGGGGGAGGAGAGAGAGAGAGAGAGAGAGAGAGGGAGGAGTGAGAGAGAAAGAGAGAGAGAGAGAGGGGAGAAAGAGAGGGGAGAGAGAGAGAGAGGAAGAGAGAGGAGAGAGAGAGAGAGAGAGAGAGAGAGAGAGAGAGAGAGAGAGAAGAAATTAAATGAAGTGAGAGGGAGAGAGATGAAATGAAATGAAATAAAATGAAAGTGAGCGTAATAAATAAGCTTTTTTCGTTTCTTGGGATTGTTAACTGGGCAACTCTGGAAGACGAGACATATCATAAAAGTGATGATTACTGCTAAAGAGCAGATCAAGTTGTTATCAAAAGTGCACATCAGACTGGTTTTAAAAGCACGGGTTTCTAAACAAGATACACCCATTTCTAATTAATAGAGTTCAAATAGCTTAGATAAGTGGTCGTTAAGAGTAAACATTTCGTCTTTTTAAAGTTTGTTTGTTTCATTGCTTTTTTAAAATTAGTTTCTTACTTTCTTTTTTCTTTCTTCTGTTGTTACTTTTTTTTTTTCTTTCTTGCTTTCTATTGTTTGTATGTTATTCTTTCGCTTTGTGCTCGTTTCTTTAAGAGCAAAATCTTTGCTTTCTTTCTTTCTTTCTTTTCTTTCTTTTTTCTTTCTTTCTTTCTTTCTTTCTTTCTTTCTTTCTTTCTTTCTTTTTTCCTTCCTTCCTTTTTTGTTTTTTTCTTTCTTTCTTCCTTCCTTCCTTTCTTTCTTTCTTCTTTCTTCCTTCCTTTCTTAATTCCTTACTTCCTTCCTTCCTTCCTTCCTTCCTTCCTTTCTTTCTTTCTTCTTCTTCCTTTCTTTCTTTCTTTCTTTCTTCCTTCCTTCCTTTCTTTCTTTCTTTCTTTCTTTCTTCCTTCCTTCTTAATTCCTTACTTCCTTCCTTCCTTCCTTCCTTCCTTCCTTTCTTTCTTTCTTCCTTCCTTCCTTTCTTTCTTTCTTTCTTTCTTTCTTCCTTCCTTCCTTTCTTTCTTTCTTTCTTTCTTTCTTCCTTCCTTTCTTAATTCCTTACTTCCTTCCTTCCTTCCTTCCTTCCTTTCTTTCTTTCTTTCTTCCTTCCTTCCTTTCTTTCTTTCTTTCTTTCCTCCTTCCTTCCTTTCTTTCTTTCTTTCTTTCTTTCTTCCTTTATTCCTTTGACAGACAACAATAGTTGCTGTTTGAGCATTGAAAGAAGAGGAAGAATTCTGAAGAAGAAGAATTCTGAAGAGAAGAATTCTGAAGAAGAAGATTTCTGAAGAGAAGAATTCTGAAAAAGAAGAAGAATTCTGAAGAAGAAGAAGAAGAATGCTGAAGAAGAAGAAGAATAGAGAAGAATTCTGAAGAAGAAGAATTCTGAAGAAGAAGAAAAAAAATAGAGAAGAATTCTGAAAAAGAAGAAGAACTCTGAAAAAGAAGAAGAAGAAGAAGAAGAAGAAGAAGAAGAAGAAGAAGAAGAAGGAGAAGAAGAAGAATTCTGAAGAAAAATTCTGAAGAAGCAGAAGCAGAAGCAGAAGAAGAAGAAGAAGAAGAAGAAGAAGAAGAAGAAGAAGAAGAAGAAGAAGTAGTAGTCAAAATGCATACAGATCGTGGAGCATGGACTTTAATTTTTTTTAAATTGTTTATTTGATTATTTTTGTGTTTTTTCTCGTTTCATTTGTTAGGTTGCTTTTGTTTTTGTTGTTGAGTGGTTCACGCGTCTCTCTACATACCTTCCACCTTTCTAATCCTTCGACGTTTCACCCCTCAAGCAAAAGAAAATACTCCATCGTATAATTATAGTATTATGGTCTTCAGCCAGTTCACTAGATCATTCATTCTCTGTGGACAATCCTGAACCCCCACCCCCCCCCACCCCTACCCCACCCTCCATCAATCTTACCGCCTATAGTTCATTCTGGGCTGCCTGCCTCCTTCTTTTCCCGATCTGTCTGGCAAGTAATCCTTTTTTAAGGCGTCAGTTTACTTGTTCTGACGTTTAGAAACCTCAATATTCTGTCCCAGGCAGGAGAGAAGGAGGTGTTGATAAAGCACAGCGCACAAATCCAGCATCTCTCAGCCAAGAGTGCTAAATTATTTAACGCGCCCTTTCCTGTTAGGGGACGGGATAGCTCAGTGGTCGAAGCACTCGCTTTCCCCCAGCCAAGTTTAAGCAGGGTCGAGCGTGGTTACCAGTTGGATGGGTGACCGTTTTCGCGCCTTGGCTTCAGTACAGTTCCCCCCAGTTCACCCAGCTGTAAATGGGTACCTGCCCTCTTTTGGGTCAGGGAAGGTAAAGCAGCGAGGGAGAGGAGATGGGCGCCGCCCTCAATACGCTGGCCCTAGAGAAGTGAGGTCTCTGACGCCTCGCTCCCCTACGACCTTAATATAGGTTATGGGACACCTTTACTCTTTTTAAACTTCCTGTTACCTAGTCTAAGTGTGGTCAGTTCCTGCTATATATTTAGCGCCAGCTGCCCCTCCGACTGGGCTGGGCTGGGATGGGATGGGATGGGATGGATAGCAGCTGAGAGCAGTTGAAAGTGGGGGAAACTGGCAGCCTGTGAAAGTCGCAGTATTTAACGCCTTTGAGTTCTCAGTCAGAGGGTTTTGTTTTGCGGGTTCAGAAATAACTTGGAATGGATTGATGGTCTTAGAGGTAACGCACATGCCTGGAAAGCGAAAAGTCCGGGTTCAAAGTGTGTGGTGGTTTGAATCCCGTTTGTGCCCGACACCTTTCCCCCATCCATTAGACCATGAGTGGTGGTCTGGGTGCTAGTTTTTCAGATGAGACAAGAAACCGAGATCCCTTGTGTTTATTTTATTTTATTTTATTTATTTTACTCTTTTATTCTTTTATTTCGAGGATAATGGAATAAGCACTCATGTGCTGTTTTTTACATCTAGTCCCCGTGTGTATGCGGTTTTGTAAATTTTGTCATCCGTTCCCACCGGCACACAATGGCCTACTCTTTCGAAAAGCGGTACAGGATTTAACGTTTGCGCAAGATGTTCTGCGTGCGTTCGCACACGGGGCCTCGGTTTATATAGTCTCTTCCGAAGGACGTTAGACATATTTACAGCACTTACAAGAACCCCACGGCAACAAGAGAGTTGTCCCTGGCAAAATGTTGTAGAAAGAAAGCCACTCTGATGGAGAAACAAAGACAAGTCGCAGACAGGAAAAGGAAACAAAAATAATAGAGCTCCGTGGTTCAACAACAGTGAGATTTTTGTGTATGCGACTGTGTTTTTTCCCCACCCACAATTAAGGTAGCCAAATTCCGACTTCGGGGATGTGTAGAACAACAGTTAGCCTAATGATGGAAAGTTAAGACTATTCAGAATACGTTTTCCTAGCACTTTCAGTTTCCAATAAGCCTTCTCCTTCCCTTACTGTCAGTCAATCCTGTCTTACTCTTTCTTTCCGACCCACGCACAGTGAAACAACCGCATTCACACGGGGACTGGATGTAAAAAAAAGCAACTGAGTGCTTATTCCATTATCCTCGATATAAAAGAAGAAATAAATAAATAAATAAAAATTAAAAAAACCCTGCCAACTAGCCCACTTCATGAATAATCGACTCTCTTGTTTTGCAAACCACATGCTCACATCTTTGTTTTTGTTTTTATAACAACCATCTCTTTGTGTCATTTTCTGCGCTGTCTCTCTCTCTCTCTCTCTCTCTCTCTCTCTCTTCTCTCTCTCTCTCTCTCTCTCTCTCTCTCTCTCTCTCTCTCTCTCTCTTATATATATATATATATATATATATATATATATATATATATATATATATATATATATATATAATACATACATTCAGTACTATTTCTCATTATCAGTACCCCCCAAATTTACAGCCAAATAGTGCATGGCTTCTAATCAGAGAACAGGAGGACCAGACATTGATACGAGTTCTGCTGAAACGTGAAGACTCAGTAGATTTCTTCACACCAGTGGCACGTGCAGAGATATGAGTGACAACCAGTCCTTCCCCCTCCCCCTCCCCCTTCCCCCCCTTTTTTTTGTTGGAGGAACATACAGGCTACACTCCGGTGTTGGCTTGCAAGGTCATGTAGTATTTTGTATAGAGTGCCAGTCAGAAAAAATATATTGGCTAGTTCTCACAGATTTTTTTAAAATATGAAAAAATGCACTGTGTATTTGATTTTGGGATTGAGGCCATAGATTAACACCAGGTAGTGATGATAAAGCGGGAAATGATTATGAAATAAGGATTGCTCGTGTTCCTACAGTGTTGACCCCGCACATACAGATTGTGGTGAGGCAGCTAGCAGACGACTAAGGGCTAAGGGGGGTATAGTGTTTACTGGAAGATTAAAAAAAAAAAGTTCAATCCCAGCAAATGCGTTCGTATTGTCCTGAGTTTTGAGTCAGGAGCTGGTCCTTTTACAAAAAAAATAGTTTATATTTCTGTGGATGCCTTAGTACGAGCAGTACGAATGGAAGAACGAAATGTGAAAATCGAAGGTAAAGTGCCAGAATCTAACTGTATTGTGTAACCAAAGTGAAGAGTAGGGTAACGCCAAAAAACGGAAAGAGAGAGTTGAGCAAAAGCGAACGGCTATATTCACAGAACCTTCGAAGCCAGCCACAATTATTTTGCCTTGCTGGTTTAGACAGAACATACAAGATACGTAGAATATGGAAAGTCCGTAATTTAAATTTCTAATAGTCAACCTGGGAACAGATGACAAACTTTACAAAACCGCATACACACAAGGACTAGACGTAAAAAAACCCACATGTGTGCTTATTCCATTATCCTGGAAAAAAGATCTCTCCCCTCCCTCCCATCCCCCCTACACCTCCCCAAACTTATAGACCCAAGCTGGTAGTTCGGTGCTAAGTCTTTCAGATGGACTGGTGTGAACTGTGGTCTTGTGTGCAGTATTTGTACAGCGCGTGAAAGA
>CM054138.1:27155961-27160961 GCA_028751875.1 Rapana venosa
GAAAGAGACAGAAAGAGAGAGAGAGCGAGCGAGCGAGATATTTTTTTATTTTATTTTATTCTTTTATTGAGAGAGGAGAGAGATAGAGATAAGAGAGAGAGAAGATGAGAAGAGAGAGAGAGAGAGAGAGAGAGAGAGAGAGAGAGAGAGAGAAGAGAGAGCTAAACAAAGAGATGAAGAGTAAACGCAGAGAGATGATGGCCCATGCCCAAAGCTTCGTCAGTTACCTGATGTAAGCTAAGTGTCAGACCTTACATTTAGAATATTGTTATGCTGTAAAATGCTACATTAAGATTGTCTTCATCCAAAAACAAACTCTGAGCATAACGTAACACCGGCACTTTCCTTTCATCAAAAGAACAGACAGAAACAGTCTTCTAAAGTTGGAATGCACTTCCTATTGGGGTGAAGTAGTTGGAAATAGCCTTACACACAAACTTTTCATCCAGTGTGAATCTACATTTAAGATCTCACAGTGATTCCCAGGTGGGATAAGTGAGTCAGTAGTGCATAATAATTTATATTATTATTCTGGGTGACTCCCAGGGTGTTCAATTTGAGAAAGCACACAACAGCAGCAGCAGCAGTAACAACAAACAACAAAAACAACAAAGCAGCATCAGCAGCAATAACAACAAACAACAACAAAAACAAAGCAGCATCAGCAGGAATAACAACAAACAGCAACAAAAACAACAAAGCAGCATCAGCATAACAACAAACAACAACAAAAACAACAAAGCAGCAGCAATAACAACAAACAAAACAAAAAAAACCAAAGCAGCAGCAATCACAACAAACAACAACAAAACAACAGCAGCAGCAGCAATAACAACAAAAGCAACAGCAGCAGCAGCAATAACAACAAAAACAACACACAGCAGCAGCAGCAGCAATAACAACAAAAACAACAGCAGGAGGATGTTTCTAGGGTTTTCTTTTATTAGTTTGCTTTCGGGGGGGGGGGGGGGGGGGGGGGGGGGGGGGTTGTTGGGGGAGGGGGGGGGCTGCTTTGAAAAGGGTTATTTCCCCATGTTTCTACTGTGAGACTATATAAGTGTTGGGTTATTATTAACATGTATCCCTACGGGCGGGGACTATATAAGTGTTGGGTTATTATTAACATGTATCCCTACGGGCGGGGACTGGATGTAAAAAAGCACATGAGTGCTTATTCATTATCCTCGAAATAAAAGAATTTGTCATTGTCATTGTCATTGTCTCTCTCTTCTCTCTCTCTCTCTCTCTCTCTTCTCTCTCTCTCTCTCTCTCTCTCTCTCTCTCTCTCAGATCGTATGTCGTTGTTCTGCCATGTCTGTCTTGTATGTCAGCGCTTTGATTTTGTTTGCCTTGTGCAAGATTCAGCGTTTTAGGTATTACACGTTTTTGTTATTGTTATTGTCGTCGTCGTCGTCGTCATCATCATCATCATCATCATCATCATCATCATCATCATCATCATCATCATCATCATCATCAATGTACTTGTTTTTCTTGTTCTTTCTTTTCTTTTACGTCTGCCTGTCTGTCTTTATACCTATCTGTCTGTCTGCCTGTCTCTGTCTCTTTCTGTCTCCCTGTCTCTGTCTTTCTCTGTTTTTATGTGTCTCTTTTTTTGTCTGTTCTGTGTCTGTGTCGCTGCCTCTCTCTGTTTCTGTCTGCCTGTCTGTCTTGTCTGTTGCTTGTTTGTCTGTCTCTGTCTCTGTCTATCATCCAACCCCCCCCCCCTATCCCCACCACACACCTCTCTCTCTATTTCTTGGGTAGGGGCACGGGAAATCCAGAACTACGTCACGAGTGACTAATCTAACACGCAGCTCTAAAATTGGCTACGGACGTGTGATTCTGAAACAAAACTGAAAAAAGTAACTACATAAACAGACAGAAAAAAAGCCTACGAATAAAAATTAAAAGAATTAATGATAAAAAAAGGAAATACAAAAATGCCTACACTTACGAAGGAACAGATGAAGTCAAGTCAAGTCGAGGTGAAGTCAAAGTCAATTTAAAAAACAACAACACTTTAATCATCCCATGAAGGGCAACTGACATTACTGACAGGCACATTGATACGTATATCATAATCTCGAAAGACACACGAAAGCTACACTTCATATTGGTTTAAACATTCCAATGAATGAATGAATGAAGAAATGGATACTGAACATTGAACACTGAAAGTAATTTATTGCCAAATAGTAAGTAAATGAACGAATAGATGCATAAACCATAAGCTAGCTAGTCAATGGAAAACTGATTCAAAGTAGAAGTTAGCCGTGAAATTAGGAGAGATAATCAATAAGAGAGAGAGAATCAATGAGAGGGAGGGAGAGTGAGGAGAGGAGAGAGAGAGGAGAGAGAGAGAGAGAGAGAGAGAGAGAATGAGAGAGAGAGAGAGAGAGAGAGAGAGAGAGACTCGAACTCGAAAGATTATTCACAGAAAGGCCATTGGCCCATACATGAAGGGAGGGGGGATGGGGGGGGGGGGGGGGGGGGGGGAGCTGCTTAGTATTTTAGTGAGAAAAATAAGTAACACACAAAAAACCCAAAATGTTATTGTATAACCACAACCACCACAATAAAAATCAGTTACAAAAAATATGACTTAAGAAACCAAGATATCTCTTATTCTAAAGGCTTTACACAAATATAAAGAGAGCGAGAGAGGAGAGGAGAGAGAGAGAGAGAGAGAGAGAGAGAGAGAGAGAGAGAGAGAGAGAGAGAGAGAGGCCTCATTTTAAAAAATCTGTACCCTCCACTCTCCCACCAATGTTCTAATTTCCCAGCGTTGAGATCACCTCCATAGGCCTATGTGTCAAGACTTGTACGAACTCTATAAATCACCATTTTCTATTCATTCATAGACAATTTTAATGTGAACCAAATTTCATCTGTCTCTGTCTCTCTGTGTCTCTGTCTCTGTCTCTGTTTGGCTGTCTGTGTTTCTGTCTCTGTCTCTGTCTCTGTCTGTCTGTCTGTCTGTCTGTCTGTCTGTCTGTCTGTCTCTCTCTCTCTCTCTCTCTCTCTCTCTCTCTCTCTCTCTCTGTCCGTCTTTTCGCTTAATTCGTTATTTACCTATATTTTTTTCTTTCTTTTCCCCCTGTCTTTCGTTCTTTACGTGTCTTTCTTTCTTTCTTTTTCATTCATTCATTCATTCATTCATTCATTCATTCATTCTGTCTTCTTTCCTTCCTTCCTACCTACCTTCCTTTCTTTCCTTCCTCCCTTCTTTCCTTCCTTCCTTCCTCCCTTCTTTCCTTCCTTCCTTCTTTCTTTCTTTCCTTCCTTCTATATTCCTTTTTTTATGCCTTTCTGTCTTTTTCCCTTCTTTCCTTCTTTTTTCCTTTCTTCTTTCTTTCTTTCTTTCTTTCCTTCTTTCTTCCTTCGTTCATTCCTTTCTTCTTCCCTCCTCCCTCCCTCCCTCCCTCCTCCCTCCCTCCCTCCTTCCTTCCTTCCTTCTTTCCTTCCTTCCTCCCTTCTTTCCTTCCTTCCTTCCCCCCTCCCTTCCTTCCTTCCCCCCCATCCTTCCTTCCTCCCTTCTTTCTTTCCTTCTTTCCTTCCTTCCTCCCTTCTTTCCTCCCTTCTTTCCTTCCTTCTTTCCTTCCTTCCTCCCTCCCTCCCTCCCTCCCTTCCTTCCTTCCTTTCTTCCTGTCTGTCGAATTTTCTTAAAGAAAATCTGGCCATCAAAAGGAAAGCCAGTACATTAGACCGCTGTGTGATCTCGGATCGATAGCTGCTGTTCTGTCCTTTACACACTTTCCTGTCTACCTCGCTCCTCCTCTCGTATAACACCTAGCATTTCTCTGTCTGCCTGTCTGCCTGTCTGTCTGTCTGCCTGTCTGCTTGTCTGTCTGTCTGTCTATCTGTCTGTCCCTTTCCCCCGCCGATCTATCCGGTTAATTTAGAGCCTTTTTTGTGCGTCTGTTGGTTGTATGTCTATTCTGATTACTGTGGAATTTTGTGTGTGTCAAGTCAAGTCAAAGTTTTATTTCCAGATGGTACATTGAATAAGCAATGCATTTGCTTTTTTTTTATCATCAAGCCATCTATCTAAGAACAAATTTCTCTCTCTTCTCTCTCTCTCACTCTCTCTCTCTCTCTCTCTCTCTCTCTCTCTGTATGTATGCGCGCGCGCGTGCGCGCGCGCGCGCGCGCGCGCGTGTGTGTGTGTGTGTGTGTGTGTGTATGTGTGTGTGTTATATGTCCTTATTGTTCCATTTCATTTGAAATTTCGGTGAAGTTTGTAACTTTTCCAGTTAATGTGGAGGTTTTTTTTGTGTCCGTTTAACATGCATGCACAGAAACTTTTTCAAATGAGTGGCATTTTTTGGTGCACATAGACTATTTCCATTACTTTGAAATTTGTTATGTATCGACCGCGTTCCAGTTGATGTGAAACGTTGTCTATTGTTTGGTCAGGGTAGTTAGTCTGCAGATACATTCTGTTAACTTCTGAACAATTCCATTATCATCTAACATTCATCCATTTTATTCATCTATTTTTTTTTTAAAACATCCATTTGATCTAACATCTTTTGCATCCTTCTTTATATCCTCCTCCTCCTGCGCGCGCGCGCGCTCATACACCACACACACACACACACACACACACGCACACAGACATACACACACACGTACACCATGGATTGGCGCATACAACTGGCAGTCAGACAGACAGACAAAGGCATAGATAGATAGACAGAAAGACAGACAGACAGACAGACAGACAGACAGACAGAAGACAGACAGACAGACAGAAAGACAGACATACAGACAGACAGACAGAAGAAGACAATGAGATAGGCAGACAGACACACTGAGATACACACACACACACACACACACACACACACACACACACACACACACACACACACACACACACACACACACACACACACACACACACACACACACACACACACACACACATACACACAAACACATGAACAGGCATAAATACTTGCAAACGCGCGCGCGTGCACGCACCCATTCACCCG
>CM054138.1:27165961-27173461 GCA_028751875.1 Rapana venosa
ATGACATTTCTTGGGGTCTCTTCTCTCAGTTTCCAGACAGCGCCAACAGAGAAGAGAGAACAGAAGGGAAAGGACAAGAAAGACTCAGTCATCTCATTTTTGTTGACGTCTATATTGAGAGTATGCATGTGTGTGTGTGTGTGTGTGTCTGTAACTGTGCAAATGCGGGTGCATGTGTGCATGTGTAGGTGCGTGTATGTGTGTTTGTGTATGTCAAAGTCAAAGTCAAAGTCAAAAACACTTTAATCATCCCATGAAGGGCAATTACAATACTGACAGGCAGATTGATACACATCAAATATATCAAAGACACAAAAGCTATATTTCATATTGGTTTTCAAATAAAATGTCACGAACACACACACACACCAACACACACGCGCGCATGCGCACACACACGCAACACCCGCACGCACGCACACACATCAATTGTGAACACAATTTTAAACCCATTGACTAGAAGACATAAAAACTTATTTTTACGCACGCATATACGCAGCACGTACACACGCACGTACGTGTGTGTGCGAACACGCCCACGCACACCCACACCATACACCATATGTGTGTGTAAGAGTGAGAGAAAGAGAGAGAAAAGATCAGAGGGAGGGAGGGAGGATGGGAGAGAGGGAGGGAGAGAGAGAGAGAGAGAGAGGGGGGGAGGGAGGATGGGAGAGAGGATCGGAAAGAGAGAGAGAGAGAGAGAAAGAGAGAGAGAGAGAGAGTAGTGTGTGTGTATAGCATGTCCTTCGGCACTTGAGCCTGCACACATGGAATTTTAGCAGGGTCAGCGCAAACAAAACAAAAAAATGAAGAAAGAAAGAAAAAAAAAGGGCAACTCAAGTTGGATCCGCGATGTCTCAGCTATTATGGCGGCAGTCAGCATGGCACGAGAAGGGATCCTATGTGCCAACAGTCCACAGTGCAGAGGACGTGACATTCACTCTTGGTTGCTGCTGCTGCTGCTTTTAGACATCCCAGGTCATTGACTCACATCAGCTTGCTAGATTTTGTTGTTGTTGTAAATAGCCTTTCTCTTTTTTTGTCTTTTAGAATCACCAGGGTAACCTAATTATATTAAAAAGAGAAACAAATCAAAGATGTGATATATAGGCTAGTAGTCTAATTTCTGTTTCTGGAGAGAGAGAGAGGAGAGAGAGAGAGAGAGAGAGAGGAGAGAGAGAGAGAGAGAGAGAGAGAGAGTGTGTGTGTGTGTGTGTGTGTGAAATTTAATTTTCAATATCTTTAACAAAAATTGTGATATTAGACAAATGAAAAGAAAGGTTGAATGTGGAGGGGAAAATGCATACAAATGCATGTGTGTGCACGTGTGCGTGCGCACATGAGCGTGCGTGTGAATGCTGCATGCCTATGTGCATGTGTGTGGTCTGAATCCTTGATCCTGAAGCCAGCACACGCGAAACATAGTAGAAATGGGATATGCAACACAAATAAACAAACGAAGAAGATCCAGATGGATCCGCGATGTCTCAGCTTTGCTGGCAGTCAGCACGACAGGAGAAGGGATCCTATGTGCCAACAGTTCACAGTGCAGAAGACGTGACATTCACTCTGAGTGGCTGCTGCTGCTTTTACACATCTCAGGTCATTGACTCACATCATCTTGCTAGTTTTTTTGTTGTTCAAATGATATTTTTTTAGGGGTGTCTTTTCTGGTGTACTGGATAATGCGAATAATGAACAGAAAAACGAAGGGATAGGATATAAAGAAGACCTAGTCATCTCATTTTTGTTGATGTATATTTTGAGAGTATGTGTGTGTATGTGTTGTGTGTGTGTGTGTGAGTGAGTGAGTTTGTGTGTGTGTGTGTGTGTGTGTGTGTTTGCTTGTGTGTGTTTCTGTAGGCGTTCGTGCATGTGTGTGTATGTGTGCGTGTGTGTATGTATGTGTGTGTGTGTGTGTGTGTGTGTGTGTGTAGGCGTTCGTGCGTGTGTACACATGTATACCTGCGTGTGTGCAATCATATGTATGTATGTGTGTGAGAGTGAGTATGAGTGTGTGTGTGTGTGTGTGAGAGAGAGAGAGAGAGAGAGAGAGAGAGAGAGAGAGAGAGAGAGAGAGACAGCCAGACAGACAGACAGACAGACAGAGAGCTCAGTTTTGACCAATTGCACTCTGAGGTGATAGAGACAAAGACCATCACAGGTTTTTTCTTACTTAATTAAAAAAACAACAACTTTCACGCCTAGAGATAAATTAACAGTGGAATGAGGTCAGATTATACAAATCTAATGTAACCAGAATTGGCGTTGCCATTAGTGTAGATCGAGTCAGATCTGTGTTGGTTAATACATGTTGAGTGAAAGCTTTTTCAGTGTTGAGCAGGAACAAAAAACCGTCAGATATACGTTATCCAACACTGGTTAATCTCTCTCTCTCTCTCTCTCTCTCTCTCTCTCTCTCTCTCTCTCTCTCTCTCTCTCTCTCTCTCTCTCTCTCTCTCTCTCTCTTCTCACTCTCTCTGTTTCTGTCTCTGTCTGTCTCTCTCTGTCTGTCTCTGTCTGTCTCTGTCTATCTCTGTGTCTCTTTCTATCTCTCTGTCTCTCTGTGTCTGTATTTCTATCTCTGTCTGCTGTCTGTCTGTCTGTCTCTCTGTCTCTCTGTCTCTGTCTGTCTGTCTGTCTGGCTGTCTCTCTCTCTCTCTCTCTCTTCTCTCTCTCTCTCCTCTCTCTTTCTTTTACATATTCTGCCAAAGGAAACCTGACTACAATGAATGCAAAATTCCACGTATATTTACAGAAAAACCCAAAATCGCATGAGAAGGAATTCAGCGCCGAAAATAAGTCAAAGGTTACTTAGGAAGGCTATTCCAGTATCTGATGCTCCACCACAACATGAGTGGAATCGCACCAGAGGTCAATTTATAGTTATTGATATGTCATTGGCATTGACAACATTGTGGTCGAGGTAAAACAGCGGCGATGGAGGTGGCTGGGACACACCCTCCGAATGGGCAAGAACAGACTCCCTCATACTGCGCTGAGATGGGCACCACCAGGGAAGAGGAAACGAGGCAGACCACTCGGCACTTGGAGGAGGACAGTAGAGGAGGAGATGAGAGAGGCGGGCAAGACCTGGAATGAATTGAGCTGGCTTGCCCAAGACAGAAAAGGCTGGAGGGATTTTGTTGGCGCCTTGTGTCCCGGCACATGGGATGAAGAGGATTAAGAAGATATGTCATTAATCTGCAATAAAAAGGCTATCAATACAAAAAAACAGATTGGAAATCGTACAATTCTATGAAAAAGCGATTACAAATTGAAAATGATACACTGCAGGACAGAACACAATGAGAAAGTGACAGTTCAAGTATCCTAATAGGCGGTCAGAATGAGGGCTTGTTTGTTTGGTTTTTTTTAGACAACACGTTTAAAAGCAAAGGAAAAACAAAATTATACCTTGATATTTCATTACGAGGTAGAATAGTGGCTATAGTTTGATAATCAAACAAAATCTCAAAATCGACAACCTGACCCCTTCACCGGCCTAAAATGGCTCATAGCGGAAAAGTGGGTCAAGTGCTAAGCGACTCATTTCGAGGTGGAGCGCCACAATTATTATGGTACCTGAAGGAAAGACTTCACAGACAGCAATACCCTGGCTCTGTGGCCACACACTGTACAGGGATGCCATCCTTTGATCAGGATGTACTGCTGACTGATGAAACACATCTTCTGCCATGATTTCTGCAACAGCATACAACCCGAAGAGGATCCAAGCAACACTGGAAGGAAGTGACCCCAAAATTAGTCGGCGAGGTCAAAGAACAAGCTATCTGATTGGTTGCCAGGCTTACAGTCGAGCGTTGGATGGCTTTTTTTTCTTTTTTTCTTCTTCCATATCCTGCCATGTGACAAAAGGTCAGAAGCCAACACCAAGCACTCTGAAATTGTGGTGTAAGTGGTTTCAATTTTATTATTATGCATTTTTTATTTATTCTTTTATATCGAGGATAATGGAATAAGCACTCATGTGCTTTTTTACACCCAGTCCCCGTGTGTATGCAGTTTTGTCAATTTTGTCATCTGTTTCCACCGGCACACAATGGCCTACTCTTACGAAAAGCGGAACAGGATTTAACGTGTGCGCAAGATGTTCGGCATGCGTTCGAACACGGGGCTTCGGTTTATAGTCTCATCCGAAGGACTTTGACTGCCAATGGTTGGCAGTGCCCTGTTTGTTGCTCAATGGACACAACAGATGCAGTGCTTTAAGAGCTAACCTACTACTTTGCTGAATGCATCTGTTATTTGTGTGTGTGTATGTGTGTGTGTGTGTGTGTGCGTGTGTGGGTGTGTGTGCGTGTGTGTGTGTGTGTGTGTGTGTGAGTAATATAGAGAGAGAGTATGTGTGTGAGAGGGAGCGAGTGTTGTGTGTGTGTGTGTGTGTGTGGAGAGAGAGAGAGAGAGAGAGAGAGAGAGAGAGAGAGCGAGAGGAGAGAGAGAGAGAGAGAGAGAGAGAGAGAGAGAGAGGAGAGAGAGAGAGAGAGAGAGAGAGAGAGAGAGAGAGAGAGAGAGAGAGAATTCTCAGTGGAAGAAGTTTTTGCAAAGTTTTACTGCGTGCATATTATTACTGTTAGTGATGATGATAAAGATGATGATGGCCATCATCATCATCATCATCATCATCATCATCATCATCATCATCATCATCATCATCATTATTACTATTATTACTACCACCATTCCAATATAAAACTATAATTGATATAACCACTATCATTTTTATCATAATGTGATATAACATACGGTGGGAATGGATGACAAAAGTTACAAAACTGCATACACACAGGGACTGGGAGTTTTTTTAAAAAAAGCACATGAGTACTTATTCCATTATCCTCGACATACAAGAAAGAAAATAAACACAAACACACATACACACACACACACACACAAACACTCCCTTGTTATTACTCTTTATTACACACACACACACACACACACACACACACACACACACACACACACACACACACACACACACACACACACACACACACACACACACACACACACACAAAACACACACACACTCGCACGCAACACACAGAGTAGATCTATCTATCTATCTATCTATCCATCTCTTTCATTCAGTCTCCTATTTTAGGGCCGTCTGGTATCACTTAAAGTGGAAAGACGTTAAAATTGAAGACTTACTTACACACACACACACACACACACACACACACACACACACACACACACACACACACACACACACACACACACACACACCACACACGCGCGCGCGCGTGTACATTTTGTACCCATTCCCGACGACTATGACCAGCACAATATCAGCAACACAGTCTATAATAATTCTCTTCAAAGACCAACAAACGCATCCTCACAACAGCAGGCCCATACACATACAGTTGCAACGCGTGGTCGACCTTGTCATCACAGAAGCAATATTTTCCGAACTGAATAAACGATCGCTTCAGAACCTATTCAAAACCGCGCAAGCGTATCTGTAAGTCTTGTTCCAAGCTGGAGGACTATTTCGCTTTCCAATTCACGCCTCTGTACCTCTCTATTCATACGTGATGGCTTTGATGGATGGACATGCTTGGCTGAATCTTGGGCGTGAGCTCGAAGACTACTCTGACTGTCAAAGCTTTCGATAGATATACGCTTGGCTAAATCTTGATGCCAGGTTGAAGATTGCTGAGCCTTTATTGTCATTGACAGACGTGACATTTCTATATACTAGAGCTGTTAGAGCGTGTAAACAATTAAGAATGCGAAAAAGCGCTTTGATGTGTACATACCGTTTGATTTTGAGACAATAATCTTAGGACACATGATTTAAGAGTTGCTTTTGAAGAGCGGTGGTTTAGAGGCAACGCACTTACCTGCCTAGAAAGAAAATAGTCCGGGTTCGAAGTTTATGGTGGTTTGATCCCCGTTTGTGCCTGAAACTGTTCCCCCTTCTGCTAGACCGCGAGTGGTGGTCTGGGTACTAGTCTTTCGTGTGAGACGATAAATTGAGGTCCCGTTAAATAGGCCATGGTAACAAGAGTTGTTCCTGAGAAAATTCTGAAGAAAAAATCCACTCTGATAGGGAAACAAAATAACACACATGCAGATAAGAAAATTAAATTAAATAATGGATGGTGGTGGTGCTCTTGTAGCGACACGCTCTTCCCGGGGGAGAACAGTCCAAATTTCACGCAGGGAAATCTGGCGTGACTTAAAGTGGTATGCAATACAGACACTGGATGAAAATCAAGCACGCACTTATCATTGTTTTGAATTCAGCAATAACACTTTCAGGGGCACGTTTGGGTTTGGATGTTGATTGTGAAAAAACCCTAGTATATCGGGAACTAAAAGTTTACAACATTGATAAGAATCAGGAATGTTGTGAACATATTTGTGGAAGACTAATTTTTCTCATCAATTTTATCTTTTTTACTTTTAACGCAATAACAGTAAGTAGTTAGGAATCAGAAGCAGATTATATCAGTTATTGATTGATAGAAAGTAGGCCCGCTTCATGTCCGAGACTTAACGTAGACTATTCAGGGTTTTACCAGGTTTTGCCACAGATCATATCTTTAACCTTGGCAAATCTTCCCCGGAAAAAGTGGCGAGGTCAAGTCAAGCAGTTGACACATTTTGTAAAAGGTCTTTTGGTGTTCTTGACGTAGCACGCCTTTAGGAATTAAACCACACTACCACTCTCCTCCTCCCCGGTTTATCCCTCGGGGAACTTTTAAGGAACCAGTTTTTATTCATCAAAGGAAGCCGTTTTCACTGGTGTACTACAAGGCACCGTCCTAGGCCTGTCAATTTTACTTTTGGGGTTAAATTGTCTTTTATTAGACAGAGCATAATTATTACCCCCCCCCCCCATATATATAAATTATATATATATATATATATATATATATATATATATATATGTGTGTGTGTGTGTGTGTGTGTGTGTGTGTGTGTGTATACATTAAAAAATCATCAGATGCATAGCAAAAACAAGCTTAAAGCATTTACTTTTTCTTTCGGTAACTTTTCTAAGATCTGAACTACTAGTACAGAGCAGATGAATTAGTGGCTAGAGCAGCATTCTCCTGATCGGAAGCAATCTGGGGGCGATGGTTCGAGTGTATGTTGAGCTGCCTGTGTGAGGTTCATTTTGCTCTTGGATCAAACGCTGGTTCTGATTCCAGTTCCCCCCCAAATCCTTCAGATGAGACTATAAACAAAGAGCCTTTTTGCGAATGGAAGCTTTATATCTTGCACATGCATAAAAAACAATCCGTGCATATTTGGTAAAAGAGCAGGCCAGTTATGCCCTGGTATGGCTGACAAATGAACATGCCCAGTACACATTCTGCGAGCTCGAAAGTCTGTTAGAAGATGCTGAGCGACGGGTCAATACTATCCACTCCATCCTGGAAGATCAAAGCCAAGACCTCCTGTCATAAAGTATTAACTCTTTCTACACACCACTTCACTTTCTTGTGTATGCGT
>CM054138.1:27185961-27188461 GCA_028751875.1 Rapana venosa
TTTATCAAATCATTCATCAGTTTTTATTCATTCATCTCAACATACCTTTTCTTCCTAACATAGTCTTCTACTGTACAAGGGCTTTGCCTTTGGCACTTGGCACATTTGACGAATTGCTACCGAAAGCAGATGACCGCGGGGAATGGAGGAAGCTGGTTGGAAAATCTTCATTGGTGCCCCCCCCCTCTCACGATCCAAGGGAGTAGGGGATAGGTGAAGGTGAAGACATTTCAAACTCATGTTTTTTCAACTTCAAACTGATTTGGTTCTAAAAAATCTAACAATGAGAAATTCGTCCTTGTCTGTTGACTAAACATCTAACAATGAGAAGTTCGTCCTTGTCTGTTGACTAAACATCTAACAATGAGAAGTTCGTCCTTGTCTGTTGACTAAACATCTAACAATGAGAAATTCGTCCTTGTCTGTTGACTAAACATCTAACAATGAGAAATTCGTCCTTGTCTATTGACTAAAAATCTAACAATGAGAAATTCGTTCTTGTTCGTTGACACGGACAAGGACAAATTTCTAATTGTTAGATGTTTAGAACCAAAAAACACAGACAAGGACAAATTTCTAATTGTTAGATTTTTAGAACCAAATCAGTTAAAGAAATCATTCCGAACATTTCGAACGTGATTATTGTATTTTCCCCCGCATTTGACTAAAACTGATTCAAGTTTAGATATAGAATGATTAAAGTAATTCGTTTGTAAAAAAAAAGGTATGAAAATAAGTTGTTTTTAGTTGTTCAAACTGGACAGGTGGAACCACGTATAAAGGTTTTGTGTCATCTGTCTGTCTGTCTGTCTGTCTCTGTCTCTGTCTGTCTGTCTTTCTGTCGGTATTTCTCTCGCTCGCTCTCTCTCTCTCTCTCTCTCTCTCTCTCTCTCTCCTCTCTCTCTCTCTCTCTCTCTCTCTCTCTCTCTCTCTCTCTCTCTCTCCCTACTCCTCTTTCATGTCAGTTATGTTTTTACCTTATCATTCTAATTGTATTCTGTTTCCTATCTTTTAAACTGATGGGTACATTAACAGATCTGTTTACAGACTAGTCATCTTCTTGTTGTTTTCTCGTTTGGCAATTACATCAACTTCCATCCAACTTTCAGATTCCTTTACCGAATACAGGATGGAAGTGGTTGAAAACAATGCATACCAGACTTTCAATTGAAACATAACCCTTTCGCTTTTCTGTAATGTTTCTTCTTGCCCTACAGACGTCATATGTTGTTGTTGTTGTGCGTTCCCAAGCTTAACACTGCGAGTCACCCAGATTTGTGCACTCTGATTCACTCATCCCACCTGGGAGTCACTATGAGATTGAAATTGCACACTGAATGAGAAGTTTGCATGTATGACTGTCTTTATGTACCTCGTCATATGTAGGCAGCCATACTCCGACTTCGGAGGAAGACGTCATATTCTATGTCAGGAGATGGAGAAAGGTGCAACATAGTTTGCCCGTTCTTTGACAAAGAAAATGACCATGTTGTTCACATTTGGTTGACTGGTCTGTTGGTGTAACTTGCTAGTTTAAACCACACCATGACTACTAGAGACACACTGATGAAACCGGCATGTGTGCCAGTTATGCAAAATTAACACACTCACACATGCACTCATGCACGCACACACACACATACACACACGCGCACGCGCGCGCGCACACACACTAACACACACACACTGACTGGAAAATGATACTATCTTGCTGGTTACTGTTTGAGTGGATTTCTAGCATTGTGTATTAAGAAAAATGTGCCATTTTGTATTTTGTAAGATTTTGTATAATTATTAAAATGTGGTCAGGTGTGGTTTTTTTGAGAATCTATCATATCTATAACAGTCTATTGACTCATGGAGAGGAGAGATAGTATGGAATCCTGAAATTGTTAAATTCTTCTTAATATTTCCATCTGATAGATAATTTATTCATTCCCTAATCATTCAAACACATCACCTAAAATTAACAAGCACAGTCTGATTCTGTGCGTCCTTTGGAGTCAGAAAAATAACGCTGAATCAAAACATTATACATCAAACTGTGTCCTTTTTATGCATTTCCTTCAGATAAACAATGCCTCGAATTTGATGCAGTTAACATTAACGACACCATCTGTTATTGAATCTTATGGATTTTTGCAAGCAATAACCCTAATATTTTGTGATTATAGGGGACAGGCTAGCTCAGTGGTCAGAGCAATTGCTTTTCCCAAGCTAATGTTAAGCAGCACCGAGTGTAGTTACAAGTGGATGGGTGAACGTTTGCGCGCCTTGGCTTCAGTCCAGTCTCCAGCTTCACCCAGCCGTAAAATGAGTACCTGCCCTCTTTAGGGTCAGGGAAGGCAAAGCAGCGAGGGAGAGGAGATGGACGCCGTCGCCCTCAATATGCTGGCCCACCCCCCTAGAGAAGCTGAGATCTCTTAACATCTCGCCCCACTACGACCACATAGGTTTTGAAGCAACTTTACTTTCTTCTGCCTTTTATACTACATACAAT
>CM054138.1:27193461-27195961 GCA_028751875.1 Rapana venosa
CAGAGATAATAGCAAAATAAATACGAACGATATGTTTTTAAAAAGGCATATGTTTAGGTTTTTAAAAAATAGATATTTCTGAGGGTCATGATTGACTTACCGAGCTGTACTGAAAAGACAGAAAGAGGTAATCACAATGAATTGATCACTCTGAATTTTCACCAAGACTTTTGTCTTTCTTTTTTTTCAAAAGACATAAAACTGGAAGTTTACACTGTTAAACATGCTGGCGGCATTGATGTCTCGGTTTTGTATATGCGTTGTCCTGTCACGGCTGATGATTAAAAAAGCAACCCAACTCAGATTCCATGATCATGATTATTGACATGTTTGTGTTCCTTGCTCACTTAGTCATTACTCCTGCAATATCTTTCTTCACCAGTCATCTGAATCTATCTATCTATCTATCTATCTATCTATCTATCTATCTATCTATCTATCTATCTATCTATCTATCTATCTATATCTATCTATCTATCTATCTATCTACATATCTGTCAATCTATCAATCAATCTATCTATCTATCTATTTATCTACCTACCTATCTATCTACCTACCTACCTATCTACCTACCTATCTACCTATCTATCTATCTATCTGTCTATCCATCTATCTATCTATCTAGCTAGCTACCTATCTACCTACCTATCTATCTATCTATCTATCTATCAATCTATCTATCTACATATATGTCAATCTATCAATCTATCTATCTATCTGTCTATCTATCTATCTACCTATCTATCTATCTACCTACCTATCTATCTATCTATCTATCTATCTATATATCTATCTATCTATCCATCTATCCATCTATATAAACCGTAGTAGCTGAACGTAGCTCTGGTCTGACCCTCCATCCATATTTCTGCAAGGCACCATCCCTATGCCATATCTCTTACAGCAGACGACAACAACTGATCATAAAGTCAGACTGAATGAGCGTCTCCTCCACAGCGCAATGCACAGACCCTTCAACCACGGCCCTCCGCCTCCCATTGACAGCCTTCATAAATCTGACACACAGGGTGGCCGACTGGACAGGGCTGGCATGCAGAAGGCAGTGTTCTTTGAATGGAATGAAATGGAATAAATATGGAAACGTGTTTGGCTTAGCGGTGTATTCATTGTAGGTCAGGGAATGGAAAAAAAAGATAACGGACATAAAATGAATGGAATCATTGTTTATTTCAAGAAGTTGAATAAGTAAGAGAGAGAGAGCGAGAGAGAGAGAGAGAGAGAGAGAGAGAATGAGAGAGAGAGAGAGAGATAGAGAGAAAGAGAGAGAGAGAGGAGAGAGAGAGAAAGAGAGAAAGAGAGAGTGAGAGAGAGAGAGAGTAGAGAAAGAGAGAGAGAGAAAGAGGAGAGAGAGAGAGAGAGAGGAGAGAGAGAGAGAGAGAGAGAGAGAGAGAGAGAGAGAGAGAGAGAGAGGAGAGAAGAGAGAGAGAAGAGAAAGAGAGAGAGAGAAGAGAGAGAAGAGAGAGGAGAGAAGAGAGAGAGAAGAGAGGAGAGAGAGAGAGAGAGAGAGAAGAGAGAGAGAGAAAGAGAGATAGAGAGAGAGGAGAAGAGAAGAGAAGAGAGAGGAGAAAGAGAGAGAGAAGAGAGAGTGAGAAAGAGAAGAGAGAGAAGAAAAGAGAGAGAAAGAGAGAAGGAGAGAGAGGAAAGAGAGAGGAGAAGAGAGAGAGGATAAGAGAGAGAGAAAAAGAGAGAGAGATACAAGGAGAGAAAAGAGAATCAGAGACTCAACGGAGCAACAAATCAGACACACACATCACGAGCAATCATAACACACACACACCACCACACACACACACACACGCACGCACACACACACACACACACCACGCACACACACACAACGCACACACACACACACGCACACACACAACGCACACACAAGCACACACACGCACATTACACACACACGCACACACACACACGCACGCACGCACGCACGCACACACACACACACACACGCACATAATAATAATAATAATAATAATGTATGGAATTTATATAGCGCTGAATCTTGTAAAGCAACAAATCAAAGCGCTCAGATTTTATTTCATACCACTTTAAGTCGCGGCAGATTTCTCTCCGTGAAATTCGGGCTGCTCTCCCCGGGGAGAGCGGGAGAACGCGTCGCCACTTAGCGCTGCGCCACCCTTTCACCCTTTCACCCTTTTTTTTTTTTTTTTTTTTCTGCAGCTGTATTTGTTTCCCTATCAGAGTGGCTTTTTTCTAAGAATTTTGCCAGGGACAACTCTCTTGTTGCCGTGGGTTTTTTTACGTGCGCTAAATAATTACGTGTAACACACGGGACCTCGGTTTATCGTCTCATCCGAAAGACTAGCGCCCAGACCACCACTCATGGTCTAATGGATGGGGGAAAAATTTCCAGTCCAAACGGGGTACGAACCGCCGCACACTTCAGACCCGGACTTTTCGCTTTCTAGACAGGCGCGTTACCTCTAGACCACCGATCCACCTACACACATA
>CM054138.1:27208461-27218461 GCA_028751875.1 Rapana venosa
TGGAATCATTTAATAACAGGCGTATTTGATCAACTATGAGCATAATGATAAGTATTATGCGTATGTATGAACAGGAGTGAGGTATTGCAAGTCTGCACATACGATCAGATGATCTTGCCAGATAAGTTCAAGTATGAAAATCCCCAATGTCTCACCAAAACTGGAACATCAAACTTCATGATTGTAGAGTTCAGGAAATTATCACCCTATTCATGTAGTCATTTACCTGATGCGCATGTTGATAGGGAAAGGTAGGTTGCTTTAAAACAAACAAAGCAAGCAAACAAACAAAGAAAAAACAAACAACCTTTTTGATACCTTTCTTTAGGTTACAGCAAGCATAGAAATGACAAAAGGTGGAAGCGAAATTTGCAATCATCATTCTAAATTTTCTCCATTTTAATTTTTTTTTCATAATAAGATTTAAAAAAAAAACTCACTCGAAATCTAAATCATTAATTACTCTGATGGCATCCGAGTCTTGTATTTGTTCTCGCTTTGTCCACCCACAACTAATGTTACAAGAAAACCCCATAAAAGACCTCAGCTTTTAATAGCATGTTGGTTAATGCATTCTCCGTGTGTTTTGCCCATACATTACAACAATATCTTTCGCTGCACCCCTGCCGGCGCCAACCCCCCCCCCCCCCCCACAACACACACACACACACTCTGGCAAATGTCAATTCGTATGGAACCACAGTAGCTGAACGCACCCCTAGTCTGATCCTCCGTATTAATGCAAGACACCATCCCCATGCAAAATCTCTCACAGCAGACGACAACAATTGATCATAAAGTCAGACTGAATGAGCGTCTCCTCCAGAGTGCAATACACAGGCTCTTAAACCCCTGCCCCTCCTCCCTCCTCTCCCACCCTCGCCCCCTCCGCCCCCTCTTCCACCTCCCCCCTTCCTCCATTTGGCAGCCTCATAAATCTGCCATAAGTGGTGTGCTAGGCTGGGTTGGACAGTAAGATACATTGGTCTTTGAATGGAATGGAAGAGATAGGGCAACAGCTGTCAAAGGCATAGAAATATAGATGTGTCGTAGTTTTGAGAGTAGAGGAGCAATATTGCAGCGAAATGAAATGTATTGAGCTAATTGTTGTTTTTTTAAAGGAAAAGGAATAAGAATAATAATGTGTGTGTGAGAGAGAGAGAGAGAGAGAGAGAGAGAGAGAGAGAGAGAGAGAGAGAGAGAGAGAGAGAGAGAGAGAGAGTGTGTGTGTGTGTGTGTGTGTGTGTGAGAGAGAGCGAGCAATTTTTAAATGAGCAATTTTTCTTCAGGGAAAATAATCAGCACATAGGTGGGTTGTTGTTTTTTTAATATAAAATCAAGCTCTCAATCAAAATAAGTAAATCAATCAACTAATCACTCAAATTGAGCAATAAATGAAACAAATCTATCAAGAAAATTAAAAACAAAGACTTTTCGTCAGCAAAACTACAGTTTCTACGCATTCAAAAATCAAATGCCATTAATGTTTATATTACAGCAAAAAAATACTGTATCTTCATCATTGGTCATAAAGTCCCATGCATACCATTGGCTTGAGGACATGTGTGATCGAGATTCGAAACAAAACAGATAAAAAGCATTTGCATGTTTTAGTTCTTGTTAAAATCAGAAATGTAAAAGCAAATCATTCAAACAACTAGCTGTGTTGGGTCCTCAAGAGTATAAGATTCAGGGCTTAATGTTTACAGAAGAATAAACACTGACCGAAACACGCTTATTACATTGTCTGGTGGAATTATCATCATCTTTCCTGATCACTTTTTTTGGGTATTCTTTCTTAGAGTGACAACTGGGAACTAAACACAAGCCCTTCTCCCTTCTTTCTTTTATTTTTTTAAGGTTACAGTGCTTCAAAAAGTGCATTTCAAGTGAGTATGATTGTTGCTGTTGTTGTTGCTGTTGTTGATGATGATGATGATGATGATGATGATGATGATGATGATGATGATGATGATGATGATGATGATGATGATGTTGTTGTTGTTGTTGTTGTTGTTGTTGTTGCAATTGTGATTACGTCCCAACAGAAATTTTCACTTTAGGGTTTGTAGTGGGTAAGTCAAGGGGCAAGTGGGTAAGGTAAGGGGTAGATAGGTAAGTTAAGGGGTACGTGGTTAAGTTAAGAGGTAGGTAGGTAAGTTAAGTGGTAGGTAAGTTAAGGGGTAGGTGGGTAAGTTACAGGGTAGGTGGGTAAGTCAAAGGGTAGGTAGACAAGATAAGGGGTATGTGGGTAAGTTAAGGGATAAGTGGGTAAGTTAAGGGATAAGTGGGTAAGTTAAGGCGTAGATGGGTAACTTAAGGGGTAGGTGGGTAAGTTAAGGGTAAGTGGGTAATCTAAGGGGTAGGTGGTAAGTTAAGGGTAAGTGGGTAATCTAAGGGGTAGGTGGGTAAGCTAAAGGGTATGTGGGTAAGTTAAAAGGGAGGTGGTTAAGGTAAGGTGTAAGCGGGTAAGTTAAGGGATAGGTGGGTAAGTTAAGGGGTAGGTGGGGGTAAGTTAAGGGGTAGGTGGGTAAGTTAAGGGGTAGGTGGGTAAGTTAAGGGGTAGATGGGTAAGTTAAGGGGTACGTGGTTTAGCTAAAGGGTAGGTAGGTAAGTTAAGTGGTAGGTAAGTTAAGGGGTATGTGGGTAAGTTAAGGGGTATGTGGGTAAGTTAAGGGATATGTGGGTAAGTTAAGGTGTAGGTGGTTAAGTTAAGGGATAGGTGGGTAAGTTAAGGGGTAGGTGGGTAATCTAAGAGGTAGGTGGTAAAGTTAAAGGGTCGGTGGGTAAGGTAAGGGGTAGGTGGGTACGCTAAGGGGTAGGTGGGTAAGTTAAGGGGTAGGTGGGTAAGTTAAGGGGTAGGTGGGTACGCTAAGGGTAGGTGGGTACGCTAAGGGGTAGGTGGGTAAGTTAAGGGGTAGGTGGGTAAGTTAAGGGGTAGGTGGGTAAGTTAAGGGGTAGGTGGGTAAGTTAAGGCGTATGTGGGTAAGTTAAGGGGTAGGTGGGTAAGTTAAGGGGTAGGTGGGTAAGTTAAGGGATAGGTGGGTAAGTTAAGGGGTAGGTGGGTAAGTTAAGGGGTAGGTGGGTAAGTTAAGGGTAGGTGGGTAAGTTAAGGCGTATGTGGGTAAGTTAAGGGGTAGGTGGGTAAGGTAAGGGGTAGGTGGGTAAGTTAAGGGGTAGGCGAGTAAGTTAAGGGATAGGTGGGTAAGTTAAGGGGTAGGTGGGTAAGTTAAGGGGTAGGCGGGTAAGTTAAGGGGTAATTGGTTAAGTTAAGGGGTAGGCGAGTAAGTTAAGGGATAGGTGGGTAAGTTAAGGTGTAGGTGGGGGTAAGTTAAGGGGTAGGTGGGGGTAAGTTAAGGGGTAGGCGAGTAAGCTAAGGGATAGGTGGGTAAGTTAAGGGGTAGGTGGGGGTAAGTTAAGGGGTAGGTGGGGGTAAGTTAAGGGGTAGGCGAGTAAGTTAAGGGATAGGTGGGTAAGTTAAGGGATAGGTGGGGGTAAGTTAAGGGGTAGGTGACGGTAAGTTAGGGTGTAGGTGGGTAATTTAAAGGGTAGGTGGGTAAGTCAAGGGGTAGGTGGGTGATTTAAAGTGGTAGATGGGTAAGTTAAGGGGTTGGTGGGTACGCTAAGGGGTAGGTGGGTAAGTTAAGGGGTAGGTGGGGGTAAGTTAAGGGGTAGGTGGGTAAGTTAAGGGGTAGGTGGGTAAGTTAAGGGGTAGGTGGGTAAGTTAAGGGGTAGGTGGGTAAGTTAAGGGGTAGGTGGGTAAGTTAAGGGGTAGGTGGGTAAGTTAAGGGGTAGGTGGGTAAGTTAAGGGGTAGGTGGGTAAGTTTAAGGGGTAGGTGGGTAAGTTAAGGGGTAGGTGGGTAAGTTAAGGGGTAGGTGGGTAAGTTAAGGGGTAGGTGGGTAAGTTAAGGGGTAGGTGGGGGTAAGTTAAGGGGTAGGTGGGTGTAAGTTAAGGGGTAGGTGGGTAAGTCAAGGGGTAGGTGGGTAAGTCAAGGGGTAGGTGGGTAAGTTAAGGCGTATGTGGGTAAGTTAAGGGGTAGGTGGGTAAGTCAAGGGGTAGGTGGGTAAGTCAAGGGGTAGGTGGGTAAGTCAAGGGGTAGGTGGGTGATTTAAAGTGGTAGATGGGTAAGTTAAGGGGTAGGTGGGTAAGTTAAGGGGTAGGTGGGTAAGTTAAGGGGTAGGTGGGTAAGTTAAGGGGTAGGTGGGTAGGTTAAGGGGTATGTGGGTAAGGTAAGGGGTACATGGGTAATTTAAGGGGTGGGTAAGCTAAAGGATAGATGGGTAAGTTAAGGGGTAGGTAGGTAAGTTAAAAGGGTATCACCATTTCTTACCCATGCATGAGATCACGCTCATAAGAAGGCACTCAACTCGTTTCCAAGAGCTGGCTTTGTACTGACCTGTAGCACACGTCGTTTTGGTTTTATTCCTGTTTATTGCAGAATGGACACAGGATGCAATATCACGTCTCACTGCCTACGCAGACATGGCTTCTGATGACTGGGCTTTTTATTATCTTTTTTTTTAAGCTGACAGCTATGTCCATTTGAATTATCTTGCCTTTTGAGCGTGCTGAATTAAAGTTCTATTTTTTGGTGCTTTTTGTGAATAATTATTGCTTGTGCAGAATCCTGTTTGTGTGTTATTTGGAGTTTATGAGTAGGTGGGTTTATTTTTATATAGAGATTTGTTTTGACATGTTGTTTCAGCCATTTTTATCTATCTATCTATCTATCTATCTATCTATCTGTCTGTCTGTCTGTCTATCTATCTATCTATCTATCTATCTATCTATCTATCTATCTATCTATCTATCTATCTATCTATCTAAGTATCTAACTATCTATCTATCTATCTGTCTGTCTGTCTGTCTATCTATCTATCAATCTATCAATCTATCTATCTATCTATCTATCTATCTATCTATCTATCTATCTCTCTCTCTATCTATCTGTCTGTCTGTCTGTCTGTCTGTCTGTCTATCTATCTATCTATCTATATATCTAAGTATCTAACTATCTATCTATCTGTCTGTCTGTCTGTCTGTCTATCTATCTATCTATCTATCTATCTATCTATCTATCTATCTATCTATCTATCTATCTATCTATCTATCTATCTATCTATCTATCTATCTATCTATCTATCTATCTATCTATCTATCTGTCTGTCTGTCTGTCTGTCTGTCTATCTATCTATCTATCTATCTATCTATCTACCTATCTATCTATCTATCTATCTGTCTGTCTGTCTGTTTGTCTATCTATCTATCTATCTATCTATCTATCTATCTATCTATCTATCTATCTATCTATCTATCTGTTGTCTCTCTATCCATTCATACGGCCATCGATTTATCTGTCTGTATCTGTATATAAGGTATATAGGGGACGGGATAGCTCAGTGGTCGGAGCACTCGCTTTCCCCCAGCCAAGTTAAGCAGCGTCGAGCGTGGTTACCAGTTGGATGGGTGACCGTTTGCGCGCCTTGGCTTCAGTACAGTTCCCCCAGTTCACCCAGCTGTAAATGGGTACCTGCCCTCTTTAGGGTCAGGGAAGGTAAAGCAGCGAGGGAGAGGAGATGGGCGCCGACCTCAATATGCTGGCCCTAGAGAAGTGAGGTCTCTGACGCCTCGCTCCCGTACGACCTTATAGGTTATGGGACTCCTTTATCTTTTACCTTTTTTTAAAAATCTGTATATAATATCTAATTTGTTCTCGTTGAGCAGATAGATATCATTTTAGTTGTGTGTTTGCGCTGTTAAATAACAATTAGCTGATAATGTAGGGAATCTTTTTATCGTTTCTTAGCATCTTTTACTACATGCCGTCACAATATAAGATGTCATGTGCCTTCGCAGACAGATATGGACAGTTTGAACAGATAATGTCACAGCACTGAATAGTTACAGATATGATTGGCTTCGTGTTCAGATGAGCCTTTACAATGCACATTCTGAACGTGTTTGGTTATTTTCATTTGCCAGAATTCAAGATCACTGACACAATGTTCTCTTTGGGTGCCTTTGATACTCCAACTGGCCAGAAATCGAAAGAAAATTAATAGCAAAAGCCACGATGAGGATGAATTAAAGTATGCAATGTTTACAGAGTGGCAATCTTGCCTTGGTTTTTGTAAGCGTAGGACTAAGGGCAGCTGGTAAACTCAGGATTGGATAAGATGCTGCTTGAACTTACAGCATAATAGAGACGTACTTGCAACATTTTACAGATCTGCCTATTGTAAGTATTTAGAGCCTGGTATTATGCATCAACACTAATCTTTCAGTACGTGTAATTATGCTTGCTGTCTTTCGTGGGTTTTTTATCTTTACAGTTGGGTGTGATTCTCTTTTCTTGTTTTGGTGTTGTTTTGTTTTTATTAACTGTTCTTTGTGCGGTGCGACTATTAGTTCTTCTGATGACCAGTCTTTTAGATGTTCTTAAACAGCTTTGATTTCTAGGCTTTTTTGTTAAATGTCCTTGATGCTCGTGACTCCTGCTTGGTATGTTGTCCTATTTGACTACATGTGTCATTTAGATACTTATTTTCAACCGTAAAAAGCCTTACACACTAGTATTGGCAACACATAATATTATTGAACTAAAGAATCACTATGTGACAAAAATAAGATTTTCTTAAAATCTGCCTACGCAATATAATACAAAACTTTCACACTAGTAATTTCCCCCCTTTAAGAAAAATAACTCAACAATTTTGTTTGTTAATAATAATGGTTTTAAAAAACCCACACAAAAATGCTGCTCCCTGGTGTTTAATTTCCTCCAGTAGAATATTGATTTCCTTCTTTTAGAAGTCAATGAATTTCCAGCACAAAGAACACAAAAGCCGGAGATGTGAAGCGTGTAAAATGGGTGTGATAGGACGGAGGGAAAATTAGAGTCTGGGGGAAAGAGAAAAGAAAGAGTGCAGAGTGGAAGTTTTAAGACAAGGAGAGGAATAGGAGGGAAGCGGGACGAGGAGGAGGAAGAGGAGGAGGAGGAGGAGGGGACACTTTGATATTGCTGAGCGTGTCCTCCTTTTCATCAAACTGTCGTCTGCTCTTTGTTCCAGTGTCGCTGAAAGAGACTTGTCAGCTTGAAGACAGGCCAGTGACCTTTTTTTAATTTATAAATATCTGACACCCTCCCTCCTCCCGTCCCTCCCCTTTCTGTTACTCCCATCTCTGGCTTTGCCCTCTTCCTTTTTTGATTTCCTTTTCATCCGTTCCGTCAGTTCTTTTTTGTTGTTTTTTTGTTTTTTACGCTGGTTCATTTGTTTGGCCTGCCTGTCTCCAATTCCTGTGCAATATTCCCATCATCTGTCTTGCGTTGAACTGAGGGCTTTTTATTGTTCATACTGACAGTTATTGTGGTCATTGTTTTTGTTCACTTCTAGCTCTTTTCTCAATTACTGACCTTTACAGTTCCTTCCTATTTTATGATTTATTCATCGGATGTGTATTCACTCATTTCAGCGTATTTTTTAACTAGTTTCTATTCTATTGTACAGGTGTTCCGTTTCTGCCATTTTCGACGTTTAGCACGCAATGGTTTTTTTGTTATATAAAGATTGCATCAAGTTTGCTTTTGCATTTGAAAAAAAAGCAAATGTGCTATGAAATGGGACATGACAGATTGCATTTTTTAAAAATTGCATGGAAAAAACAAACCCAAATTATTGTCTTGATATTTTCTAGCCATTCAAAGCATTCCACATGTTGTGAACATGGTTCTACTTGAAATTCCGTTTGAAACCGATTTTGTTTTAAGAACCGAAAGATTAGAATCTTGACTTGCGCTTGTCAACCAAAAGAACTGGACCACATATAAACATGTTGATCATAATTCTCCCCGTATTCCTCAAAAACTGCTTCAGTTTGACCGCATAAATTATCAGAGAAATCGGGGGCGGGGGGGGGGGGGGGGGGGGGGGGGAGCAAGATAGCTCAGTAGTTAGAGAGCTGTATTTGTGATCTGAAGGCCCGGTATTGAGCCACCACGGTGGTACCCGCTCTTGGAGAATTTTCCTCTGGAGTTAATCAGTACTAGCTCAACTTCTCCCCAAGTCCTTCGGATGAGACTATAAACAAATGACCCATCTGCGAAATATCTTGCGTACACGTTAAAACGTGTTTTGATTTTCAGAGGAGTATGCCATTGCATGCCAGTCAGAATGAATAATAATATTGGTGTTTTTTTAATGCATGCACACCAGTGTCCTGTTTAGACATCATCACCGAAGTCGGAATGCAGCTACCGTAATGGTGGGTAAAAATGGTTGCATACACAAAATCTCACCATTAGCGAACCTCAGAGCTCTAGCTGAGAAATGGAAAGAAACAGATTGATTGGTTTGTAAAAGGAATTAGAATTGTTTAAACGAGGTAGGTGGAAGCACGTACGAAAGTTTTTGTCCAGTCTTTTTTTTTTTTTTTTTTTTTTGGGGGGGGGGTCTGTTTTCTTTTCTTTCATGTTAGTTCTTCTCTTAGCTTCTAATCCTGCTATAATTATTTTGGTTTTTTAAATATATTTTTAAAACTTATTTTTGTGACAACTGTTATGATAACAAGGTAGCCTTATTCTTGACCTTTTCCTTTATAAATGACATGAATTTTCCTCTAAATTCTTATGCGCAAAACAGAAGGAGTTTGTTTGGCTGCCTCATCTTCCTAAACGCTCCCGTCCTGCTATTTCCTTGTCTGTCAACGGTTATGATAACAAGCTAGCTTTACTCTTGCCTTTTCATTTACAAATGACATGAATTTCCCGCTCTATTCTTTTACCCAACACAGAATGATTTTGTGTGGCTGCTTCATCTTCTGTGAGGCTCCTGTCCTGAGGTTTCAGTGCTAGTCATTCCAATCTTTCCATCTCATCCATACTGAAGTTTGACAAGTCGCACCGTCAGGATCAGGGGTCCACAGGGAGCTTATCAACGTTAGGCTGGCATTGAGCCACTAGCTAGAGAGATCTGTACTGCTGCTGGATCACTTCGGCGGTGTTCAGTGGTGCCTGTTCTGAGCTAATATACATATAAAACCACCTTCTTAGCCCCCGACTGGTAATAGATAGATAGATATATAGAGTGAAAGATTAGTTGTGGGGCCAGAATGAAAGAGACACCAGCCAGGGGTAGAGTCTACCACAGTGTCCCTCCAACAACCTTTTCCTGTGAACCTCCAACTCCAAAGCCTTTGATGCTAACTCACAGCAGACTGAGAAATTTAAAAAAAAGAATGAGGTCGTCACGAGACTAGCGCAGCCAGGGCCACTGAATCAGAGATGGTTTTCTTTTATTGGCTTAATTAACGATAGTGATGAGGATGATGAAATGATGCTACTATGTAAGCGAACCTACTTTGCGACTGTTTGAGAAGGCTGTACTTTGTGGTTTATATCATAATACATTCTGTGTCAACTGGGCCTGAGAGATGCAGACACCTGCAATGTTTGTCAAGTAACTTGAGCAACATTCTCAACGTTGTATCTGTAAAGTGGGTGAAGCTCAACTGTATAGCTTAAGAATTTCCACTGAGCCCATAGCAAACTTTCTCTGGGTAAGAGCCAGCCAGAGTCTGAAAAATCCTATGATTCTGATGCTTGGTGGATTTGATCCCGCAACCTTCCAGCGGGCAGACCAAGGCATTATCCACTGCACCATGACTGAGAGCAATGCATTGTTGTAGCCTTTGATCAAACAAAGCTTAGTTGTGTTTCTGCTGTTTTGTGTTGTTCCAAAGATACAGTGTAGGCTCGTTCATTCTTTGAATGTCAAGATGTTAATGTCTTCCCATTTGGTGGGATGCTGTGATTTTTATGGGTTCGCAGAAACATCTCCGGGGCGTCAGTTATGGCGAAACAGCGCAGACTGAAAAATGACACTGTCGTGTTGGCTGCTGCTGGAGTGATTTGCATCCTCTCTGTAGTAGTTTTCTGACATTTAGCGTTATGAAAATGTGGCGTTTTGTATTTTGTGACATTTTGTCTCCAAAATGTTTTCA
>CM054138.1:27223461-27228461 GCA_028751875.1 Rapana venosa
TTAAAGGGTTTCGTAAGGAGCTTCAAGCAGCAACAATGTTTCTGTCAGGCCCATCACCACAACAGTTTCTGCATTGCTGAAGAGTTACGTTTATGGGTAAGCAGCGATGCTTAAGAATCGTTCAGCCATTCCGTAGATGCTGGTTAGTTCTGCTGCTTTTCTGTGTTATTGCAGCGAGTCATAACAGTCTACTTCTGAACACGCTTCAGCATTTGACGATTTCAGTTTTCACTGGGAACATTCCGTGTAATGCTAAACCTCATCAGCAAGGAAGTCCACTTAGGTGATTGGCCAGCTGCATAACCTAAAGTGATGATGTGTCTGTGGATGTATGTTGGGTATTTTGGGGGGCTCACCAATCTATCAAAATCTTGAATTACAAAATCGTTACTGATGCGCATTCTTGATTTATTTTGTAGCAGGTGCATTATATATATATATATATATATATATATTATATATATATATATATATATATATATATATATATATATATATATATAGAGAGAGAGAGAGAGAGAGAGAGAGAGAGAGATATACATAGATAGATAGATATATAGATATATGTACAAAACAAACAGACAACAAAGCACAATTTGATATGGCTCCTGTATATCCATCCCCTCTATGATGAAGGTGACAAAATAAGATTACAATGATCAATCTTATTGTTCTTCAATATGATCTTTTTTTCTGAAGTAACATAAGAAACTAGAAGTTTCTAACGTTAAGTGCGCCAATGGCATCTGGATTTGGCTTTTGTTTCTTATGTATTTATGTATGTATGTATGTATGTATGTATGTATGTATGTATGTATGTATGTATGTATGTATGTATGTATGTATGTATGTATGTATGTATGTATGCATTTATTTATTTTTTAGTCATGGCTGAAGTTAGAACTCAGCTTCTATTAGCAGCATGATCAATGCAATCTTTTCATGCCTTGCCCTTACGCTATAACAATATCATTAATGATAAGCCAGAAATCTTTTAATGCAAATACCTACCAATATAAATTCGCATAAAACCATAGTAGCTGTACGTGCCTCTGACCTGATCCCCCACATTTCTGCAAGACACCACCATCCCCTATGCCAGATCTCTTACAGCAGACGACAACAACTGATCGTAAAGTCAGACTGAATGAGCGTCTCCTCCACAGCGCAATAATGCACAGACCCTTCTACCACAGCCCTCCTCCTCCCATTGACAGCCTTCATAAATGTGACACACGGGAGGGTCGGTTGGGTCGGGTTGTAAACTACAGTGGTCTCTGAATGGAGTGGAAGACGTTTAAGGCATAGTCTCTGGAAGGCCTGCAGATGTGTAAGCGTGGTGATTCTGAAAGAGAGAAACAGACAGAGAGACAGAGAGATAGGAACAGAGCGACAGGGACAAAGAGAGGTAGACAAAGATACATAAAGCAAAACAATTGGAGAGACGCAGAGCAGACAGACAGACGACAGACAGACAGACAGACGAAGAGAGAGAGAGAAGAAGAAGAGAGAGAGAGAGAGAGAGAGAGAGGAGAGAGAGAGAGAGAGAGAGAGAGAGAGAGAGAGAGAGAGAGAGAGAGAGAATGAGAGAGGGAGATTCACACACACGCACACTCACACCAACAGGCAGACAGATTCTCTGTCTGTCTTTGTCTGTCTATGTCTGTCTGAATGTCTCTGTTTCTCTTTGCCTCTCTCGTATTCAAAGGCTGGATGATTTGGGGGAAAAAATCCGATTACATTTCTTAACCCTTGGAGCTAGTCATGACCACCACCACCACCACCACCACCACCACCACCACCATCATCATCATCATCATCATCATCATCATCATCATCATCATCATTCTCTTTTTGTTTCTGTCTCTGACTGTACGTGTCTCTGTCTCTCTGAGTCTCTGTATCTGTCTGTCTCTGTGTTTCTGTGTGTATGTCTGTCTGTCTCTGTCTCTGTCTGTCGCTGTCTGTCTTTCTGATTCTCTCTGTCTGTCTGTCTGTCTGTCTGTCTGTCTTCTATCTACTAACTATCTATCTATCTGTGTGTCTCTCTCTTCCTTTTTCTATGTTTGTCTGTCTGTCTGTCTCTCTGTCTGTCCCTCTGTCTGTCTGTCTGTCTGTTTGTCCGTCCGTCCATCCGTCTGTCTCTCTTTCTGGTTTACTCAATAATTCTCCAGACCAATCCACCTATAGGGAGCCATCATTTTCCTGGCCACAATGAAGCCTCCTGTCAATGTAAACCTTACACAGTCTCTTGGGCGTTTTTTTTAAGTAGCCACAAGTATTCTGCATACAGAGTGTAATTGAGGCCACTACACCGCTTTTCATCACTAAGTAATTTTGACGAAAAAGACGCAGTTTTTATGTATGCTAAAAAAACACCTCACACATCTTGTGCGCTTACATTGCAGGAAAGACATCTGTAGCGTTAGTCATTGATTTGCACGGCAAGAATTGGATCCAACATAATTATGTCTTTCAGGAAAATAAAACAAAACAGCTACGGCATGCTATAGTTCCTGTCAACAGATTTGTAAAGACTTATTTCAAACTTAAAATTCTTAAAGGTAATAAACAGAGTTTAAAAACATTATAGCCAGACGAAGGGAAAGTTAACAGAGAATGAGAAATCTGACAGAAACATGTTTTAAGATTGTGCCTAAATTTCCCGGTTGTGTTAATATTGTTTTCCATGTATTTGTTGTGTTCTACGGTGTAATAAGTCTATCTATCTATCTATCTGTACCGTAGTCTGACGACCGTGGGGGCACCCTCAAAGACTCAACAACCAGTTCCCTCCATTCCTCTCTCTGTTCTGCCTTTCTCAGGGTTTTGTTGAGTTCTAGGCCTGTCCATTCGCTGATGTTATCCTCCAAGCTCTTCCTTGGTCTGCCTCTTCTTCTTCCTCCTTGGACAGTGCCTTGTAAAACTGTCTTTGCAAGTCCTTTGGATCTTGTGACATGCCCATACCATTTAAGTTTACGCTTTTTCACGATCGTTAGAAGGTTCTCATAGGGTCCAATGGTTTGCTGGATTCTGTTATGCACGCTTTCGTTGCTTATGTGGTCTTTGTAGGAGATGCCAAGGAGTAAGGTGTAATAAGTAGGTCCTTAAAACCCTTTTCTTAAAAAGCCATTACTTTAAAAAACAATATTTCGAGAAGGTAGTGGGTACCGCCATTTTTAATCTATGCATGACGTCACTTCCCTTCCAGCCACTTAATTAGATTCCTTGGTTTGGCTTTGTAATGACCTTTAGCGCACCTCCTGTCAATTCAGTCCATGATGTTTATTGCCAAGCCAACGAGGGAGGTCATATCCAAACTGACAGCTCGTGCAGGCATTGCTGCTGTTGACTGGTTTTTACTGACAACTATGTCCACTTGAGTTATCTCATGCTAGGCTGGTTTAAATTAAAATCTCATATTTGGGAAGTCTTTGTTTTAGCAAATCATTGGAGGAGAGTCCAGTTTTGTGAGGGTGGGTTTTTTGTGTGTTGTTGTTGCTATTAATGACTGAGTTCATCTTTTTTTTGTCATCAAGACTTGTTTTTCGATTCTGTTTACCATACTGTGTGTCTGTCTGTGTGTCTGTCTATCTAATTATCTGTCTGTCTGTCTGTCTGTCTATCTATCTATCTATCTATCTGTCTGTCTGTCTGTCTATCTGTCTGTCTGTCTGTGTCTATCTATCGATCTATCGATCTATCGATCTATCTATCTCTCTGTCTGTCTGTCTGTCTACCTGTCTATCTGTCTTTCTTTGTCAATCTATCTACCTACCTGTCTGTCTATCTATCTATCTATCTATCTATCTATCTATCTATCTATCTATCTATCTATCTATCTATCTATCTATCTATCTATCTATCTATCTATCTATCTATCTATCTATCTATCTATCTATCTATCTATCTATATGTCTGTCTGTCTGTCTATCTATCTATCTGTCTGTCTGTCTGACTATCTATCTTTCTCTCTCTCTCTCTGTCTATCTATATATCTCTGTCTGTCTGTCTGTCTGTCTGTCTATCTTTTGAATATTTGTAACTTATACGGTTTTTGTAGCTTGCTTCTATAAAAAAAAATCCCTGACAAAAACAGGCCCGTTTATTTGTCTGTGGTATATAGATCGTCATCTTTAAGAGTACAAAAAAAAACCTGTCACAATAATAAGGCAATACAAACTACCGCTGTATTGAAAGATCAATACGAGACAAATTAGATTTTATAAAAAAACAAAAACATTTACTGAGTCTTAATTGCAAAACCTTTATTAGCTTGTGAATCTCCTGTTAATACTAAGAACTCGAATGATGGTGATTTTTTTTCTTTTCAAAACGATGCAAAAGCTTGTTTCCAGTATTCAAGTTTGCTTCAGTGTAAGCGTCTTTCTTTTCAAACTCAACGATTTCTTCGGGATTTTTTTCAGAACAAACAGCATCAATGACAGAAGGCCGCTGAACATCTTGCACCCAAGCTAGAACTATTCCGCTTTTCGGAAGAATAGGCCATTGTGTGTCGATGGGAACGGATGACAAAATTTTACAAAACTGCATACACACAGGGACTGGATGCATAAAAGAGCACATGAGTGTTTATTCCATTATCCTTGAAATATAAGAATAATAAAAAAAAAAAGAAAAAAAAAGAGATTTACCTTCACCTATCCCATACATTTGTAGACCGTTGGGCGTACCACTAAAGATTATGCAACCAGCTTCCTCCACTCTGATAGAGAATAGAAGTGTGTATTTATTAAAAAAAAAAGGAAGATAATCGAACAGGAGAGAAGAAAAGGGGTTTCGAAAGGAGAGAAGAAGAAGCAGAAAGAAAAAGAAAAAGAACAAGACTGCGTGCTGGAGGGGTGAATCAAGACAAGGACAGAAGAGGGACGAGAGGACAGGGAGAGTACTTTAATCTTGCTGAGCGTGTCATTCTTTTCATCAATCTGTCGTCTGCTCTTTTTGAACCAGCCTCACTGGAAGAGACGTGTCAACTCAAG
>CM054138.1:27233461-27240961 GCA_028751875.1 Rapana venosa
CCCAATAATCTAAATGCCGCGAAAAACAAGGGATTAGGATGTGTGTGTGTGGGTGTGTCATGTGGGTAGAGTTATCACACATTGCGAACGACACGCGAGGTTGTGTGTCAAATGTTACGCAAACGCATCGTATGATAAGAATTATGATTTTGAATATTGGTCTCGTTATTGCAAATGATGGTGATGATGATGGTGATTGTATAGTTTGGTAGTAGTAGTAGTAGTAGTAGTAGTAGTAGTAGTAGTAGTAGTAGTAAAAGCTGCAGCAGCTACAGCAACAACAACAACATCAGCAGCAGGAGCAGTAGCAGAAGTAGTAGTATTAGCAGCAGCAGCAGCAGTAGCAGTAGTAGTGGTAGTAGTGGTAGTAGTAGCAGCAGCAGTAGAAGTAGTAGTAGTAGTAGTAGCAGCAGCAGCAGCAGCAGCAGCAGCAGCAGCAGCAGCAGCAGCAGCAGCAGCAGCAGCAGCTATATCGAAAGCAGCAGCAGAAATAGTAGTAGTAGTAGTAGTAGTAGTAGTAGTAGTAGTAGTAGTAGTAGTAGTATTGATGGTGATGATGGTAGCAGTAGCAGCAGAAGCAGCAGCAGCAGCAGCTGTATCGGTGGCAGCAGCAGCAGCAGCAGCAGTGGTAATAGCAGTAGTAGTAGTAGTGATGGTGGTGATGACAACAGCAGCAGCAGCAGCAGCAGCAGCAGCAGCAGCAGTAGCAGTAGTAGTAGTAGTGTAGTAGTAGTAGTAGTAGTAGTAGTGATGGTGATGACAGTACTAATGATAGCAGCAGCAGCAACAGGAGTAGGAGTAGTAGTAGTGGTAGTGGTGGTGGTGGTGGTGGTGGTAACCAACGATCTACTATGACCTCAAAGGTACAAACTGTCTGTTTCTCTGTAATTTACTGGGCGTTGTATACTGCATGTTACCTTTCAACTACTTTATGAACATTATTTCACAACCTCTCAGGACTATGTCACTGGACCGCTATGCTTTCTCTTTCCAGCGATCTTTTTTCTCGGAATGTCACGTCTCTCTGCAATCCACCGTACTCCATTTCTTCTTGTGTGTGAGATCCTCTTCAAAATCTCATCTATTTTCCCCATCCCAAGCCACCAAAAAATCTAGTTGCCAGAGCATGTGTTTTGCTTTTTGCGTTTCAATCTTATGCTCTCTCACTCTCTCTCTCTCTCTCTCTCTCTCTCTCTCTCTCTCTCTCTCTCTCTCTCTCTCTCTCTCTCTCTCTCTCTCTCTCTCTCTCTCTCTTCTCTCTCAAGATTTCAAACATTTGAAATCTCTCTTCTCTCTCTCTCTCTCTCTCTCTCGCTCTCTCTCTCTGTATCTCTCGCTCTCTCTCTCTCTCTGACTCTCTTTCTGTCTGTGTGTGTGTATATGTGTGTGTATGTGTGTGTGTGTGCATGTGTGTGTGTGTGTGTTTGCGTGTGTGTGTGTGTTGAAACCGTACATTGTCATTAACATCTGGGTGACAAGATACTGCTAATATTCGTGATGATAATGTTAATGATGATCATGGTGATGATCAACGTAAACTAGTAGCCAAGTGCAGTTAGCATTTAAATGGTATAATCTTTTTTTTATACCTCTCAGTAACAGAAAGAGGAATAAGCCGTTGTGTGCCGGTGAGAACGTATGCCACCATTTACAAAACTGCATACACACGGGGACTGGATTTGAAAAAAACAACAACACATGAGTGCCTATTCCATTATCCTCGAAATAAAAGAACGAACGAATGAAAAGAAAAGAAACAAAATATATATGCCTTTTAAATGCTCCTTTATTCCTCCTTTATTTCGTGATTCATTCCCTCCTTCTACCCTCTCGAAGAAACAGTCAATAAATTAGCATTGTTAATGCTCTGTCCATTTCTCACTGTAATATTCTCTCCCATCCTAACACTCCCAGTTCTGTTTTTGCATATTTCATTTCCTCATTTCTCATCAACATTGTTACCCCTATTGTATTTCTGTTATTTTCTTTCTTTCTTTAATTATATGAAGACAACATTCTTCGGATGACGAGACAATAAACCACCGAGGTTCAAGCGTGTGTGAATGCATCCAGAACATCTTGGACACACGTTGAAACCCGTTAAGTCTTTTTTGGAAAAAGTGGGTCAGTGTGTGACGGTAGGAGCGGATGGCAAAATAAGAAAAAAACAATTGCCTGCACACTTGTGTCGTGTTGATACATGATCCTGCAAGTTGGATTATGACTACCTTAATGGTGGGCAAAAATAGCTGCACATGCAAAATCCCACCACTGGTGAACCTCAGAGCTTTGTCCAACGACCCCCGCCCCCAAAGAAAAAAACCACCAACAAAAAACAACAAACAACCAACAACAACAACAAAACCACTAAAACTAAAACAAACCAAAAGCCAAAAACTAAAAACCAAAAACCAAACAAGCAAACAAACAAAACAATAAAAACAGAACAAAACGAACAACTCCCCCAAAGCAATAACAACAACAACATCAGCAACAGCAACAACAACAACAACAACAACAACAACCGAAGAATAAGATAGCCAGAAGAACCACACTCCCCTGAACAATCTCTAGCACCTTTCTCATTCCTGCCATCTTCCATCTCTGTCCCGCTCTCCCCCCCCCCCCCACCCCCGCCTCCCCCTCCCCTCGCCACCCCCTCCTCCCCCCACCTCCAACACCCACCCACCCCCCTCTCAACCTCCCTCCCGTCTCACCCCTTCCTCCCCATCTGCTGCTCTAGCTAGCTGTTTCAGAAGATGGAGAACGAACGAACGCTTGCTGGACAAGGGGGGTGGGGGGGAGACAAATCGATGGGAGCCACACTTTTATAGCTCTGCGCTGATCAATGCACTCGGAGAAATGACTGGGCTTTTCTTTTCCTGCTGCTGCTGGTCAAGGATTTGGCGTTTTTTGCTTGTGCAGTCCTCTCCTCTTCACTTTTAACTGCTTCCTTTTGGCTCTGTTGATCTCTTCCCATCCCTTGTATGTAGCGATGTTATAATAATCATAGTCTCTGAAACAGAAATCGGTTTTGGGTTTTGTTGTTGTTGTGGATGTTGTTGTTATTGTTGTTGTCGTCGTTTTGGTGGTGGTGTTTTTTTTATATAAAGTTTCTGAGTTTACCGGATTCTCTGCAGAGTTTCCCCTACTTGCTGTCTTTCATTTTTTTTAATTTTTAAAATTCATTTTATTCTTTTATATCGAGGATAATGGAATAAGCACTTATGTGCTTTTTTTTTTACATCTTGTCCCCGTGTGTATGCGGTTTTGTAAATTTTGTCATCCGTTCCCACCGGCACACAATGGCCTACTCTTACGAAAAGCGGAACAGGATTTTAACGTGTGCGCAAGATGTTCTGCGTGCGTTCGCACACTGGGGCCTCGGTTAATAGTCTCATCCGAAGGACTTTGGGGGAGAGTGGAGTCTGCACTGATGTTAACTCCAGGGGAAAATATCCCCTTGAACGGGATTCAAACCCGGGTCATCAAATTGCGAGCGCAATGTTCTAACCCCTAGGCTATCCCGCCCCCCTTTGTTTTATGTGCGGCTTGTAGCTCACGGGAGTTTCTTTGTTGGTGAGATCATAAAGTATTTGAAATTGTGAATGGTGTAGTCTCCAGAACTAGCAGGTCTGCAGAGAGCAATAACTGATTCGGAGCCACGAGGCCACCCACCAGAGGAGGTTCTGAACAGCTGTCATCACGTCAGTTTAGAGGAATACAGTAACGCTGGTTGTTCTGATCTACTTTCATATTATATAGATAGGTGTGGGTCGGTGGTGTAGAGGAAACGCATCTGCCTAAGAAAGCATTGGTAAGTAAGTATATGCATGATCGTGACACGTATTAAAGTTTTTTAAAAAAAGGTGAAGGTGTCCCCATAACTTATGTGGTCGTAGAGAAGCGAGGCGTCATAGACCTCAACTTTTCTAGTGGGTCAGCATATTGAAGGCGGCGCCCATCTCCTCTCCCTTCGCTGCTTTATCCTTCCCTGATCCAGAAGATGGCAGTCACTTATTTAGTGAACTGGGTGAACTGGCCGAACTGTACTGAAGCCAAGGCGCGCGCAAACGGTCGGTCACCCACCCACTTGGTAACCACGCTCGCTCGATGCTGCTTCGGATGAGACTATAAACCGAGGCCCCGTGTTCGAACGCATGCAGAACATCTTGCGCACACGTTAAAATCCTGTTCCGCTTTTCGTAAGAGTAGGCCATTGTGTGCCGGTGGAAACAGATGACAAAATGTACACAACCGCATACACACGGGGACTGGATGTAAAAAAAAGCACATAAGTGCTTATTCCATTATCCTCGATAAAATTGAATAATTATATGAATAAATAAATAGCATCGGCTTGGGGAAAGCCAGTGCTCTGACCACCGAGCTATCCCATAATTATTCATATTAAATAAGGACAAAAGAAAGGCTGGATAGGGGAGAAGAAACTGCCGCAGAATGATCTCTCTGCCTTTCTTTTTCGGCACTTGAATAACGCCCTGTCAAGAAATGAAGGGACGAGACGATGGTGTTAGATTGCACCAGAGAACACAGATTGATCCAGGTTCCATCCAGTGTCTGGCTTATCGTGTGAACAGAATCGGTGGATCGGTGGTCTAGAAGAAAACGCGCCTGCCTATAGAAAGCGAAAAGTCCGGGTCGGAAGTGTGCGGTGGTTTGATCCCCGTTTGTGCCAAAACCTTTTCCCCTAATCCATTAGACCATGAGTGGTGATCTGGGTGCTAGTCTTTCGGATGAGACGATACACCGAGGTCCCGTGTGTTACATAAAATTATTTAGCGCACGTAAAAGGACCGAGGGCAACAAGAGAGTTGTCCCTGGCAAAATCATGTAGAAAAAGCCACTCTGGTAGGGAAAACGATTACAATTGCAGACAGGAAACAAAATAATAATGGGTGGCGCTGCGCTTGTGGCGACACGCTTTCCCCAGGGAGAGCAGCCCGAATTTCACGCAGAGAAATCTGCTGTGACTTAAAGTGGTAATGAAAAAGAAAATGAAAAAAAGAATGCAGACTGAGAAATGCGTGTTGCCATATTGACTGCTAGCTAGTTCGTGTGAAGGCAACTTGCTTTGTTTCTTCTTTTGTTTTTCTTCTTATGTCACTAGTGTTATCTGTTTTGTGATAATTTTGTTCTTATCCCTGAAATATCTTCTTTCTCCCTCTCTTTCTGTTACACTGCCTTTCTGTCTCTGTCTCTGTCTCTGTATCTCTCCTTCTCTCTCTCAGTCTTTCTCTGTTTTCATCTCTCTCTCTCTGTCTCTGTCTCTGTTTCTCTGTCTCTCCGTCTCTGCCTCTCTCTGTCTCTCTCTCTGTATCTCTCTCTCTGTCTCTCTAACTTTTTGTTCCCTCCTCCTCCTCTCCCTTCTTACTCTCCTTTTTTTCTCTTTCCTTCTCCTCCTCCTTCTCTCTCCCCTTCTCTCTGTTTCTCTCTCCCTCCGATTCTGTCCTCCCCTCTGTCTGTCTGCCTGTCTGTCTTCCTGTTTCTGTCTCTGTCTCCCTGTCTCTGTCTATCTGTCTCTCTGTCTCTCTGTGTCTGTCTCGCTGTTTCTGTGTCTCTCTCTGTGTCTTTCTTTGTCTCTCTCTCTCCCTGTCTCTATGTCTCTGTCTCTTTTGTCTCTGTCTCTCTCTGTTTCTCTATCTCTGTCTGTCTGTCTGTCTCTCCCTTTCCTCTCTCTCTCTCTCTCTCTCTCTCTCTCTCTCTCTCTCTCTCTCTCTCTCTCTCTCTCTCTCTCTCTCTCTCTGTTCATGATAAATTCTGTCCATTTTGCAAAAATCAAATCGAAAATGAAAAACATTTTGTGTTATTTTGTGCTGCGTATGAAGATTTAAGGGTCAAATTTCTAAAAGAGTCAAAAGAACTTCCTCTGAACATGTTGCTTAGAGCCACTGATCCTATCCACAGATACAATTTATCTAAATATGTGTTTCATGCAAGCAATAGGCGGAAGAAAATACTTTAAGTCTATAAGGTAACCAATCCTATGATGTACGTCTGGTAAACCATTTAAACATGTTCACCCTTGTTTATATCGCTATTATCAAGAATTTGTGGCATAACATGATTATGTTTTTCTGCATCTCCCCTTTTTATACTAATGTCTCTGACTCTGATGATTTCAGTAAATGTGAAATGTAAACTGTGAGTTGACAACTGTCCTTAAAATATGAACTGTAGTAGGTATGAGATATACCATTATGATTCTCAATTAACCAATGATTGTAGAATATAGATAGGTGCTGTTATATAAGATATTTTCTTATTTTCTTTTCTATATTGTATTGTGGCCTAAGGCCAATGTGCAATTAAATCATTTCAGAGTTCAGAGTTCTCTCTCTCATAAAGAGAGGTATGATGTGTATAGATCGTTTAAAAGTATTTTTGTAAAAGAGCAGTATTTAAACTTTATAGATGTCTACTGCTTTCGTGTAGCAATTGCACAAGCAAGAGTTAATGTTTTACCTCTTAACAATAATGTGTATAGATATAGTGATAATATCCGAGATAAATTGTGTCCATTTTGTAAAACGAACTTTGAAAATGAAGCCCACTTTCTATTGGAATGTTACATGTACTCAAACTTAAGAGAAAAGTTTTAAAGCAAATGTATCAATGTACCATTGACAGATATGTTCAAAGTAAGAAATGATGAGTACAAACATAGTTTGTCTAACTACATTTTTCATTCTATTAACAAAAGGAAAATAATGTTGGCGCAAATACTTTATTGGAAAACTGCTACGATTTGATATACTCAATATGGATGATTTTTCTTAGACAGCATCTTCTTTCTATGATTGGGTTATGATTGATTTAAGGTTTATAATCAAGAAATAGAATAAATGGTGTTTTTCTTTTGTATTTAGTCATGACCTGTTACTGACATAATCTTTTTGCATTATTTGGCTATGTATATGTTGGTGTTTTTCTTCTTTAATCAGTCATAAATCATTATTTGTTTGTGCATTTGCTTTGCCAATGATATGAATGAACCCATTGTTCTATCCCAAGCCCAACAAATGTATTGTGGTCCAAGGCCAATGTACATTAAATCATTTCAGTGTTCAGTGTTCTCTCTCTCTCTGTTTGATGATATTGCTTGCTTGCTGTTTCTGTCCTCTGAAATGTTATTTGATGCTTTCGTTTTATTGGTTTGAGCTTTTACGTGATTTGATATTCTTCTTTCTTCTGCCTAAGGGCTTCATGTACAAAAAAATCATTTTGTACATGCTGCTTACTCTGAAGTCCTCTAGAAATAAATTTCATTTGCTTATGTGGTTTCTTTTTTTTCTCTTTCTCTCTGTGTCTCTGTGTCTCTTTCTGTTTCTGGCTCTCTTTCTGTATTTCTGTCTCTGTCTGTCTCTTTCTGTCTTGCACTCTATGTCTCTGTCTGTCTGACTGTCTGACTGACTGACTGTCTGTCTGTCTCTCTGTCTATGTCTCTGTCTCTCTCTCTCTGCCTTGTCTCACTCTCTG
>CM054138.1:27243461-27248058 GCA_028751875.1 Rapana venosa
GGAAGAAAAGGCAGGAGAATATGGACCAAGAAGGCAGAAAATCAGAGACAAGGAGGGAGCGATAGGAGAAAATAAAGGAACAAACAAGGCAGAAATAAAGAGAGGGATAGAAAAGAGGGAATTCCTAGCACAGAGTTTCCAGAAGGTGGGGGATGCTGTTTATACTGACAGGCCCCCCCCCCGGCATCCCGCCCCCGGGAGAGGGGGGGAGGGTTGTAGGGGGGAGGGGGAAGTGTACTATATATTTCCTTTTGTCTGTCAGAGTTATTATCCTTTCTCTTTGTTTTTCTCTTAACTCTATATTTAAAACAAAATTTTTCATGTAAAAATGAAACAAACAATGAAACCAAAGGCAAAAGAGAAAGGAAAAGGTTCACTGAAAGAAGAACACTGTTCTCTGATCACACATAGTGCCTTTCACTTCACGTTTGTGCCATCTATCCATCGTTCTCTCCCTCCCTCCCTACTCCCCAACCTCCTAACCCCCCCCCCCCCCCTCATCCCTTCCTACCCCCGCCCCTCTCCCACTTCCTCCCCATCTGCCGCTCTTGTTTCAGAAGATGGGGAACGAATGGGGTGGGAAAGGGGGAGACAAATCGATTGGCGCCACACGACTCCGGCTATATCCTGATCAATGCACTCTGAGAAATGACTCGACCTTTTTGGGGGGCTGATGTTGAAGGATTTCATGTTTTGTTCGTTTGTGTACTTTTTTCTTTTCATTTACTGCTACCACTTAATTTTCTGTCATGATGTCGTCGTGGTCGTCGTCATCGTCGTCGTCATCATCATCATCGTGGTCGTGTCGTCGTCGTCGTCGTTTCGTCGTCATCATCATCTCATATCTATCATCATCACCACCACCCCCACACTACCACCACTACCAACCACCTCCACCCCACCAGCACCACCACCACCACCACCACCATCTATATCTATCTTCATCTATAATCATTATCATCATCATCACATCATCAGTCTGTCTGTCTGTCAGCCTGTTCTGTCGGTCTGTCTCCTGTTTGCTGTTTGGTTTGTTTGTCTGTTTCTGTGTTTGTCTGTCTCTTTCTCAGTTTACCTGCATAATAGTTCTAGACCTGATGGTCTGTTATTTGTCAATCAGCCTCCATCAATAATTTAATGTCATCATTCCAAGATTTTCCGACCATCCATCTATCTCACATGTTTATTGTATTCCGCACCAAAAATCCCGATCCACAATTAATTTATGGCACTCTTTTCCTTTTCTTCCCTTTCTTCTTTCTTTCCTATGGCGCTCTTTCCTTTCCTTCCCTGTCTCTTCTTTCTTTCTTATGGGACACTCCTTTCCTTTCCTTCCTTTCTTCTTTTTTCTTATGGCACTCTTTCCTTTTCTTACCTTTCTTCTTTCTTCTTTTTATGGCGCATCTTTCCTTTCTCCTTCCCGTCTTCTTTCTTTCTTATGGCACTCTTTCCTTTCTTCCCTTTCTTCTTTCTTCCTTATGGCACTCTTTCCTTTTCTTCCCTTTCTTCTTTCTTTCTTTCTTATGGCAGTCTTTCCTTTTCTTCCCTGTCTTCTTTCTTCCTTATGGCGCTCTTTCCTTTTCTTCCCTGTCTTCTTTCTTCCTTATGGCGCTCTTTCCTTCTCTTCCCTTTCTTCTTTCTTTCTTATGGCGCTCTTTCCTTTTCTTCCCTTTCTTCTTTCTTCTTATGGCACTCTTTCCTTCTCTTCCCTTCTTTCTTTCTTTCCCTTTCTTATGGCACCTCTTTCCTTTTCTTCCCTTTCTTCTTTCCTTTCTGTTCTTTTATGGCACTCTTTCCTTTTCTCCCTTTCTTCTTTCTTTTTTCTTTGGCACTCTTACCTTTTCTTCCTGTTTCTTTCTTCTCTGTATGGCGCTCTTTCCTTCTCTTCACTTTCTTCTTTCTGTCTTCCTTATGCACTCTTTCTTTTCTTCCTCTTTCTTCTTTTCTTTCTTTTTATGGCCACTCTTTCCTTTTCTTCCCCTTTCTCTTTCTTTCTTTTTATGGCACTCTTCCTGTCTTCCTGTCTTACTTTCTTTCTTATGGCACTCTTTATTATCTTCCCTGTCTTCTTTCTTTCTTTCTTATGCACTCTTTTCCTTTTCTTCCCTGTCTTCTTTCTTTCTTTTTCTATATGGCACTCTTTCTTTTCTTCCCTTTTCCTTCTTTCTTTCTTCTTATGGCACTCTTTCCTTTTCTTCCCTGTCTTCTTTCTTTCTTTCTTATGGCACTCTTACCATTCCTTTTCTTCCCTGTCTTCTTTCTTTCTAATGGACTCTTTCTTTTTCTTCCTGTTCTTCTTTCATTTTCTTTCTTATGGCATCACTCTTTCCTTTTCTTCCCTGTCTTCTTTTCTTTCTTATGGCACTCTTCCTTTTCTTCCCTGTCTTCTTTCTTTCTTATGCCCTCTATCCTTTTCTTCCCTGTCTTTTTCTTTCTTATGGCACTCTTTCCTTTTCTTCCCTGTCTTCTTTCCTTTTTCTTCCTTATGGCACTCTTTCTCTTTCCTTTTCCTTTCTTCTTTCTTTCTTATGGCACTTTTCCTTATTCTTCCCTTTCTTCTTTCTTTTTATGGCACTCTCTTCCTTTTCTTCCCTTTCTTCTTTCTTTCTTATTGGCGTCTTTCTTTCTTTCCTTTCTTCTTTCTTTCTTTCTTATGGCGCTCTTTCCTTTCCTACCCTTTCTTCTTTCTTTTCTTATGGCACACTCTTTCCTTTTCTTCCCTGTCTTCTTTCTTTCTTATGGCACTCTTTCCTTTTCTTCCCTTTCTTCTTTCTTTCTTATGGCACTCTTTCCTTTTCTTCCCTTTCTTCTTTCTTTCTTATGGCACTCTTTCCTTTTCTTCCCTTTCTTCTTTCTTTCTTATGGCACTCTTTCCTTTTCTTCCCTTTCTTCTTTCTTTCTTATGGCACTCTTTCCTTTTCTTCCCTGTCTTCTTTCTTTCTTTCTTATGGCACTCTTTCCTTTTCTTCCCTTTCTTCTTTCTTTCTTATGGCACTCTTTCCTTTTCTTCCCTTTCTTCTTTCTTTCTTATGGAACCTCTTTCCTTTTTTCCCTTTCTTCTTTCTTTCTTATGGCACTCTTTCCTTTTCTTCCCTGTCTTCTTTCTTTCTTATGGCGCTCTTTCCTTTTCTTCCCTTTCTTCTTTCTTTCTTTCTTATGGCACTCTTTCCTTTTCTTCCCTTTCTTCTTTCTTTCTTATGGCACTCTTTCCTTTCCTTCCCTTTCTTCTTTCTTTCTTATGGCCACTCTTTCCTTTTTTACCTTTCTTCTTTCTTTCTGATGGCACTCTTTCCGGTTTCTTCCTTTCTTCTTTCTGTCTTTCTTATGGCACTCTTTCCTTTTCTTCCCTTTCTTCTTTCTTTCTTTCTTATGGCACTCTTTCCTTTTCTTCCCTTTCTTCTTTCTTTCTCTTTGGCACTCTTTCCTTTCCTTCCCTGTCTTCTTTCTTTCTTATGGCACTCTTTCCTTTTCTTCCATGTCTTCTTTTTTCTTTATGGCGCTCTTTCTTTCTTCCCTTTCTTCTTTCTTTCTTTCTTTATGCACTCTTTCCCTTTTCTTCCCTTTCTTCTTTCTTTCTTTCTTATGGCACTCTTTCCTTTTCTTCCCTTTCTTCTTTCTTTCTTTCTTATGGCACTCTTTCCTTTTCTTCCCTTTCTTCTTTCTTTCTTTCTTATGGCACTCTTTCCTTTTCTTCCCTTTCTTCTTTCTTTCTTTCTTATGGCACTCTTTCCTTTTATTCCCCCCCCTCTTTCTTCATTCTTTCTTTTATTTATGGCACTCTTTCCTTTTCTTCCTCTGTCTTCTTTCTTTTCGCTATGGCACTCATTCCTTTTTGCTTCCCTTTCTTCATTTCTTTCTTTCTTATGGCACTCTTTCCTTTTCCTTTCCCTTTCTTCTTTCTTTCTTTCTTGATGGCCCTCTTTCCTTTTCTTCCCTTTCTTCTTTCTTTCTTTATTATGGCAATCTTTCTTTCTACCCTTTCTTCTTTCTTTCTTTCTTGGATGGCACTCTTTCCTTTTCTTCCCTGTCTTCTTTCTTTCTTTCTTATGGCACTCTTTCCTTTTCTTCCCTTTCTTCTTTCTTTCTTTCTTATGGCACTCTTTCCTTTTCTTCCCTTTCTTCTTTCTTTCTTATGGCGCTCTTTCCTTTTCTTCCCTTTCTTCTTTCTTTCTTTCTTATGGCACTCTTTCCTTTTCTTCCCTTTTTCTTTCATCTTTCTAATGGCACTCTTCCTTTTCTTCCTTCTTCTTTCTTTCTTATGGCACTCTTTCCTTTTTCCCTTTCTTGCTTTCTTTCTTATGGCAGCTCTTTCCTTTTTTTCCCTGTATTCTTTCTTTCTTTCTTATAGCACTCTTTCCTTTTCGTCCCTGTCTTCTTTCTTTCTTATGGCACTCTTTCCTTTCCTTCCTTTCTTCTTTCTTTCTTTTTGGCTCTCTTTCCCTTTTCTTCCCTTTCTTCTTTTCTTTCTTATGGCGCTCTTTCCTTTTCTTCCCTGTCTTCTTTCTTTCTATTCTTATGCACTCTTTCCTTTTCTTCCCCCCCCCCCCCCCCCCCCCCCCCCAACCTCCCCCCCCCCCCCCAACCACCCCCCCCCCCC
>CM054138.1:27248558-27258558 GCA_028751875.1 Rapana venosa
CAAAGGAAAAAAAGGAAAAACAAAAACCAACCCCTGGGATATGGATAAATTGGTGTAAAACGATCTCACTGCTTTTTATTTGCATGCCCACTTCAGTACCCTTGTTCGGAATTTGTACTCTTTCGTTTTGGAGCGAATTTGTGTGTGAGTATTTTTCACACGCCCACATCCGCAAGTTGTTTTGTTAAATTTCATGTACCCCTTGGTTTTTTTTCTTGAAATAAAATCTTGAATCTTGAATCTTGGAAATGCAAAGAAGATAGTGTAGCTTTGCACTGCAACTCAGACTGATCCAGACTCTCTACCCAGTGTCTTGCTTATCCTGTGGAAAGAATGCAGACTGATGAGACATCGGTGTTATCATATGTTGACTGTTAAGCTAACTCCTGTTAAGGCTTCTTGGCTTTTCTGTTGTTAATGTGTTTTGTGATATCTTTTTATTATCTCTGAAATGTTCTCTCTGTCTGTCTTGTCCTTCTCTCCGTCTGTCTGTCTGTCTTGTCTGTGTCTATATTTCTATCGCTGTCTCTGTCTCTCTCCCTCTCTGTCTGTTTGTTTATCTGTCTTTCTCTGTGTCTCTTTTCTGTGTGTCTCACTCTCTGTCTCGCTGTCTCTGTCTCTCTGTCTCTGTCTCTCTGTCTCTCTCTGTGTGTCTCTCTCTGTGTGTCTCTCTGTCTCTGTCTCTCTCTGTCTCTCTCACACTCTATCTCTGTCTCTGTCTCTATATGTGTGTTTCTTTCTGTCTCTCTTTGTCTCTGTCTCTGACTCTGTTCCCCCCTCTCTCTCTGTCTGTCTTTGTCTCCCTATCTGTCCTGTCCTGTCTCTCACTGTCTCCACCGCCCCCCCCCCCCCCCCCCCCCCTCATCTCTCTCTGTTTGATTGTTTCACTTATTTATTGTAGTTTTTTCTTTTCTTTTTTTTTGGGTCTGTTTTGAAGTTTTTATCTACTTTTTATCCTGGGGGTCTACACTTTTATTGCTTTGAGTTTTTACATGATTCAATATTCCTTCTGTTGCCTAAAGGCTTCATGTAAAAAATATGGTGTGCTTATTCTATTATCGCCTAAGAGTGAATTTTGTTTGCTTGCTTCTTCGTTTTCTTTCTTCTTGTTCTTCTGCTCTTCGTGTTCTTGTTCTTCTTATTCTTGTTTTTTCTTGTTCTGCTTGTTCTTGTTCTTCTTGTTGTTCTTCTTCTTCTCCTTCTTCTCTCTCTCTCTGTCTCTTAGTCTCTCCTTCTCTGTCGTCTCTATCTCTCCTGTCCTTCTATTCTCTGTCTGTCTGTCTGAATCTCTCTCTCTCTCTCTCTCTCTCTCTCTCTCTCTCTCTCCTCTCCTCCCCCACCACCCTTCCGGAACTCTGTGTATTGTGGCCTAAGGCCAACGTACATATTAAACCTGTTCAGAGTTGTGTGTGCGTGGGGGGGGGGGGGGGGGGGGGGGGGGGCGCGTACCTGCGTGCATGCCTGCGAGCCTGCGTGTTGCGTGTTTGCGTGGTGTGTGTGCTGTTGCGTGTGTGCGTGCGTGTGTGCGTGTGTGTGTGTGTGTGTGTGTGTGTGTGTGTGTGGTGTGTGGTGCGTGCTCGCGTCCATGTGTGTGTATCTGCCTGCCTGCCTGCCTACATTCGTACGTACATGAGTGTGATCTTCCTCTCATCCTTTTCTTGAAATGTTTGGCATTCCTCATCTGTTCTCTCTCTCTCTCTCTGTCAGTTTTGTCAATCTCCTTTGCAAGGGCTGGGAGAAGTTCCACAGACAGACAGCCACATGGATGCTGTACAAAAGCCCTGCCTTCCTGCCTATATCCATCCATCCATCCATTCATTCATTCCATCATTCGGTAGTCTGTGTCATGCCAGCACTGTTCTTTACTTTTGTTGCTACGATCTATCAGTGTCTGTCAGCTAGCTAGCCAGCTTCCTTATCATCTGACCTGGATTTTTTTTTTTTTTGGTGGTTTCTGGCACATTTCATTCTTTTTTTTTTCTGTGCAGATTGAGCCAGGCTTTTTTTAAGGGTCTTTTTTGTTTGTTTGTTGTTGTTTTTGTTGTTGATGGTGTTTTTTCCCCTCCTTGATGTCAGTTCTGTTTATTTAACTCCTTCCTCCGGCCGCCCCCGCCTCGTCCTATCTGTGTTTCTTTCTGCTGTCTGTCTTTATGGGTTTCTCTTTTCTCTGTCTCTCTCTGTCTCTCTTCTCCCTCTCTTCTCTCTCTCTCTCTCTCTCTCTCCCCTCTTTTCTTGTTCTCTCTGTGTCTTCTCTCTCTCCTCTCTCTCTCACTCTCTCTTCATCCACGCCTTCATGAGGGGCCAATACAAGCCTATAATGAATAAAACTTCCGCATTCGCATTCTTTCCCCCTCTCTCTCTCTCTCTCTCTTCTCTCTCTCTCTCTCTCTCTCTCTCTCTCTCTTCTTCTCCTTCTGTCTGTCTTTTGTCTGTCTGTCTGTCTGTCTGTCTGTCTGTCTGTCTGTAAGTGATTGCCTGTGTCTGGTTTTTTTCTTTTGAGTCTGCCTGATTTTCTTTTCTTCTTCTTTTTTTTAAAACTGACACCTCTGTACTCACGCCTCTCTCTGTCTCTCTGGGTCTGGCTTTTTGCCTTTGTCTTCCTCTGTTTATATGTCTGTCTGTCTGTCTATATGTATATGTGTATGTATGTATGTCTTTGTCTGACTATCTGTCTCTATGTATGTATATATGTATGTATGTCTTTGTCTGACTGTCTGTCTCTGTTTGTCTATGTCTGTCTGTATCTGTCTGTCTGTTTGTGTCTGTCTGTGTGTCTGTCTATCCGTCTATTTGTTTGTCTGTTCGTCCGTCTGCCTGTCTGTATCTCTTTCTCTCTCTTCTCTCTCTCTCTCTCTCTCTCTCTCTCTCTCTCTCTCTCTCTCTCTCTCTCTCTCTCTCTCTCAAACTTGTCAAACAGTTATGATTTTAATTCTCTGTCATTCGATCTGTTATGTTTCCCTGTCTATATTTTTAGTGGATTGTTCTAATGCCCTTTGTGTTCGTATGACTCTCCCTCCCCCCCCCTCTCTCCCCCTCTCTCCCCCTCTCCCTCTCTCTCCATCCCCTTTCCGCCCTCTTCTTCCTCCTCCTCCTCCCTTCATTATCGTCCTGATCTTCGTTCTTTTCTTTCTTCTGTGTGTGTGTGTGTGTTTGTCTGATTGTTTGTGTGTGAGATTCAGATTTAGATTCACATTCAGAATATTTAATTGTCATTTAAGTCATGTAGACTTATTTGACACAACAAAAATATCAATTATAATTATTATATATTTTGGCTAAAAGTGATGTACACTAAAAACATGTTACATTCTACTTCTCTTTTTCTCTTTTTTTCCAAAACACTCATACACATAATTATCTGATGATATCTGCTTGATACGTATCAACTGTGATTGTGTCACTTAATTTATGTACACGGTTTTTGCGTTCTTTGTCTTTCGTTTTGATTTTTAATAACGAATTATTTCTGAGTTCATCAACAAAAATACATTCATCGAGTAAATGAATTCATCCTCTATTTTGTTACAGTATCTACATTTTCTGTCCTCTCTGGATCTATTTTGGTGCCTCCCTTTCTCTATCATTAAATTGTGAGAGCTTGTGCGAAATTCACAATACGTCTTCTTATGGGTTTTTTTTTCATAGTTTATTAAATATGGTTCCAGTCTGTATTCTTTGGTAGCATAACCATAAAATTTTAGTTTTGCAAACTCTTTCTTCTGGTAGATCCAAAATGTTTTATACATGTCCTCAAACTTTCTTCTAAAAGCATAACTCAACCGATGTGAGTGTGTATTTCTGTCTCTCTGTATCTCTGTCTCTCTGTCTCTCTCCCCTCTCTCTCTCTCGTCTCTTTGTCTCTCTCTGTCTCTCTCTGTCTCTCTATCCATGTCTCTCTATTTGGAACTCGGCCCTGCCCATGCCTGCCAGGGGACTAGAATTGAAATGTCACACAATTTAGCATTCCTGACATACAATGTAGAAGGACTTAGTACAATCTATCAAGCAGATTTAAGATCTTACATATCCAAGTTTGATATAGTTGTACTGACAGAAACATTCACTACAGATTTCCCTTCACATCTTTTTCCACTGCATGTTACATATGCTTCAAAAGCTGTTAAAGTCTCCAATGCACCCACAGCTCGGCTGTGTGGGGGAGTAGCTCTGCTAGTAAAGAAACACATTGCTCCTCTTGTTTCTCAGGTACATTTAGAATATGACAATTGTGTTGTGCTTACGCTGGCTAAAACACTGACAGGTCTGGACAGGGACTGTGTCTTAATTGGCATATATTTACCTCCACAATATAGCCCATATTTTTCTGAAACGGACATTTATAACGGTGTTTCTCTTTTGGAAAGTAGTATATTAGATATCCTAGAAGAGATGAAAAATGTGCCCATAATTATTATGGGTGATTTGAATGCAAGGACTGGCAATGCTAATGCTCACGAAGATGAACTGCCCTGTGGCATCATTATTAGTGACCACGATAGTGATGTTAACTATGGTGTCGACTTATATCAGAGGGCTTCAGCTGATGGGGTTTTGAATGACTTTGGAAAGTACTTGCTGAATGTTTGTGAGCAGTTCAATTTGATTCTTTTGAATGGACTGGTAAGTCATAGCTTTGATTCAAGCTGTACGTATGTTTCCTATAATGGCTGCAGTGTAATAGATTATTTTATAATATCGAGATGTATCTCTGATATGGCTATTGGGTTTGCAGTTGGTGAAAGAATAGCGTCAAAGCATATGCCTTTAGAGCTGACACTGAAGTGTAAAAATGTAAGAACCAACATCGCCTGTAAACCCCAAAAGGTGGCAATACAAAAATATAGGTGGGACTGTCAAAAATCAGAGGAATACATCAACATGTTTAAAACTGACTGTATTTCTAGAAAATTTAAAGAAGCATATAATATGATTGATTTTGATATAGAAGCAGCAATTAAACAATTTTATGAGATTATTGGTTTAGCAGCAACCCCTATGCTAAAGACAGTGGTCATTGGGAAATTTGAAAACAATCCATGGTTCGATTTTGAGTGCAGAGAGAAAAGAAGGTCAGTGAGACATGCTCTTAGAAATTATCGGAAATATACTAAAGACGATAACACTTCAAAGGAGGATACGGAGACCCTGAGAGTAAATTACACAGATCTCAGGAAAGAGTACAAGTCCTTGCTAAAAGAAAAAAAAAAGGGTATAAAAGGCAGACAATGAAAGTGTTAGAAGACTCTCTAACTGATCCTCAGAGATTCTGGAGCACAATCAGGAAGACATTGGCAGACCAGAGTGCCAAAGTACCATCTCTCCTGAAGCATGGTATGACCATTTTTTTGCTGTTTTTAACCCAAGTTGTCCCAGGTCAAATACAGATGAGACACTCAACTGTTTCTACTCCTATGATACTGTGTCTAACTTACAAGTAGATATTACAATACTTGAGCAAGAAATTACACATCAAGAAGTATTACAGGCTATATCTATGTTAAAAAACAATAAAGCAGCGGGTCCAGATGGATTCTCTGGGGAATTTTACAAATATGCAGGACCAGAAGTTGCATTATTTCTAACTAAATACTTCAATAAATTGTTCTCTTCTGGTAGTTTTCCAATTCAATGGACAGAAGCAGTCATTCAGCCAATATTTAAGAAAGGTGACGTCAATTCTCCTGATAATTATAGAGGTATCTCCTTACTTAATGTTTGTGGAAAACTTTATAGCTACATTCTGAATAAGCGTTTATCTCTATGGTTAGAAGAAAAGAAAGGACTAAGCGAAACTCAGGCAGGATTCAGACGTAATTATAGCACAATTGACCATATATTTACCCTTTTATCATTAAATCAGAAACAGTTTGTTAATCGTGGAAAATTGTACTGTGCCTTTATAGACTTTAAGAAGGCCTTCGATTTCGTTGATAGGTGTTGCTTGTGGTCAGTACTCTGTACTCTGTTGAAGGAAAAATGTACAGGGCGCTCCAAAGTATGTACAATATTGTAAAAGCAAGGGTCAGTGTGGGAGGTGAATTAACTGATATTTTCATGTGTCCTGGGGGACTGAGGCAGGGAGACATTTGTAGTCCTGTTTTATTCTCCCTTTACATTAATGAGTTAGCCATTGAAATTTTTCAGAGAGGAAAGCATGGTATATCTTTAACACCAGACCAAATGCAAATACTGATACTACTCTTTGCAGATGATGTAGTATTGTTATCGTACACTAAAGTTGGCCTGCAAACACAATTGAATATATTAAGAGACACAGCAAAAAGGCTAGGATTGTTAGTGAATATGGAGAAATCAAAAGTAATCGTATTTCGAAAAGGTGGCCACCTCGCTGTACGGGAAAAATGGCTCTATAATGGAAATAGTCTTGAAGAGGTTAACCAATATAAATACCTAGGAGTTATTTTTTCCACAGGTTTGTCCTTTTCTTATGCACTGAAAGACATGGCTACTAGGGCCAAAAAAGGTGTGATTGGTATTTTACGTTTATTATGGTCTCTCGGTAATCAATCCCCTAAAATATTTTTCAAACTCTTTGACTGCCAGATTCAACCAATTTTAACATATGGCTGTGAGGTATGGGGTCTTACGGCTGATCATTCCGTCATTGAAAGAGTACACGTCTTTGCCATTAAGAGATTCTTAAATGTGAGCATTAGAACTCCAAATGCTCTGGTGTATGGAAAGACTGGTAGATTTCCACTCTTTATCAATACTTATGTTCGGAATATAAAATACTGGATAACTCTTACAAGAATGGATAAAGATCGCATTCCATATAAATCATACAACATGCTGCTTAACCTCCATTACAATAATAAGAATAATTGGGTCTCTACAGTCTGCTTCACTCTGTATCGCTATGGGTTTGGTTTTGTGTGGGAGTGTCAGGGAGTTGCAGATGCAAGGATATTTCTGGCAGAATTCAGACAACGTCTTCTGGATTGTTACGCTCAAAGCTGGAGCAGTGAAATCAACTCAAAAGAGCGATATGCATTCTATTCCTTATTGAAAAAAAATCTATGTCTTTCTGATTATCTATCAATCGTTCAAAACAGTGCTGTGAGGAAGTATTTAACTAGAATGCGCCTTGGCGTTTCACCATTAAGATGTCACACGAACCGTTACAATAAGGCACCAATGTGTTCTGACTGTCCTTTCTGCCAGAATATCTATGAATCTGAAATACATTTCATGTTTACATGTCCAAGATACAAACTGCTACGGGATCAGTTTATACCTAACAAATTTTATAATCAACCATCTTCTTTCAGACTGGTGTTGCTGCTCTCAAGCACAACACATGCAAAGTCAGTCATGCTTTATATCAAAAGCGCACTTGATTTAAGGTCAGTTGCGATGGTGGAGACAACGTGACTATGAACGGTTCGTGTTTGGGTGTTGTTTTTGTTTTTTGTTTTTTTTTGGGGGGGGGTTATTGCTGGTTGCAGTGGTTACATGCTATTGTTTTGTCCTGCACCTAGTGTGGAAAAAATGTTTTCGTAACATGGTGTTATTGATAATCATTAGTTGTCATAAATATTTCAGCCGGGGGTACTACCACAAGTTCAGTTTGATTGGATTTCTGGAATATATGCACGCAATGGGCTCTGTTTCACAACTGCTGGTGTTGCACTGGTGTTTCCGGGAGAGAAGTATCTCAGCATGGCATCATCCCCGTCCCACTGTTCCCCTTGACATGGACAGATGGCCTGGTTCATTAAATTATTTGACTTGACTTGACTTGACTTATCCATTTCTCTCTCCATCCCCTTTCCGCCCTCTTCTTCCTCCTCCTCCTCCTCCCTTCATTCTCGTCCTGATCTTCGTTCTTTTCTTTCTTCTGTGTGTGTGTGTGTGTGTGTGTGTGTGTGTGTGTGTGTGTGTGTGCTTGTTTGTTTGTTTGTGTGTGAGTGTTGTATTTCTGTCTCTCTGTCTCTTTCTCTCTGTCTCTGTCCCCTCTCTCTGTGTCTCTGTCTCTGTCTCTGTCTCTCTCTCTCTCTTTCTCTCTCTCTCTCTCTCTCTCTCTCTCTCTCTCTCTCTCTCTCTCTCTCTCTCTCTCTTTGCCCCTATCCCCTTCTCCCCATCTTCTTCCTCCTCCTCCCTTCCTTCTCATCCTGATCTTCGTTCTTTTCTCTCTTCCTCCCCCCTCTCCCTATCTCTCCCCCACCCCCCACCCCCACCCCCGCCCATCCCCCCTCTTCCCCATACCTTCTCCCCACTGCTCCTCACTCTGTCAACAGATGCTATTTTCAGATGAAATGAAATATCCTTTTGTATATTTTCCTTATTCTTCCATCGCATGATTCCTCTCAGTGTCTGAAACATGATCTTATTTTTTCTTTTCTTTTGTTTTGGGGGGCTAAGTGGGAAAAGCTGTTGTGCATGTTTATTCTGTTCATGTCTCGTTTAGATCATGCAATGAAATGTTATTCTGTATGTGTGTGTGTTTGTGTGTGTTAGTGTGTGTGTTAGTGTGTGTGTTTGTGGGTGGGTGGGTTGGTGGGTGGGTGTTAGTGTTAGTGTGTGTGTGTGTGTGGGTGGGTGGGTGGGTTGGTGGGGTGGGTGTTTGTGTGTGTGTGTCTATCGTTCCGTCGGTCTGTCTGTCTGTCTGTCGGTCTGTCTGTCTGTCTGTCTGTCTGTCTGTCTGTCTGTCTCTCTCTCTCTCTCTCTCTCTCTCTCTCTCTCTCTCTCTCTCTCTCTCTCCTGCCTCGGTAGAGACAGAAGCAAAGAAACACAGACGCATACAGCAATCGATGCACAGTATAATACATACTTCTAGCTAAAAAGCGATATGTCATATATCATTCTGACGAAAACCAAAAAGAGAAATACAAACATCATCTCTCTCTGCCTGCCATAGTCCCGATATCCTGGACATCCACTCTACACTCGTTCACAACCAATGTCCAGATTTCACAATAACAAGATAGTAATTTTATTTTTTAGCTGGTCTGATGACCTGACAAGTATGTACAGAATCCTTGCTGGCTGACGAAACATTTGATAAAATGCTAATCACTGTAAACATGTTTAGAATACAGATTTAGAATACACACAAAAAATAGGACCTCGGTTTCAGATTTTTTTTTAGAAGAAAATTTCTGGGAAAACAACACCAAAAAGTAAAGAAATGTATTTCCAAAACGAACATGAGTTATACAGTGATTTTGTAGCTTACTGGTAATATTACAGACCATTGATTGATGGCTAGATACGCTTTGAAGAAACGGGTATTTTGATAATTATTATCTACTTGTTCAAATGAGAAATAGCGTAGATATACCGCTCCTTTCGCAGAGCAACTGAACATTCACTCTGGACATTCTTAAATGTTTATCTGTGTATTTTCTCATTCTTAACGTTCTGACCTGTTTTCTCTTTAGTTTGTTCGGTTGTGTTTTATCTTGATCGGAATATTATTCCGATTCTCTGAATATATCCAATATGTCATGCATAATTGTTTATGATAATATATGTAAATTTGCTGGTATGTTATGCCCCAAAAAATCATTTAGAAATTGTCAAGAAACTACTTGCTGGCTGACTCAACAATCTCTTGTGGTCATCGGGAAACAGTGTCGGTGTATGTGAGCGATTATTTGTTTATTATTACGCCAAGGAGTTCTTGGAAGTAGTTGGCATTCCTTAGAAACATAACTAGGAAAGCATGACTGCTTTTAAATCCGGCCTCAAGACACATTTCTTTCAAACCTAAGATTCTCCCCTCTTGTTCCATTTTCATTTTTGTCCCTGCCCTCAACAGCCAAAACCCCATCGCCCTTCCGGAGTGTACAACCTTTATGTGTGTGCATGTGTGTGTGTGTGCGTGCGTGCGTGCGAGCGTGTGTGCATACATTTGAGTTTGTTAAAAAAACAAACACCCAACCTATTAATTGTAACTGGCTGCATGTGAATGAGTAGGATGAATGAAAGCGCTTTGATTTGGTTTTTTTTGTGCAAGATATAGCGCTATATAGAT
>CM054138.1:27263558-27283558 GCA_028751875.1 Rapana venosa
TGGAAAAGCTACAAGAATATCCTTTTCATTCGTTAACTGTTATGTTCTCTGCGTATCAAATTAACCTGATAATAGCCCCCCCTCCCCCCTCCCCTTTTCTCCCCCCACCCCCTTCTCTCTCTCTCCATCTCTCGCTCTCTCTCTCTCTCTTACTTTTTCTTTCTCTCTGTCACTCTCTCTCTCTCTCTGTCTCACTATCTGTCTCTCTCTCACACAAACACAAGCACAGACATACGCACACACATACGCACACAAACATACTTACACGCATGCATACACACACACACTCACAAACACACACATACGTAAGCATGCAAGCACACATGCATGCTCATACATGTATACCTGCCCATTCACATACATTAGTACATGCCCCATTCCAAACATTTGCACTCGAGCGGCGCGACACACACACACACACAAACAACGCACGCACACACACACACACACACACACACACACCACACACACACACACACACACACACACACCACGGCACGCACACCACGCACGCACGCACAACCACACACATACGGAGATATGCACATACGTAAGCACTCGCATACACACACTCACACAGACAAACAAACAATGAAACAAACACATTCACACACACACCACACATAGAGATATACAAATAAGTACGCACTCGCATACACACACTCACACAGACAAACAAACAATGAAACAAACACATTCACACACACATAGAGATATCACATACGTAAGCACTCGCATACACACACTCACACAGACAAACAAACAATGAAACAAACACATTCACACACACACACACACACACACATAGAGATATACAAATAGTACGCACTCGCATACACACACTCACACAGACAAACAAACAATGAAACAAACACATTCACACACACATGAGATATACACATACGTACGCACTCGCGCACACACACTCACACAGACACAACAAACAATGAAACAAACACATTCACACACACATAGATATACACATACTACGCATCGCATACACACACCACACAACAACAAACAATGAAACAAACACATCACACATTCACAACACCACACACACACACAGACACACACACACACACACACACACACGCACGACACGCACACACACACACACACCACACACACACACACACACACACACACACACACACACACACACACACGTTCCATTTCACACAATATACATTCACCAATTGCACACCCACAAGGATAATACTGTCTTTCACCCCCGTGAGGATTCAGGGGGGGCCTGTCACTATAAATAGCATCCCCACCTTCTAGAAATTATGTGTTAGGAATTCCCTTTTTTCTATCCCTAATTTATTTTTTTAAAATTTTACTTCTGCCTTGTTCCTTTCCCCCCACCTTCTAGAAACTCTGAGTTATAGGAGTTCCCTCTTTTCTATCCCTCTCTTTTATTTTTGTCTTGTCTTCTTGTCACCTCCTTCTTGTCTATTTTCTGCCTGCTTCATCCATTCTCCTGCCTTCTCTACGCCCCCCCCCCCCCCCCCCCCCCCCCACCAAGGCAGACTTGAAAGATAACAATTTTCTCCTACGCAGAAGTCGGAAGCGCTGAGACTGACTTGACAGGCGCTTAGTTAATGACAGGGGTGGGGGATGGGGGGACGGGATAGCCTAGTGGTCAGAACATTACGCTCCCAATCTGACGACCTGGGTTCAAATTCCCGTTCAAGGGGGGATATTTTCCTCTGGAGTTAATGTCAGTGCAGACCCCACTCTCCCCCAAAAGTCCTTCGGATGAGACTATATACTGAGGTCCCGTGTGCGAACGCACGCAGAACATCTTGCGCATACGTTAAATCCTGTTCCGCTTTTCGTAAGAGTAGGCCATTGTGTTGCCACGTGGGAACAGATGGCAGAATTGAAAAAAACCCGCATACACACGTGGACTGGATGTAAAAAAACCCACGTAAGTGCTTATTCCATTATCCTCGATATAAAAGAATAAAATAAATGAATAGATAAAACAGCGCAACGCATGTTCGCTCTATATGACACGACAACAGTAATTGCTGTCTGTACCTTGTTTGTTTTGTTTTGTTTAATGTCTATTCACTACATGGTGATTTAGACATACCCGCATTCATACCAAAGTACTTATTATTACACACCCCATCTCTCTCTCTCTCTCTCCTCTCTCTCCTTCTCTCTCTCTCTCCTTCTCTCTCTCCTCTCTCTCTTCTCTCTCTCTTCTCCTCTCTCTCTCTCTCTCCCTCCCTCCCTCTCTCTCTCTCCTCTCCCTTACACGCACTCACATACATAGTATATATATATATATATACATATATATATATATATATATATATATAATATATAATATACATATATATATATATATAATATATATATATATATATATAATATATAATATATATATATATATATATATATAATATATATATATATAAACTAATTACAGTAATGGTCTTACAGGTGAAGAATATATGACTTCAGAACTGACATCATGAATTGCTGAGAGTCATATAAAACTTCTTGACTAGTGGCATATTTCTTATGAATATCTAAACCTCTTCTTTTATACATGTCTGTACCTTCCACGAAGAAGAAATACTGTGTTTCACAGCGATAGTCTTCTAAATCAAGAGAACCACTTCAAGACCTTATTCAATCAAACACAGCACACTTCTTTCTTCTTCTTCTTCTTCGTCGTCGTCGAACGATCAACTAGTGTTATCTGTCATATGAGCGTAAATGCTTTGCGCTGCCGTTAAGCGCCTGACAAGTCAGGCCCAGCACATCCTACTTCGGCACGGGAAAGAAAATCTTTTTTTAAGTCTTTCTGAAAACCAAAAAAAAAAGGCTGGAGGATGGATCAAGAAGGCAGAAAATAGATGAGAAGGAGGTGACAAGAAGAAAAAAGGCAGAAATAAAGAGAGGGATAGAAAAGAGGGAATTCCTAGCACAGAAATTTCCGGAAGGTCGGGGATGCTGATTTATGCTGACAGGCTCCCCAGCATCCCCACAGGGAAGAACACTTCTTTTAGTTCGGCCTGTTAAAGATCATCTGTGTACTGGAGAGATGCTGGTTGCTGTAATACTGGTGGTGGTGGTGGTGGTGGTGGTGGTGGTGGTGGTGGTGGTGGTGGTGGTTGGGGAGGCAGGGGAAATAATCGATGAACGCTTCTTCGGTGTTCCTGCTGTGTCATCAAATCAATGGACATGACATCACGTCTTGCCTGCTGTCCTTGCGTTGTCGGGGTCAGCTGTAGTGTAGTGTAGTGTAGTGTAGTGTAGTGTGGTGTAGTGTAGTGTTAGCGTGGTGTAGTGTGTGTAGTGTGTGTAGTGTAGTGTAGTGTAGTGTAGCGTTGTGTGTAGTGTAGTGTAGTGTAGTGTAGGTGGTGTGGTGTGGTGTGGTGTGGTGTGTAGTGTAGTGTAGTGTAGCGTGGTGTAGTGTAGTGTAGTGTAGTGAAGTGTAGTGCAGTGGTAGTGTAGTGTAGTGTAGTGTAGTGTAGTGTAGTGTAGTGTAGTGTAGTGTAGTGTAGTGTAGTGTAGTGTGGTGCGGTGTAGTGTAGTGTAGTGTAGTGTAGTGTGTGTTGCTGTGTGTGTGTTGGTGGGTGGGTGGGTGGTGGTGGTAGGTAGTATGTGTGTGTGTGTGTTTGTGTGTGTGTGTTGCTGTATGTGTGTTGGGTGGGTGGTGTGGTGGTGGTAGGTAGTATGTGTGTGTGTGTGTGTTTGTGTGTGTGTGTTGCTGTATGTGTGTTGGGTGGGTGGGTGGTGGTGGTAGGTAGTATGTGTGTGTGTGTGTGTGTTTTGTGTGTGTTGCTGTATGTGTGTTGGGTGGGTGGGTGTGTTGCTGTATGTGTGTTGGGTGGGTGGTGTAATGCTGTATGTGTGATGGATGGGTGGGTGGTGGTGGTAGGTAGTATGTGTGTGTGTGTGTTGTGTGTGTGTGTTTGTAGTGTGTGTGTGTTTGCTCTATGTGTGTTGGGTGGATGGGTGGTGGTGGTGGTAGTATGTATGTATGTGTGTGTGTGTGTGTGTGTGTGTGTGTGTGTGTGTGTGTGTGTGTGTGTGTGTGTGTGCATCTGTGTCTGTGTGTATGAGGTGATATTGTCGACATTATTATCAGCAGGTATTTCCTTAATAATGTCATAGCTAGGATAACGGCTTCTCCCTAATTTGTTTGGGTTTATTTTTGCTATCATGTAAGAAATTGAAGATTCCCAGTTATGTTTTGTTAAAAAAAAAAGTAAAAAACATTTTTAAAGAGAAATTTAAGTTTGCCCATCAGTCTGTCTGTCTGCCTACCTGTCTGTCTGTCTGTCTTTCTATTATGTCTACCATCAAGACATTGAAGCAAGTCAACGTGATCTTAGCTCCAGTTCTTTAGAAAAACATATCGGAATCAATGCAAATACAATGCCACCTTATGTTTTAGTTGGCAGTTTTGCACGCCTTTTGCAGCTTCTTCTTCAGAAGCAAAGAGAGGAATAGAAAAGATGGGAATTCCAAGAACAGAATTTCTAGACGGTGTGAATGCTATTTATACTGATAGAACCGCCCCCTCCCCCCCCCCCCCCCCCCCCACCACACACCCCACCAGTATCCTCCGTGGGGGAACTGTGAAACTGAACTACAAGAAACTGTGAAGCATGTTATCAGGTAATTATCTAGTTTTTCCTTTCCTTTTCCTTTGAAATTATTTTTCTAAACCATGCTCTTCCTTTTCTCACAAACATCGTTTTTGGTCTTTCCCGATCCTTTCAAATCTATTCGCCTGCCCTTTTCTCTCTGTGTACCATCCTTGTATAGTAGATCAAACCAAAACCAAACAAAAACCAAACAGACAACTTTAAAAACAACAACAACAGCAAAAACAACACCCACACTTTTTAAAGCTTTTCCCCTAAACTTAATGATCTCTTTTGTGGTGTAATAGAAAACGGTGGAAGAGGCCAGTGTCCATCTGGAGCTATTGTAGAAAGACGTGTTTTGGGGAAATGTATGCGCTCAGAATTGTGAGGAGTCGTGAACCTTTAATATAGGCTAAAAAACAAAGAAAGAAGAGATCAACGTCTTGGTTCAGGGAAATACCAAAGGTTAGACATAGCTCAAGGATGGGGGGGACTCCAGACAAAATTACCAAAGGAAAAGGAAAAGAAAACAAATATGTGAAAGATAAAATACACATATACACACACGCACATGCATGCACGCTCGATCGCACGCACACATACACGCACGCATGCGCACACACATACACACGCATGCATCTATGCACACACACATACTCACACATGCACGCACATAAACATATACGCACACACGCATGCGCTCACACGCGCACGCACACACACACGCATGTACGCACGCGCGCACACATATACGCACGCGCGCATCTCTGCACACACATACACACGCATGCATGCACATAAACATATACGCACACACGCATGCACGCACATACACATATACACACGCACGCACGCACACACGCGCACACACACACGCACACACATGTACGCACACATACACACCACACACGCACACACACGCACCACACGCATCACCACGCACACAACGGTTTACGAATTGCATTAGTAGACTGTACAACATTTATGTATACAGCAAAATATAAACTTAGACAGCTTTACGGTCACGCACACACACACACACCACACACAACACACACACACACACACACACACACACACAAACATACATAAAACACTACACTACACACACACACACACAAACATACATACACACACACACACACACACACACACACACACACACAACACACACACACACACACACACACACACACACACACACCACACACACACACACACACACCACACACACACACACACACACACACACACACACACACACACACACATACACAACACACACACACCACAACACACACACACACACACATACACACACACACACACACACACACACACACACACACACACACACACACACAAACATACACACACACACACATACACACACACACACACACACACATACACACACACACACACACACACACACACACACACACACACACACACACACACACACACACACACAACACACACACACACACACACACACAAATAGAAGACGTATGACAAAAACATGTAATCATTAACATGAATGTAACAGTGTTATTTGAGGTGGCAACGATAATTGAAGAACAAATTATCGGCTGATTTTGTTTATTTCTTTTTTTAAATTAAAACATTAAAAAAAAATTCTTTTATATCGAGGATAATGGAATAAGCCCATATGTGCTTTTATTTTACATCCAGTGCCCGTGTGTATGCGGTTTTGTAAATTTTGTCATCTGTTCCCACCATCTTTAATTGTTGTGTGTGTGTTGTTGTTGTTGTTGTTGTTGTTGTTGTTGACAGATGGAAATGTGTACAGACCTATACGAGGTGACACACGTGGCATATCTTGAGCATTCTAGCGAACAGTACAGGTCGCTTCAAATAATTATGTGAGAAATTGCAAGACATGCCTCTGATTCGGAATGAGTCTTCTTCCCTTTTGTCTATAGCGAACGTATTCCTCTGTTGACTAGTTTACACCGCTTTTTGTATCTTCTTCTTTCACCTCTTCCCTTTTGTTTATAGTGAACGTACTCTTCTGTTTCTCACTCCCCTACGACCTTAAAGGTGATGGGACACCTTTTACCCTTAGTCATTCTGTTGACTAGCTTACACCATTTTTTTGTCTCATCGAATTTCACGATATTCTGTTTTGTTGGGGGGGGGGGGGGGGGGGGGGGAGGGGGGGAAAGAATGACTTTCCTTTCTACAGAATTCTGAAATTGTAATTCAGAACGTGAACACTATTTTACCTTCTGCAAGTATTATGTGCACATCTTTTTGGGTCTTTGTTGTTTGTCTATATATTGAAAAAGTGTGTGTGCGTGCGTGCGTGCGCGCGTGCGCGCGCGCGTGTGTGTGTGTGTGTGTGTGTGTGTGTGCGCGCGCGCGTGCGCGTGTGTGTGTGTGTGGATGTGAGAGAGAGAGAGTTTATGGTTTTCTTTACATATATCTCTTCATTCTTTAATATATAAAAAAATTCCTTTGTGAACACTGTGTGCTTAGTCAAACATAACTCTTTACTCTTCGAATGAAACCTTTCAGTTGTGGGCGAGTGAAAGTGTTAGCATTCTTATGACAATAATTAGTCACGATGCAATGGATTATCTTCTCCTTTTAAACGTTAATCGCAACAATATCATCAGCTACTGCGCCCTTTTCTCTGAGCATGGAGTATGGCAGTCTTCATTGCTTCGTAAATAATTAAGTAACGCCGAAGAAAGAAAAATATGAACGAAACACAACCTGCAAAGGTTTATTTTTCTATCTATCATCTATAAACGTAGTGGGACCTCCAAAGGTTTTTTTCTATCATCTATAAACTTAGTGGGATACAATTTTGATAAGTAGACATGCTAGCAGTATGTTTACTACAATGCTGTGATGGTGTACTCCATATGCATTATTCATAACTTATGCTTCATGATAATCGTTCCTTAGATCAAATAGCTGTTGTCACAACTAATACAAAGTCTCGTTAAAATCACTTCTAATATATATTAAACTTTATGTTTTTGTCACACCTAGTAAAAATAAAAGTCTCATTAAAATTACGTCTAGTATAATAAACTTTTTGTCAACTTTTAAGATGTGTTTGACTTTTTAAAAATAATCTGTATTGTTTAACGCAGATTGTGTATATTCTAAAATCCCCACTCACATATTCCTCATGTGGAGATACTAAGAGTATTCTTGCGTATAGAGTCTGTAGATAGAGAACAGCAACAACAAGTTGTCAGACCCTTCAGAAGATCGCCAATCAGGGAGAGAGCTGGCACACAGGAGAGACGGGATAGCATAATGGTTAGAACATTACGCTCGCAATCTGACGACCCGGGTTCGATTCCCGTTCAAGGGGATATTTTCCCCTGGAGTTAACATCAGTGCAGACTCCACTCTCCCCAAAAGTCCTTCGGATGAGACTGTAAACCGAGGCCCCGTGTGCGAACGCACGCATAACATCTTGCGCACACGTTAAAACCCGTTCCGCTTTTCGTAAGAGTAGGCCATTGTGTGCCGGTGGGAACGGATGACAAATTTACAAAACTGCATACACACGGGGACTGGATGTAAAGAAGCACACAAGTGCTTCTTCCATTATCCTCGATATAAAAGAATATTTTTTAAAAAAGACAAATCGATCACTACTCAGGCTCCTGTGCTTTTTTTCCCCCTGTCCTGGTTCCCGGCCAAGAGAGCAAAATAACATTGCATGATGTCTGTCTGGATTTCTTGGAGACTGGGATCATTCTCTGGTAATCCTCCATTAACCTTCCCCACTCCTCCTTTCATGTTAAGTTTCTTCCTATCTTGTCTCTATCACCAGGTTGTATCGATGCTCAAGATGTAAAATACCTATCTAGAAAACGAGAAATCTCGCGTTCGATCCTTGTTTTTGTTGTTGCTGTTTTTCGTCTTCGTCGAACGCTCAGACAGCAACTATTGTTGTCTGTTATATGAGCGAAAATGCGTCACGCTGCCGTTAAGCGCCTGACAAATCAGGCCCAGCGCATCCGACTTTGGCATATATAAGAGAGAATTGTTATCTTTTAAGTCTTTCTGGACCAAAAAAAAGGCAGGAGATTGGTCCAAGAAGGCAGAAACTAGACAAGAAGGAGGTGACAAGAAGAAAAGGAACAAAGCAAAAACAAAGAGATTGATAGAAAAGAGGAAATTTCTAACACATCATTTTCTAGAAGGTGGGGATGCTATTTATAATGACAAACCACCGGCATCCTCACAGGGGAAAATTCTTTCTTCTTAAGTTATAGAACTCCTCTCTCAAAAAAACGTTTTTGTCAGTCTAATACTCAAAACATTCTCAGTTTGATATTTCTTTAAAGGTGAATCTATGTTTATTTCAACAGTCAGCCACAAAGACTTCTTCTTTACAAAAAAAAAGGAAAAAGAAAAAAAGAATCAAAATTCCCTAATCTGTAAGTTCAAAACCGTGTTGTTTTTCGCGAGAATGGTTTGTATTTTGTGTTTTTGTTTATCAAGAGATGCAGCCTAGTAGGCCTTGTTCAAACGAGACGTATTTGTTTTAGTTCTCTCTGTTGGCGATGATGATCTGTGCTATTAGAGAAAGAATATGCTGGTTGCTGTGCTGGTGGTGGTGGTGGTGGTGGTGGTGGTGGCTGGGGAGGCAAGGGAACTAATCGATGAACGCTTCAGTGTTCCTGCTGTGTCATCAAATCAATGGACGTGACGTCATGTCTTGCCTGCTGTCCTTACGTCATAGTGGCTGCTTGTTGAGGTATTTTGGTTTAACTGAGTTGTTGTATTTTTAAATGTTGTCTGTATTCTGTGTGATGATGTCGTACGTGGCGTTATCACAATCAGATACAATGTCATCATCATCATTGTCGTCATCGTCGTCGTCGCCATGTGGTCGTCACCGTCGTCGTCGTCGTCATCATCATCATCATCATCATCATCATCATCATCATCATCATCATCATCATCATCATCATCATCATCACATACCACCACCACCACCACCACCACCACCACCACCACCACCACCAACCTCCTCTTCCTCCTCTTCATCATCACCACCACCACCACCACCACCACCACCACCACCACCACCACCACCACCACCATCATCATCATCATCATCATCATCATCATCATCATCATCATCACCTGTGTTGTCCCTATCATCATCATTACCATAGCTACCACGATTGTTACTCTGATTTGCTTTTGTAAAATGGTCTTTGACGAATGTTTGTCTTAGATGGAGTTATGAGTAGATTTTTTTTTCATTAAGTAGCACATCTCTGTCTGTCTGTCCGTCTGTCTATCCATATATTTATTTATCTGTCTTTCATCTGTCTGTCTGTTGTCCATGTTTTGTTGCCTTGTTTGCTGTGTGTGTGCGTGTGTGTGTGGTCTGTTTCTTATCTATGTCTTCAGTCTGTTTGTGTGTATTTCCTCCAGTCTATGTCTGTCTTCTGTCCCATGTCTGTTTCTCGTGTTTATTATCTGTCTTTGTGTGTCTGAGTGTCTGTATAAATGTCTGTCTGTCTCTTTCTCTTTCTAGTATCTGTATCTTTCTCATCTTCTTCTTCGTCTCTTCTCTTCTCTCTCTGTTCTCTCTCTCTCTTCTCTTCTTCTCTGTCTGTCTTCTTTCTCTCTCTTTCTCCTGCCCTGTCCTGTCTGTCTGTCTGTCTCTTTCTCTTTCTCTCGTTCTCTGTATCTCTCTCTCACTCTTTCCCCTGTCTGTCTGTCTGTTTTCTGTTCTCAGTCTCCTTTTTATCTCTCTTATCTCTCAACTCTTTCCTTCTGTCTGTCTGTCTGTATTATTGTATGTATGTATGTCTCCTCTCTCTCTCTCTCTCTCTCTCTCTCTCTCTCTCTCTCTCTCTTCTCTCTCTCTCTCTCTCTCTCTCTCCCTCTCTCTGTCTCTCTCTCTGTCTCTCTCTTGTAGTAGACTGAAACAAAAGTGGGTGAAAGAAAACAAAGAACAAAAAACAAAAAAACACCCAGTCACTTGCTCTGTTCAAGCATACAAACTTGGGCCTGCCTTCCAAACAAACGATCAATTACGGGGAAACGATTGGTGTGCGTGGAAGACAAAATCGATCAGGTTCTGAGTGTTACGTTGTGTTATGAAATCGGTACCCTCAAGAAGAAGAAAAAAAGAACTGTCTATATGAGGTGTGTGCGTGTGTGTACATTTGAATTTGTTAGAATATTGTTAATCATTGTTGGTTGCTTGTGTGGGAGTAGATCGAATGAAAGGGCTCTGATTGTAATTGCAAGATATAGCGCTCTATAAATTCCATATATTATATTATTATTATTATATTATTATTATATTTGTCAGTGCAGTTTATATATACAACTCTGCCAGGAGCATCATAGGTTATCGATGTAAGGAAAATGCCAGTGTGCACGTGTACGTGAGCACATTGACTCTTCATTTTGGAGCGAATTTGTGTTGTGAGTATTTTTCACACGCCCACATCCGCAAGTTGTGGTTTTGTTAAATTTCATGTACCCCTTGGGGTTTTCTTGAAATAAAATCTGGAATCTTGACATCTTGAATCTTGACATGCTTTGAAATGTCGAGTTGAGATGTGTTTTGATCCTGTAGTAGATATGACGTTTCCCCCGAAGTCGGAATGCAGCTACCTTCTTGGTGGGGGAAAAAAACGGTCGCATACGCAAAATCTCACCATTGGTGAACCTCAAAGCTCTAGCCGAGGAATGACAACAAAACCAAAGATGTGACAGTACTGTACTGTTGTTGTTGTCGTTATTCTTCAATTTAACGTCTGTCCACACTATTAGACACATAAAGGCAAACAATTTAGAAAAAAAACAGGTTAAGGAACTGTCAAACTACTGTTACCGTAACACACAGAAAGACATGAATTTACCTCGTGAATAACTGTATAACTAATTAAACTACAACAGATTATAAAAAAAAATACACGTCATGTATTCCACGCCAAAAGAACACTGGGGAAAAAAAGGTAACAATTTTAAAAACTATACCATGATGGCTAGAATGCCTATGCTTCAAATCAATAAATGACATACTTACTTGTGCTATAGCAAATTACTAACACAACTCTCTTTCAAAAGCAAAGCGATTTCACAGAGCAAGGTACAGTTATTCAAAACCGTATGCAAAGATCTCTCACAAATGGTGGGAAGGTGGCTTTTTAACACTTGACATTCGAAAAGAATATGAATGTTTGAGATTGCCCCACCACACACACAATGCACATTTCTAGAAAATTTTGTATGGAAAGCATTTAACTGTACTGTAGTGTGTGAATTCAGCTAGTACAACACCAAAGATTGGAATTGTAGACACTGTTTTCTTCTGAGGAATCTTGTGAACTTTGAAATAAAAGAAGACCCACACGTGCTGCAACGCTTGCTTTTTAACATAGTTTAGGATCCTCCTTTTCTACCATACTCTCTTTTTCTGTTAAAGTTTCTTTTCTTTCTTATTTCTGCAGCCAGTATCTATCCTCCTGCCATTTTCATCCCCAAACATATTTCTTCGAATCTTCCCCAGACACAATTATGATTGTTTTATGGCCAACAAAAAAAAAGATATACATCAAAATATCATCGCCCCCCACACCTTCCAAGTTCAGGTATAGTAGGCTAGGCAGATTTGTTGTGTATTCATGTGTCTGGATTGCCGGCACTTACCTACAGAAGCTAAGAGTCTGCACTGGCAGAAGTGAGAAGGTTAACTGCCGCAGACAAAATACCAAAGATCAGACAAATATATGGCAGTCCTAGACAGGGTTGAAAAACCAAGCCCCATCCACGTCTGATGCTGCGTGTCACGTACGTTTGTTTTGCTGATTCTTTCTTTTCCGATAAAAGTATGCGCAGATTTTTATGATATACAAAATGTAACTTGAGACATCTTTGATAATAGCAAAACAGAGCGTGGTGCATTTTTTTTTCTCTCTTCGGTTTTGTATACTCTTTTCTTCCCCACTTTGGTCTGTCGTAAATGCACCAGAGTATCTTACTGTTGAACAAAATCTGTTGTATACTCGGCATTTTGTTCATAGTTTTTGGTTGACCTATCCAGCACTTTCACTTGTCTGGATTATTTTTAATTCTCTTGTTCCTCGGCTTGAGCTCCGAGGTTCTCCAGCTATGAAATGTTGACTATGTGATTGTAGTTTACCCACCATTGAGGTAGCCACATACCGACTTCGGAGATTTTTTTTCAGGTCTACACTAATCAATGACCAGAACCTATACTAAAAAAGGTCTAATCATACAAAGCATGTAAAAGCTATTTGATTTGGTGGTGGTGGTGGTGGTGGTGGTGGTGGTGGTGGTGGTGGTGGTGGTGGTGACTATCCTTCCAGTCCCTTGAAATCCTCTTCACAGCAAATCATCAGTAGTATACTTGGAAGTGGCTCTGCATCCCCAATATCTTGAACATCTTGCGCACACGTTTTTAAATCCTGTTCCGCTTTTCGTAAGAGTAAGCCATTGTGCGCCGGTGGGAACAGATGACAGAATTTACAAAACCGCACACACACGGGGACTAGATGTAAAAAAAAAGCACATACGTGCTTATTCCATTATCCTCGATATAAAAGAATAAATAAATAAATAAATTTAAAAAATCATACAAAGCAAATAAAAGCTATTTGATTTGGCGGTGGTGGTGGTGGTGGTGGTGGTGACTATCCTTCCAGTCCTTTGAGACCCTCTTCAAAGCAAATCATCAGTATACTTGGAAGTGGCTCTGCATCCCCAGTAAGGAGATGCAGTATCTGGAGCAGTGGGGGGGGGGCGGGGGGGGGGGGGGGGGGGCACTGGAAGTATAATTATTGTGTTCCTCCGTGGGGATGCCTATCAGCATAAACAGCATCCCCACATTCTGGAAATTCTGTGCTAGAAATTTCCTCTTTTCTATCACTCTCTTTGTTTCTGCCTTGTTCCTTTGCTTCCTGTCACCTCCTTCTTGTCTATTTTCTGCCTTCTTGGTCCATTCTCCTGCCTTTTTTTCAAGAAAGAACTTAAAAGGTAACTATTCTCACTTGTGCCGAAGTCGGATGCGCTGGGCCTGACTTGTCAGGCGCTTAACGGCAGCGTGACGCATTTTCGCTCATATAACAGACAACAATAGTTGCTGTCTGAGCGTTCGACGAAGAAGAAAATTATTGTGTGACCGCTTTCAGAGTTGGTTAGCGGCCTTGTTCTCTTGCAGAGATGAGTGTCTGGCGTCGAATGTCTTTCTTAAAGTTGGCAGACTCGCTGACGGACGATGGTTTGGCGGGCACACGATACATTAACCGGGTACTTACTCCTCCTCCAGCCCCTATGCCTTCATGAAGCTAGCTTCGATAGAGTGTACCTTTAACCGGTGGTCTAGAGGTAATGCACCTGCCTAGAAATCGAAAAGTCCGGATTGCAAGTGGGTGGTGGTTCAATCCTCGTGTGTGCCCGAAACGTTTCCCCCCATCCACTGTGAACCTTTGAACCAATGAACCTTTTCTTTCTTTCTTTCTTTCGTTACCTAGAGTGGTAGTCTGGGTACTGATGCAAAGTTTTTCGGATGAGACGATAAATCGAGGTCCCGTGTGGAATAGTCATTTAGTGCACGTAAAAGAACCCAGGACAACAAGAAAGTTATTCTTGGCAACATTCTGTAGAAGAAAGCCACTCTAATAGGAAATCAAATACATAATGCAGATAGGGGGTGGTGGGGGGGAGGGGGGAGGGTGTTGCGGCTCTTGTGAAAGGCACTCTCCCCGGGACAGTGCAGCCCCGAATTGTACCCCGAATAAAATCTACCGTGACTTAAAGTGGTATACAAATATACAACCCCACCAATATGGAGACCCAGAATCTGGAGAAGAAGTGGGGCCATTGGAAGCATGTTGTGTGACCACTGTCAGAGTTGGTTTGTGGCTTTGTTCTCTTGCAGTGATGAACCTTTTCTTTCTTTCTTTCTTTCTTTCTTTCTTTATTCTTTTATCTTGAGGATTCTTTATTCTTTTATCTTGAGGATAATGGAATAAGCACTCATGTGGGGTTTTTTAACATCCAGTCTCCGTGTGTATGCGGTTTTGTCAATTCTGTCATCTGTTCCCACCGGAACACAATGGCCTACTCTTACGAAAAGCGGAACAGTCTTTAACGTGTGCGCAAGCTGTTCTGCGTGCGTTCGCACACGGGACCTCGGTTTATAGTCTTATCCGAAGGACTTTTTGGGGAAAGTAGAGTCTGCACTGTTGTTAAATCCAGGGGAAAATATCCGCTTGAACGGGAATCGTACCCAGGTTGTCAGATTGCGAGCGCAATGTTCTGACCACTAGGCTGTACCGTCCCCCCTTTGGCGCCAGGCGTCTTTTTGTTTGTTTTTTAAAGTTGGGAGTGCTTCTGATGGACGATGGTTGGCCAGGACGATGGATTGACTGGGTACTCCTCCTCCAGCTCCTATGGCTTCATGTTGCACCAGTAGCGGTTAGCTTCGAGAGAGTCTTTGTACCTTTTGATCGGTGGTCTAGAGGTAACGCACCTGCCTAGAAAACGAAAAGTCTGGGTTAGAAGTTTGCGTGGGTTTGCTCTGGGTTTGACTTGTCAGGCGCTTTACGCATTAATGTTTTGCTTATATGATATGACAGACAACGATAGGTGTTGCCTGATCGTTGGACAGCGAAGAAGAAGAATGATAAATTACCGTGTTTGGCCACCACCTTACGATCCGGAAGACTTGTCAAGACAGTCCTGTAAGGTACAATGCGTAATGTTGTTTGCTTCTTGGATGACTGATTTACTGGATGGATGGATGGATGGATGGATGGATGACTGACTGACTTACTAAATGAATGAATGAATGAATGAATGAATGAGGGACGGGGCAGCCTAGTGGTTAGAACATTGCGCTCGCAATCTGACGACCCTGGTTCGATTCCCGTTCAAGGGGATATTTTCCCCTGGAGTTAACATCAGTGCAGATTCCACTCTCCCCAAAAGTCTTTCGGATGAGACTATAAACCGACGTCCCCCCGTGTGCGAACGCACGCAGAACATCTTGCGCACACGTTAAATCCTGTTCCGCTTTTCGTAAGAGTAGGCCATTGTGTGCCGGTGGGAATAGATGACAGAATTTACAAAATCGCATACACACGGGGACTGGATGTAAAAAAAGCACATGAGTGCTTATTCCATTATCCTCGAGATAAAAGATAAAAATAAAATAAACATTTTAAAAATGCACAAAGGGATGACAAGGGAAAGGTAGAGAAGGAGATGAGATGAAAGGACAACACCTCAGACCACGCAGACATGAGGCTGAGTGAAGCACTGCGCAGAGTGGGAGATAGACAAAGACGAGGAGAACATCCACGTTGGGCTTTTTTTGTTTTTTCATATTCATACCACTATAAGTCACGGCAGATTTCTCTGCGTGAAATTCGGGCTGCCCTTCTCGGGGACAGCGCGTCGCCACAAGAGCAGCGCCACCCATTTTTTCTGTCTGCAACTGTGTTTCCCTGTCAGAGTGGCTTTTTTTTGTACAGATATTTTTTCCAGGAGCAACTCTCTTGTTGCCGTGGGTTCTTTTACGTGCGCTAAGTAATTTTATGTAACACACGGGACCTCGGTTTATCGTCTCATCCGAAAGACTAGCACCCAGACCACTACTCATGGTTTAATGGATAGAGGGAAAAGCTTTTGGCCCAAACGGGGATCGAGCCACCGCACACTTCCGACCCGGACTTTTGGCTTTCTATAGGCAAGCGCGTTACCTCTAGACCCCCGATCGCTTTTACAGGTTGTCAAGTCATCCACAGCCCTCCTCAGGTCGAGATGACTTTATTACTTTTATCGAGAGTATGTTTGTCAGAGGAGGCAGCTGCTGTTTTGGAAACTGGGCAGAAATTTTATTATAGTGGAGATGCCTTGCCCACAGCACATCCCCACTCTCTCGGCCCAGTGGGCATAAGGACAGTCAGCGTTGGAGATGTTCTCCAAAGGCCAACCAGCCCCCAGTGCTGTAGCACATAAGGACTGTGCGAGTCAAGCCTCCTAGTCAGAGAGTCATAGTCGATCACTAAAGACTAAGCTGTAAAGTGGAATTCCATGAGTGGGAAAGCCACTGGTCATACAGCCTCTCACTTTGCTGTTGCCCCCAGCGTCAATGGTTTAATCAAGAATTGTGATAAAGTCCAGGCGCTGACGGTATCTGCGTAATTCATAGATAATTCAAAGAGATCACCCACTGATTGACACACGAGAGACAAGACCAATCAGGCTCCTCTGTTATCGCTGTGTTGGGTGGGCGCTTTGCCGGACAGAGTCATGGCATCGCGTGATGTCTGGGTTGTCTTTGCTAGACCAAGATCCTTCTTTGTTATTTCTCCATTACCAGCCCTTCCCTTTCATCCTTCCTTTCTCCTTACTTACTTCCCCGTTCCCAGACTTCGAACAAAACGATTGCGTTCTACTTCAGCCAGCTTAATTGAAGTTTTTTCTTGACTTTGCAGTTGTTGTTATTTTCTTTCTACTTTGCTTTTGTATCTTTCAAGATGAGTTAACAGCTGGTTCTTCTTTTCAGATTCGTCAGCGTCAAAACGCTCGGACACCAACTATTGCTGTTAAGCGCCTGACAAGTCAGGCCCAGCGCATCCTACTTGGGGCGTGGGAAAGAATTGTTCTTTTAATTTTTTTTTCTGGAGATGAAAAAAGGCAAGAGAATAGACCAAGAAGGCAGAAAATGTACGAAAGAAGGTGACAGGAATAGAAGGGAACAAGACAGAAACACAGGGATATATATATATATATATATATATAATATATATATATATATATATATATATATATATATGTATTATATATATATATATATATATATATATATATATATATATATATGTATATATATATTTATTTATTTTTTCTTATATATATTTTTTATTTTATATCGAGGATAATGGAATAAGCACTCATGTGCTTTTTTACATCCAGTCCCCGTGTGTATGCAGTTTTGTCAATTTTGTTATCTGTTTCCACCGGCACACAATGGCCTACTCTTCCGAAAAGCGGAACGGGATTTAACGTGTGCGCAAGATGTTCTGCACGCGTTCGAACACGGGGCCTCAGTTTATAGTCTCATCCGAAGGACTTTGACACTCAGGTCGATAGAGAAGAGGAGACTTCTAGCACAGAATGTCCAGAAGGTGGAGATGCTGTTTATACTGACAGGCCCCAGTCTTCCCCACAGGGAGAGATTTTCAGATGCAACAGTTTCCCTATTAGCTTCTTTTTTCTTTAGCCATTGCGTTCTTCATGATTCCCTATGTCTGTCTCTGTCTTTTCTTCCGCGTTTGTGTTTTTCTGTGCACGTCTGCCTGTTTCAGTTCCTACCCCTTAAATGCCTCATTTTTGCTGTGTGTTTGTCTATGTCTGGATATGCACTTCCATCATTATTTCCGTCGGCCTGTCTATGTGTCTGTTGTTTTTGTGTTAGCACAAAGACAACCACCAAATCACCAAGTCTGTCTGCTTATCAATCTATCGATTTATATATCTCGTCTCTGTGGGTTTTTTTCCCCAGACTTTCCCTCTTACTTAAGAAGGCTTATTTATCGCCTCTAACTCATTAACCCCACTCCAAAACTCGGACCAGAAATTTCATGTAATGCTGCCAATGAACTTGAGAATTAGATTGACTTATTTTTCAATAAGTCTGTCTGTCTGTCTGTCTGTCTGTCAGTCCGTCTGTTTTTGTCTCTCTTTGTTCTTCTTCTTCTTTTATTTCGAGGATAATGGAATAAGCACTCATGTGCTTTTTTTTTTTACATTAAGTCCCCGTGTATATGCAGCTTTGTAAATGTCATCCGTTCCCTGTCTGTCTGTATGTATGTCCATCTTTATGCATATAATATATGTATATATTATGAATGTCCGTAAAACTGTTTTTCAATGTGTCTATCAACCAAAAGTAGATGCACTAGCCAACCATTTTCAAGAACTTTCTTTACTTCTGGTTTTCACTCTTTCATACCATCGATCACGATCCTGCTCCTAACTTGCGCAAAGCTTTGAAGACTCCCTGTAACTTTGACACTTGGAAAGTCTCCCGAGTGACCTAGGTTATCACGGTTGTGGTCATGATGTGTTTTTTTCTACTTTCTTTAATGTATTCTTTTATTTCGAGGATAATGGAATAAGCACTCGTATGCTTTTTTTTACATCCACTCCCCGTGTGTGTGCAGTTTTGTCAGTTTTGTCATCCGTTCCCACAGGCACACAATGGCCTACTCTTTCGAAAAGCGGAACGGGTTTTAACGTGTGCGCAAGATGTTGTGCGTGCGTTCGCGCGCGGGACCTCGGTTTATAGTTTTCATCCGAAGGACTTTTATTGGGAGTGGAGTCAGCACTGATGGTAACTCTAGAGGAAAAAATCCTCTTGAACGAGATTCGAACCCGGGTCATGTGATGTATGTTATGTGTGGGTTATATAATGATCTTGGTCCGTATTATCTTATGTCTTTTTAAAAAAAATATTCATTGTCATTCGTTCAAACTGTTCATGTATGGACGAATGGATTTTATTTTTTCGTTTGTGAACATATTCTGATTTCAGACCATTGCAGTCTGTCTGTTAGCCTGTTTGCCTGTCTGTCTGTCTGTCTTTCTGTCTGTCTGTCTGACGGTCAGTTCGTCTCTCTTTTATAAAGAAAGACAACAAAACAAAGAAACAGAAGAAGGAGAACCTGATCTCTGTTCAAACAACAGAGAACTGTTCTGCCTCCCAGTTTTTTTTCTGATCTATTTTAGAGGCTGGAGAATGATTTAGCCGCCGGGGGGGCAAATCAATCAGGGGAGGGCTGGTCTTGGTGTGTGTGTGCGTGTGTGTGGTGTGTGTGTGTGTGTGTGTGTGTGTGTGTGTGTGTGTGTGTGGTGAGAGAGAGAGAGAGAAGAGAGAAGAGAGAGAGAGAGAGAGAGAGAGAGAGAGAGAGAGAGAGAGAGATGCCCAGATCATGCACGGTGAGAAATGAGGCTCAATGCTTATGGGCATTCTCTCTACAACACTGTGGCTATTGTGTGATGCGTGTTTTTTGTTGTTGTTTGTGTGTCTCGTTTGTGTCTCTTGTGTCTCAAACACGTGGCAACTGGTGAGAGTGTCTCTTTGTGGATTAGTGTAGACACAAAACAAATGAATGTCTGTGTGACAGATGCATCGTATGTGTCTTCTGTGTCTATAAAACAGGTGACTACTTTGTAGATTGTCTCTTTGTGCGTTTTGTCTACACAACAATGTTGGACAACTCGTGTGGATTGTCTCTTGTGAGTGTGGTCTACACAAACACAATGAATATGTTCAGATTGTACCTCTTGTGTCTTTTGTATCTACACAACACGTGACAA
>CM054138.1:27288558-27291058 GCA_028751875.1 Rapana venosa
CATGCATTGAGAAATAATGTTCGATATTATTGCCCATGCCCGCTTGCCATGGTACTTGGGAATTCTGAGGGATTTATCATTCATCCCTCGGCTTTTCAGCTCGGCTGGTTAACTTTGGTGCAATGGCTGTGGCTTATTGTATCTGTGGTACATTAACAGTGGCTTATATCTCTGTGGTGGCTCTTGCTTATATCTGTTTGGTGATTGACAGTGGCGGGTTATTTCACTTTGGTGCAATATCTCTTTGGCTTGTATCTCTTTAGCAGCCCTGGTTTATATCTCTGTAGTGGAAAAGCTCTTACTTATATCTTTTGGTGCATTAACAGTAACTTATATCACTATGGTGCATTAGCTCTGGCTTGTATGTCTTTAGCAGCTCTGGCTTATATCTATGTAGTGCAAAAGCTCCGATTTATATCTCTGTGGTGCAAAAGCTCCGGTTTATATCTCTGTGGTGCAATAGCTCTGGCGTATATCTCTTTGGTGCAATAGCTCTGGCTTATATCTCTTTGGTGAAATAGCACTGGCTTATATCTCTTTGGTGCATTAACAGTGGCTTATATCTCTTTGGTGCAATAGCTCTGGCTTATATCTCTTTGGTGCAATAGCTCTGGTTTATATCTCTGTAGTGCAAAAGCTCCGACTTACTTCTTTGGTGCAGTAGATATGGCTTAGATCTTTTCAGTAGCTTTGTTTTATATCTCTTTGGTGCAATAGATCTGGTTTATATCTCTTTAGTACCTCTAGTTTATATCGCTTTGGTGCAATAGATCTGGCATATATCTCTTTGGTGCAATAGATCTGGCTTATATCTCTGTGGTGCAATAGCTCTGGCTTATATCTCTTTGGTGCAATAGATCTGGCATATATCTCTGTGGGGCAATAGATCTGGCATATATCTCTGTGGTGCAATAGATCTGGCTTATATCTCTGTGGTGCAATAGATCTGGCATATATCTCTGTGGTGCAATAGATCTGGCATATATCTCTGTGGTGCAATAGATCTGGCTTATATCTCTGTGGTGCAATAGATCTGGCTTATATCTCTGTGGTGCAATAGCTCTGGCTTATATCTCTTTGGTGCAATAGCTCCAGTTTGTATCTATATATTTTGGGGGTACATTAGTTTTTTTGTCAGACTGATTTTAGGGTACATTAATAAATTCGTTTTTTATCGTCTGACTGAATATGTTTTGCCTTCTCTATGGTATTTTTGTTTGTTTGTTTCATTCCTCTTTTTCTAGTTTATTCTCTTCAAGGCACATAACAAACTGACACCTATATGCAGTTCTCTCTCTCTCTCTCTCTCTCTTCTCTCTCTCTCTCTCTCTCTCTCTCTCTCTCTCTCTCTCTCTCTCTCTCTTCTCTCTCTTCGGATGATACTATAAACCGAGGTCCCATGTAACACACACACACAGATAGAAACAAGGTCTATCTGTCTTCAAGGCACACAACGACTTGACACCTGTATGCACTTTCCTCTCTGTCTCCCTCTATCTCCCTCTATCTCTTGGAAGGAAGGTGGCAGGATGGTTAAGACGTTCGCCTGCCAACAAGTAAACCGTGAGGTTGTGGGTTCGATTCCCAGCCTCGCCCTTTCTTCCCAGTTTGACAAAAAAATCGAACTGAATGTCAAAGTCCTTCAGATGAGACTATAAACCGAGGCCCCGTGTTCCAACGCATGCAGAACATCTTGCGCACACGTTAAATTCTGTTCCGCTTTTCGGAAGAGTAGGCCATTGTGTGCCGGTGGAAACAGATGACAAAATTTACAAAACCGTATACATACGGGGACTGGATGTAAAAAAGCACGAGTGCTTATTCCATTATCCTCGATATAAAAGAATAAATAAATTAAATAAATAAATAAATAAATCCCTCTGTCTATCTCTGAATGTCTGTCCCTTCATCCCTCTCTCTTTGTGTTTGAAGAGAGAGGCATAGAGAAAGAAAGAAAGAAAGGAAGAGAGAGAGAGAGAGAGAGAGAGAGAAGAGAGAGAGAGAGAGAGAGAGAGAGAGAGAGAGAGACATACACACACAAGCATGCACACATACACACGCACCCCCCGCCCCCACAAACACACAGACTCACAGAAAGAACAGACACACAAACAAGACACACGGAAACAGGTTAAAGACAGAATCAAAGAAAAAGCAAGACTGGAGAGAATGATGTAGGCTAGCCTTCCCCCTCTTTACTCTGCTTCTCACTCACAGACCAACCAGCCTCCTTTCCTTTCCTCTCCTCTCCTCTCCTCTCTGCCTTCATCAATCCATCCATCCATCCATCCACCCATCCATCCATCCATCCATCCATCCATCGGCTATCCAGCCATGCTCAGCAGGCAGTAGTCAGATACTCACTGAGGGACACAGGGCAGCGGCAATCATCAGGTCACCTTCCAGTTCTCGCCGGAATGCGCTGGGTACATAATTATAGCAGCTCTCTGTTTATTTTGCGTGCCTGCATTGCTCTCTGGGTGAGGTAACTCACTAACTA
>CM054138.1:27293558-27296058 GCA_028751875.1 Rapana venosa
GACGTGCGATCTCTGAAATCATTTTCAATGTATGATTTGCAAATCGTGAAACATTAAACCTGATAGCTCTTCCCCAGTAGGCTATTGTCAGTATAAACAGTATCCCTGCATTCTGGAAATTCTGTGCCAGGAATTCCCTCTTTTCTCTTCTTCTCTTTCTTTCTGCGCTCGCTCGGAGTGGCTTCCCTTGCTTGGCTGCCAGCAAGACGCTTTCTCTCCAGCTGTGTGTGAGTTTTTTGTGGTTTGCTAGTTGTTTGAATTCGAAATGCCAGTGTATGGACTGCCAGCAACACTAGAATGCATGTTGAACGCAGCACTGCATGAACACACGCTGCCTTCGTTCAAGGTGGAAGGGAGAGGACGTCAAACTGTCGTCATCCTTCGTTTGACAGGTAATAGTACCGACCATTCCCCTGTCACACCAGTTCAACATACAACATATTAGGAAAAAATGCCCATCTCAGATGAACAGGGACAGAAGAAGAGCGGAAGCTTACAGAACAAATAAAGAAGGAAAAAATAATGAACAGGCGTCGTCCCCCTCTCCTCTGTTTTTACCCACCCCACCTAGCTTATATTACGATGCTGCCAGCCACTGTGATAGCAACGCTCCTATCAATGTGTTCGAGTGTGGTAAACATTACCCTCCCTCTTCAAGCAGTTGTCGGAATGAAGGCTGAATTGATATGAAAGAGCATGATACAGACAGACAGAGAGTGACAATTTCGTGCGGTAATGATGCGAGAGAAATGATAGATTTTGTCTATACTTGTGAAAATGAAGTGAAAGACAGAGTGTGTGGTGAAGAGAATGGGTGTAAGGGGGGAAATGAATGTGCAAAGAATGAGACTGAAGAAGAGCGTGCAGAAAATAAGAGTGAGGAAGAACGTGCAATGAATGAGAGTGAGGAAAAATGTGAAGAGAATGAGACTGAGGAAGAAAGTGGGGAGTGTGCTGAATATGTGAAAAATAGCAGTGAAATGCGAGACAGTGATGATAGTGTTTCCGTCAGTGATGTCTGGGAATATTTACAAGAATTTACTAAAAATGTAGACAATACTAGGTCCATGCTGCAAGAACTGAAACAATGCATAGTTCATGGAACCACTGCTGTACCAAAAGCAAAGCTTTCTACAGATGTGCCTTGATGACTGTGTGAAAGACTTCTACACAAACTTAACGTAAAGACACTATGATTGGAATATCCAACAGTATTTATAGACAATATCAATATTCTGGTATATTATCAAAGCCATGGTTTGGAATTCATGCCATGTGGACCATTTTGGGTTTGATTAATCATGTTGTTAATTAAACATGTGTTTTGTGCCCAGTCCTCGCCCCACTGTCCCCATGTGAATGGGCATAATTGCTTAACACATTAAACCTTTGTCATTGTCATTGTCTTTCTTTCTGCCTTCTTCTTCTTTTTTCTTTCTCTTCCTGTTACCTCCTTCTTGTCTATTTTCTGTCTTCTTGGTGCATTCTTCTGCCTATTTTTTTGCCAAAAAGACTTAATTAAAAGATAACAATTCTCTCCCACACCGAAGTAGGATGCGCTGGGCCTGACCTGTCAGGCGCTTAACGTCAGCGCAACGCGTTTTTTCCATGTATGTATGTTTGTCCGTCGTGTCCGACGATGTTTAAGCAGAGGAGGCAGCTGCTGTTTCGGAAATTGGGCAGAAATTTGATTATAGTGGAGATGCCTTGCCCACAGTACATCCCCACTCTCTCGGCCAAGAGGGCATAAGGACAGTCAGCGTTGGAGATGCTCTCCAAAGGCCAACCAGCCCCCAGGGCTGCAGCACATAAGGACTGCGCAAGTCAAGCCACCTAGTCAGAGAGTCATAGTCGATCAATAAAGACTAAGCTGTAAAGTGGAATTTCATGAGTGGGAAAGCCACTGGTCATACAGCCTCTCACTTTGCTGTTGCCCCCAGCATCAATGGTTTAATCAAGAACTGTGATAAAGCCCAGGCGCTGACGGCCATCTATGACAGACAATAATAGTTACTGTCTGAGCGTCCGAGGACAAAGAAGAAGAAATAGTAAGCTCCTTCAGGAATACTACTGTCAAGATCAATGCCAGAGATATTGTTTTTATTTTTATTTTTTTATTCTTTTATATCGAGGATAATGGAATAAGCACTTATGTGCTTGTTTACGTCCAGTCCCCGGTGTGACTGCGGTTTCGTAAATTGTCATCTGTTCCCACAGGCACACAATGGCCTACTCTTACAAAAAGCAGAACAGGATTTTAACGTGTGCGCAAGATGTTCTGCATGCGTTCGCACACGGGGCAGCCTCGGTTTATAGTCTCATCCAAAGGACTTTTGGGGAGAGTGGAGTCTGCACTGATGTGAACTCCAGGGGAAAATATCCCCTTGAACGGGAATCGAACCCGGGTTGTCAGATTGCGAGCGCAATGTTCTAACCACTAGGCTATCCCGGAAGTAGCCTTAGTTGGTGTGAAACAAGTAGTTAGAGGAACAATAATTGT
>CM054138.1:27303558-27311058 GCA_028751875.1 Rapana venosa
GACTTCTGTGTGTTCCTATGGTTATGTCACAGGATCAATGCGATGCAAACTACTACGTGGAATTACATGCTGGTTGGTATTTGTTGTGGAGTGCGGCCACTGCGTGGTGCTTTTGTGGTACTTTGCCGTCAGCGCCTGGGCTTTATCACAGTTCTTGATTAAACCACTGACGCTGGGGGCAACAGCAAAGTGAGAGGCTGTATGACCAGTGGCTTTCTTTCCCACTCATGGATTTCCACTTTACAGCTTAGTCTTTAGTGATCGACTATGACTCTGACTAGGAGGCTTGACTCGCACAGTCCTTATGTGCTGCAGCCCTGGGGGCTGTTTAGCCTTTGGAGAACATCACCAACGCTGACTGTCCTTATGCCCACTTGGCCGAGAGAGCGGGGATGTACTGTGGGCAAGGCATCTCCACTATAATCAAATTTCTGCCCAGTTTCCAAAACAGCAGCTGCCTCCTCTGCTGTTTTGGAGGTCATCGTCGGACACGACGGACAAACATACTTTGCCATATTTCCGTTTAGAAGTATTTGCTTCCCCTTTGGTATTTTTTGGGGGGTGTGCCTGGGTACATTGCATACTAGAATTTATTTTTTTATGTTTCTTTCTAATATCTTGAATAACTTTTTTAAAGCAAGATTTTTTTCCTATTAATTATTCAAAAATGATTGCCAAGTTAAAAAATATTCTGCACACTGCTGGTTGTTTTTTGTTTAGTTTGGTTGTTTAGCTTTTTGGTTTATCAATTGATCCATTTCTTTCTTTCTTTCTTTTCTTTCTTTCTTTCTGTCTTTATTTTTTGTCTTTCTTTTTTTTTCTTCCTTCCTTCCTTCTATCTTTCTTTCTTTTTTCTTTCTTTCTTTCTTTTTTTTTCCTTCCTTCCTTTCTTTCTTCCTTTTCTCCTTCCTTCGTTCCTTCCGTCCTTCCTTTCCTTCCTTCTATCTTTCTTTCTTTCTTTCTTCTTTTTTTTTTTTTTCTTCCTTCCTTCCTTTCTTTCTTTCTCTCTTTATTTATTTCTTCCTTCCTTCCTTCTTTTCTCTCTTTCTTTCTTTTTCACTTTTTCTTTTTTTTAAAAATTCTTTCTTCTTTACTTTCTTGCTTTCTTTGTTCTTTATCTGTAGCCAACCCATTTCACTCTTCTATTTTCGTATCTATTTTAATTGATTATCTGGTTTCTCTCAAACCTCTTGCGGAGAACTTGGAACATGCATTCATTCATCCCTTTCCGCTTAGCTTGGGACGAGATAGCCTAGTGGTTAGAATATTGCGCTCGCAATCTGACGACCCGGGTTCAAATCCCGTTCAAGGGGATTTTTTAACCCTGGAGTTAGCATCAGTGTCAGACTCCATTCTTCCCAAAAGTCCTCCGAATGATACTATAAACCAAGGCCCCGTGTGTAAACGCACGCAGAACATCTTGCGCGCACGTTAACTCCTGTTCCGCTTTTTGAAAGAGTAGGCCATTGTGTGTCGGTGGGAACAGATGACAAAATTTACAAAACCGCTTACACACGGGGACTGGATATAAAAAAAACATGAGGGCTTATTCCATTATCCTCGATATAAATTAATTAATTAATTAGTAAGTAAATAAGATAAATAAATAAATAAATAACTAAATCAGCCGTCAGTTGTCTACTTTTCTAAGAAAGGTTAATGGGATTTGATCATGTGAAGAGATGTTTTGCCTAGGTTCGTACATAGAACATTGATCGGTAGTCTCGATTTTGTTTCTTTTCGTTCCTCGGTTAGTGCTCCGAGGCCCACCAATGGCGAGATTTTGTGTACGCGACCGTTATTGCCCACAGTGAAGGTAGCCGCATTCCGACTTCGGGGATGTTGGCTGAGTAATGTTCGTGTTTCCATAACCCACTAACTGCTGACATGAATTACAGGATCTTTAAAGTAAAAATTTGATCTTCTGCTTGTGTGTGTGTGTATGTACAGGAAGGGAATTAAGGCACTGGCAGGTCTGCACTTGAAGTTGACCACGCAGATCGTAAAAAATCCTCATCTTTGATTCATCTTTGACGCCCCCGAGATTCGAACCCAGTACTTCATGGACCCATTGGATCGAGATCGAATGGTCTTAACCGCTCGGCTGTACCGTCTGTCATAGTCTCGTCTGAAGGATTCTCAGAGGACTGGAGCCAGTGCAGTAGCAATGTTAACTTGCAGGGAAAAATCTCCCCCCCCCCCCCCCCCCCCCCCCCGCCGCCCCCACTACTCATACTTCAGCTTCTTATTCAAGACCAATCTGGAACGATTGCCATTTTATCATGCTAGCATTTCACCTAAAAACACATTTTGTTTTCAAAACCCAAAGTTCACTGGGTTACTCTTCGATCAAAACTCCCACCTCTTTGCTCACTTCGACTTTAATGCCTTCAAAGGGAATAGGAAAGAGTGAGTTCACTAAAGGCTTGCAAGGGGGACTAGTACACAATCATTTGCTTTGTTCGGAAATCGATTATCTGATTTGCATCACTCGAGTACGGCAGGCAAAATCGACCCAGTCTCCTGCGCTTCTTGTTGTTCTTAGATAATGGGATGGATGAAGACTGAAGGATGACATCGCAAGTTTGTGGTGGAGGGTTATTGGCTCCCGTGTGTGGTGTTGCTGAGGGTAATAATAATAATAACAACAACAACAACAACAACAATAATAATAATAATAATAATAATAATAATAATAATAATAATAATAATAATAATAATGTATGGAATTTATATAGCGCTGAATCTTGTAAAGCAACAAATCAAAGCGCTCAGATGACATTTTTTTCAAATTTTTTTTTATATCGAGGATAATGGAATAAGCACTCATGTGCTTTTTTACATCTAGTCCCCGTGTGTATGCGGTTTTGTAAATTCTGTCATCTGTTCCCACCGGCACACAATGGCCTACTCTTTCGAAAAGCGTAACAGGTTTTAACGTGTGCGCAAGATGTTCTGCATGCGTTCGCACACTGGGCCTCGGTTTATAGTCTCATCCGAAGGACTTTGGCTCATCAGTCCTTTACAGAATGCTGACCAGTAGTGTATACGTTTTTATTGATTGATTGATTGATTTATTGATTGATTGCTACCACTTGAAGTCAGGACATATTTTTTCTGCGTGAAATTCGGGCTGCTCTCCCCGGAGAGAGCGTGTTGCCGCAAGAGCAGTGCCAGCCATTATTTTTTTCTTTTCCTGTCTGCAACTGTATTTGTTTCTCTATCAGAGTGGATTTTTTTCTACATAATTTTGTAAGGGATGACTTTCTTGGCTGCCGTGGGTTCTTTTACGTGCTCTAAATAATTTTGTGTAACACACGGGACCTCGGTTTATCGCCTCATCCGAAAGACTAGCACCCAGACCATCACTCATGGTCTAATGGATAGGGGAAAGGTTTCTTCGCCAAACGGGGATCAAACCACCGCACACTTCCGACCCAGACATTTTGCTTTCTAGGCAGGCGCGTTACCTCTAGACCATCGATCCACTAGTTGTTAGTTTGCCTGTCTTATTTTGCTGCTCAATGGTTATTTCTGTGTGTTGTGTTGTTTGTGTTTTGTTGTGTGTTTGTTATGTGTTTTTTGTGTGTGGTGTGTGTGTGTTTTTGTCTTGTTTTGTTGTTTTCTGTTGTCATTTTGTTGTTTTGTCTGTGTAGTTTGTGTGTGTTTCTTCTTTTTTCATTCTCTATTCTTTGTATGTTTTTTGTCTTTTTCTTTCTTTCTTCTTTCTTTTGTCTTTCTTTGTTTCTTTTGTTCTTTTGTTTTCTTTTTTCTTCTTTCTTTTTCTCTTTTTATTTTCTTTCTTCTTCTTTCTTCTTCTTTTCTTGTCTTCTTTTCTTCTTTTTTTCTTTCTTCTTTCTTTCTTCTTCTTTTCTTTTTCATCTTTCTTTCTTTCTTCTTTCTTCTTTCTTCTTCTTTCTTTCTTCTTTCTTTCTTTCTTCTGTCTTTGTTCTTTCTTTCTTTTTTCTTTCTTTCTTTCTTTCTTTCTTTCTTTGTCTTTTTTCTTTCTTTCTTTGTCTTACTTCCTTTTTTTTCTTTTTCTGTCATTCTTTTTTTTCTTCTCTGTCTTTGTCTTTGTCTTTGTCTTTCTCTTCTCTCTCTCTCTCTCTCTCTCTCTCTCTCCTCTCTCTCTCTCTCTCTCTCTCTCTCTCTCTCTCTCTCTCTCACGAACGAGACCTGATGCAAAGCAGCAAGCCAGGTTATACTTCTAAGCAACGATAAAAAAACACCAAAAAATCGCCAGACTGACGCTTCAAAATGTCAGTCAGTTACTGGCCTACAAGCAACTGTTAATAAAAAAAAACCAACAACCCAGTGGCCACTCAGTTTTCAGACACCGTTGTCTGGAGCTAGACAGCGGCAAGCACAGGCAACACTATCGTGTGTATGTCATGCTCAATGAAGGCAATCAGCATGTAAGTGTCAACACGCATGTCAGGCCCAGCTATGAACCCCCGGCAAACACTACCCAGCAGGTGTAACACCCCGCGAAAAAACCACCGTGTCAAATTCGCGGTGACCAGGAGAGAGCCATGCAGCAGAAAGTAAAGGCGAGTCAGCAGTGAGGGCCACAGCATGCAAATCCAGCATAACTCTTCGAATGAGACTATAAACCGAGGCCCCGTGTTCGAACGCATGCAGAACATCTTGCGCGCACGTTAAATCCTGTTCCACTTTTCGGAAGAGTCGGCCATTGTGTGCCGGTAGAAACAGATGACAAAATTTACAAAACCGCATACACATGGGGACTGGCTGTAAAAAGGCACATGAGTGCTTATTCCAGTATCCTTGATATAAAAGAATACATAAATAAATAAATAAAAATAAATAAATAAATTAGGGTCCGGGGCTAAAAATTATTAGCGCGCCCTTTCCTTTTACCAAGTCCAAGTTCCTACTAAAATTAAGCACCAACTGGGGAGGGCTGGGATGAGATAGGGGGGAAAGGATAGCAGCTTAAAGTAGCTGAACATGGAGGGAAACTGACAGCTGCGAGGGTGATAGTGAGAGTGTTATTAGTGCGCAGTTCTCATCTGACACAGCATTGGATACAGGTGGACGGCAAACCAGCACATTACATTGACCCATCCTGGGTCAAAACAACATCAGATGAGTCAGTCAGTCTAGGGGAAAAAAAAAGAAACTTGATTTTCCAGTAAATATGCATGCATACAGACAGAGAGGGATAGTCATAGTGAGACAAACACAAATAGACAGACAATACCCAGAAAGAAGGAATAACACAGCAGCTATATAACATAGACCAAAACTAGATGAAGAGCGTTGTTATAAATCATCTGAATGAGCTGCAGACACATGTCGATTCATGGACACAGTTACCTAGTCTGGGAGTATGGTGATACACTAATCCTATCTATATGACATGACGCTAACCCGTTACACAATAAAGCATCCTTATATGTCTTTCATGATCTGTACTCTTACTTCCCCTTTTTTCATTGCTGTAGTTTTGCAGCAGAGCAGGGCACGGGATAACTCAGTGGTCGGAGTGCTCGCTTTCCCCCAGCAATGTAAGGCAGCGTCGAGCGTGGTTACCACTTGGATGGGTGACCGTTTGCGCGCCTTGGCTTCAGTACTGTCCCCTCGTTCACCCAGCTGTAAATGGGTACCTGTGTCTTTAGAGTCAGGGAAGATAAAGCAGCGAGGGAGAGAAGATGGGCGCTGCCCTCAATATGCTGGCCCCTAGAGAAGTGAGGTCTCTGACGCTTCGCTTCCCTACGACCACATAAATTATGGGACACCTTTACCCCCCTCTTTTTTACCTTAGGCTAGAAAAGGCTATGGTTGAGAGTAGTGATAAAAATAATGATGGGTGTGCCTGCGTGCTTGCGTGCGTGTGTGCGTGCATGCGTGTGTGCGTGCGTGTGTGTGTGCGTGTGTGTGTGTGTGTCTGGCTGGCTGGCTCTCTAGCTGGCTGGCTGTCTTTCTGTTACCCTCTCTATGTATATATATATACACATGTTGATCAGAGTTTGCCTACTTGTATCCTTCATAAGGAAAAGGACTCAGCCCCTCCCAAAAATATAATGCAAACATCACTGTAACTAGCTACGTATTTTCGTCAAGCACAGCAACATCACCATCACTACTTCCATAACGGTTTTAGCTGGCATACACCAAGAACGTTATGTACCGTTTATTTTCCCTTTCAAACTCTGTGGATCCTTTTTTAACATGTTAATGAGGAATGCCAGCAGCATGCCTTTTTGACATTCCCACTCTGTTGCTTTAAAACATTCTGTGCCTATTTACAACTCCTTCTCTGTGTGCTCTACTGGTTCCAGATTGTTTTCTTTCCTGGTTATGTCTTGCAGGTTGTAAAATGCCGAGTAGAAGTTGTCTCACTGAGGGGAATGGATCGAACAAAGAAAGGCCCTGTAAAACTGCCACGGTTGTTGTTGTTGTAAAGGAAAAGCTGGTTATATACTTTCTTTTTTGTTGGGTTGTGTACTTGCACAGGCTGAACAGAAATCGTTGAGGGAGAATATTGATGAGGACAGTGTGAGAGGTTGACTTGCAGGTAGGAATTTTTTTTTTGGGGGGGGGTTGCTTTGTTTTCTTTGTTTGTGATGCTTCTTATTGGTTTTGTGATGTTTTTATAGCTTAATTGTTGTTGCTGTTGCTAGTGGTTGTTGTTGTTGTTGTTCTTTTTCTTGTTTTTGTTCTTCCTGTTCTTTTTCTTCTGTTCCTCTTCCTCCCCTCCTCTTTCTCTATGTCTTTCTCTTCCTCCTCCTCTTCCTTCCTCTGTTCATCTTCTTCCTCTTTTTCTTTGCTTATATTTGTTTGACTTTTGTTTGTTGGTCAAGCACAACTATTTTCTTTCCTACTTGTACCAATTTCAAACTAGGAATCTTGATTTCAAAGGCAAAGGATTACATTGTTCTCCTTGTTAGTCCGAATGGTTGGATTCTAAAACCTAATCAAATATTTATACTTCATAATACATTACCTCCACGTTTCAGCTGACCAATAAAAATCCCTCTTAGAACTAGCTGACCTTATCTGTACACAGAAGTTCAATTTTTTCCTACATTTGTTGTTGGGTGTTGGGGGGCAAGATGCCAGAGACCTCACCTTCTCTAGGGTTAGTATATTGAGGGCGGCGCCCACCTCCTTTCATCTTTACCTGTCCTTGTCCGTAATGAGGCCAGGTACCCATTTACAGCAGGGTGAACTGGGAGGCTGTACTGAAGCCATGGCTCGCAAACAGTCACCTATAAGAGGTAACCACACTTAATGCTGCTTAACTTTACCTTATGGGCTTTCCCTTCAAATACATCTTCTATACACATACTCTTTTTGGTAAGTTCTGCTTTCATTACTCTCTCATAAAGACATGGGTGAAAATGACAGTATGGCTGCAAGAGGAAAAACAGCAGTCATTTGTTCTGTTCTGAAACCGAACAGCATCATTCAAACTGTCGTGAGTGATCTGGTGCATGACAGGAAACATCGACCCATCCCCCGCGTTCCTGTAGC
>CM054138.1:27321058-27343558 GCA_028751875.1 Rapana venosa
TTTTTAAAAAATTGTATCTTAATGGGTTAAATGAGTTGATTGTGCTCTATAGTTTATACGTCTGTATGGGTTAACAGAAGCTTTGAGAATAAAGCTTTGATTTCATACAAAATCAGTTGAGGTTGTTTTTGTGCATTAAAAAGAATACCTGGGAATAAATCAAGCATTTTAATTTATTAGAAATAATCCATTGTGTTTAGAGACTGCAAAAATACTACAGAGAGAGAGATAGAGAGAGAGATAAGAGAGAGAGAGAGAGAGAGAGAGAGAGAGAGAGAGAGAGAGAGAGAGAGAGAGAGAGAAACAGACAGACAGACAGACAAAGACAGAGTGACAGAGAGATAGACAGAGACAGAGACAGACAGACGGACAGAGACAGACAGAGACACAGAGAAACAGACAGACAGAGTGAAAACACAAAAGCTGTTACTTTCTACCACACCACTTCCAGTCAGTCACAGCATCTGTTCATCATGAAAGAAGACCAGCCAGTCAGCCAGGCACTAGCCAGATCAGGGAAGCAGCGTTACAGCATCAGTCAGTCAGCTGTCAAGCTGGCTTTCCACTCTCACCGGGGACTTGACAGCAGTCAGTGCCATGTTTGCCATATCTCTGTCACTAGCGGCGCGGCCACCACTAACACGCCTCATGTCTGAATTCAGAATACGATACAGTGAACTTTCAGAATACTGAGAGGAGTAATGACGGCAGCTAATTTGTAGGAGATGGCAAGAAAATAAACAGTTTTTTCTGTATGTAATTTATAAAACTTGTCTTGACGTCGAAAATGATGACTGATTATTTGTACTTTTATGTAGCAATTAGTCTTGTCAGTCTGTTCCATGGGAATGATGAAAGTGTTGTAGGGATGAAAAGTCAATCAGTTTGTTTTGAAATGCATGTGTGTGTGTGATGTCTGTATGTTTCTATTGATAGTTAGTTGATTATGCTAGTTTTCCTGTATGAAGGATATTTTGCGTGTTAAAAACTAATAAGTTGGAGACGTGTGTTAGTTTTGAGATGAAATCAGGAACATTAAAGAACTAAATATTTTGAGCAATTGTGCACTATAGTTTATATCTCTGTAGAGGTTGAATGGAGCTTGAGAATAAAGCCTTGCTTTCATACAAAATAAATGGAGGTGGTTTCTGTACTTTTGAAAGTTGGGAATGAATCAAGCATTTGAAATATTTATAAATAATTCCACTGAGTTTAGAAACTTCAACAATACAAGAGGGGGGATAGAAAGAGATAGAGAGCAAGAGAGACAGATAGAGGTGGACAGAGACAGACAGAGACACAGAGAAAAAGACAGAGCGAAAACACAAAAACTGTTACCTTCTTCCATACCACTTCCAGTCAGTCAGAGCATCTGTTCATCATGGAAGAAGACCAGCCAGTTAGCCAGGCACTAGCTAGATCAGGGAGGCAGCGTTACAGCACCAGTCAGTCAGTCAGCTGTCAAGCTGGCTTTCCACTCTCACCAGGGACTTGACAGCAGTCAGTGCCATGTTTGCCATATCTCTGTCACTAGCGGCGCGGCCACCACTAACACGCCCCATGTCTGAATTCGGAATACGATACAGTGAACTTTCAGAATACTGAGAGGAATAATTACCGCAGCTAATGTGTATGAGATGGCAAGAAAATAAACAGCTTTTTCAGTATGTAATCTAAACACACTTGTCTTGACATCGAAAATGATGACTGATTATTTGTAATTTTATGTAGCAATTAGTCTTGTCAGTCCGTTCAATGGGAATGATGAAAATGTTGTCTGGACGAAAAGTCAACAGGTTTGTTTGGAAATGCATGTGTGTGTGATTTCTGTATGTTTCTTTTGATAGTTAGTTGACTATGTCAGTTTTTACTTTATGAAGGATACTTAACGTGTTTTAAAAAATAACTTGGAGATGTCTGTTAGTTTGAAGATGAAATCAGGAACATTAAATAACTAAATATTTTGACCAATTGTGCACTATAGTTTACATGTCTGTAGGGGTGAAGTGGAGCTTGAGAATAAAGCGTTGCTTTCATACAAAATAAACTGACGTACATACACACATACACGGGGACTGGATGTAAAAAAAGCACATAATAATCATAATAATGTATGGAATTTATATAGCATACATAAGTACTTATTCCATTATCCTCGATATGAATTTTTTTTTAAATAAAAAAATACATACATAATTATATGCGTGCGTGTGTGCGTGCATGCATGCATTCATACACATACATGCATGCATACATACATACATACATACATACATGCATACATAAATACATACATGCATGCATGCATACAAACATGCATGCACACATACATATATGTATGCATACATATATATATATACATGCAGAAATACATGCATGCGTACATTCATACAAACATACATACATACTTACATATATACATACATATATACATACATGCACACACACCCTCTCTCTCTCACACACACATACACACACACACACACACACACACACACACACACACACACACACACACACGCACACACACATACACACACACTTACACTTACACTTACACTCAGACAAACAAACAAGCATACAATACAGACAGATAGAAAACGACCCTTCCTTCATTCCTGCTACTCCCAGAAAGTCCACCACATGCAGAGACAGCAGCCAGACACTATTGGTGATCGAAGACACATTGCACCATCCGCTGTCAACTTCATTCTCCTTTCGTGATGGTCTTCCACAGCATTTTCCGCTTATCTAGCATCTCTGTCTGTCTCTCTCTCACACACAAACTCACGCGCGCGCGCGCGTACACACACACACACACCGCGCGCGCGCGCGCGCGCACACACACACAAACACACACACACCACACACACCACACACACACACACACACACACACACACACACGCACACAGACACATTAAAATCCTGTTCGCTTTTCGTAAGCGTAGGCCATTGTGTGCCTGTGGGGAACAGATGACAACTTACAAAACCGCATACACACTAAGTAAGAAAGAAGCCAGAAGCCAGACATTGATCAGGGATACATTATAGCATCATCTGTCAGGTTCCTTTTTCCTTTCTTACAACATTTGCCGGATATTTAGCGCCTCTCTCTCTCTCTCTCTCTCTCTCTCTCTCTCTCTCTCTCTCTCTCTCTCTCTCTCTCTCTCCTCTGTGTCTGTCTGTCTGTCTGTCTCTCCCTCTCTCTCTCAGACAGAGACTCAGAGAGGCACAGACAGAGAGATCTTTCGGAAGAGACTAGAAACCGAGGCCCCGTGTTCGAACGCATGCAGAACATCTTGCGCATACGTTAAATCCTGTTCTGCTTTTCGTAAGAGTAGGCCATTGTGTGCCGGTGGGAACAGATGACAAAACTGACAAAACCGCATACACACGGGGACTTGATGTAGAAAAGCACATCAGTGCTTATTCCATTATCCTCGATATAAAAGAATATATAAAAAAAATAAAAAATAAATAGATAAATAAAAAAGAAACAAATGGAGAGACAGAAAGAAAGAGTCAGGCAGACAAGGACAGACTGTTGTGTTTTCGGTGTAATGGTGATGAAACAGATAATTCTGTCTTGACCACTCTTCCAGTATTAATCATTACAAACACAGACAAATGCAATTACATACACACACACATTCACATACACGCGTACACACATACACGCACACTCACACACACACACACACTCACATTCACATACACACACACACATACACACACACACACACGCGCGCGCGCGCACACGAAATTATATATTTTAATGGAAAAGTTGACAGCCTTGCAAAATATGGAGCGAGGTATAAAAATGCTTCCTGTGAAATAAATGTTGCCTTATCTCTGCATGAGGGATACAAATTGCTACAAAATGCTTGCTGGAAGCATTTCAGAAAGAAGACAAACGAGTCTGGCAATAGCTGTACAAGCAATGTGATTGATTTTCAAAATGCTTTTATTTCTAACAAAGTCTGTGGTTGGTATAATCGCAGAAATATGTTATCCCTCATGTACAGGTTTAAGCTAAACGCTTTCAGGGCAAAATACGTGAAAGATGTAAACTGCATTTGTGGGGAGAAGATCTCCAATAGTCATGCTATTTTTGGTTGTGGACATTTAAAAGCATTTTTACCTGCAGTACCTAGTTTTTTAATGGATCAGATTCTGTCTGAGCCATCGTTACTGTTGGACATTGTGCTAGGCTTGATAAAAAGTCCGATAACTCAGTTTTTGTAGTATGTTAAAGTTGGTTTTTATTCAGTACTGTTATCTGACATTTTTCAGTTATCGTTTGCTTTTTCTTGTTATATTTTCCTCGTCTAAAATCACTAAATGTGAATAGACGTTAAACTGAAGATATCACACACAAGAAAGACAAACACACCAATTAAGAAAAATGATACTTGTTTCTTTTCCCAGTTCTTCCAAGCACGACAATACAAAGGCTTTTCCCAGTAAACCGCAGCCATCTTTGAATGACATGTAAACGCATTTACAGACACTAGAAATTTACGTCACGAAAACATATCGTCAAAATATGAGGTATTTCTTTTGCCAAATTACGTAGACTCAAGAGGAACATGCAGACAGTTAAAGTAGACTATAGATTCTGCACAGCATCAGTTATCAAGTTAACTTTCCATCTATTTATCTATTTATTCTTTAATATCGAGGATCATGGAATAAGCACGTATGTGCTTTTTTACATCCAGTCCCCGTGTGTATGCGGTTTTGTAAATGTTGTCATCCGTTCCCACCGGCACACAATGGCCTACTCTTCCGAAAAGCGGAACAGGATTTAACGTGTGCACAAGATGTTCTGCGTGCGTTGGCACACGGGGCCTCGGTTTATAGTCTCATCCGAATGACTTTTGGGGAGAGTGGAGTCTGCACTGATGTTAACTCCAGGGGAAAATATCCCCTTGAACGGGAATCCAACCCGGGTCGTCAGATTGCGAGCGCAATGTTCTAACCACTAGGCTATCCCGTCCCTATTCTCACCAGTACCATCGACAGCGCTAGCGGACTATTTGGCATTGCTCTCTTACAGGGGTCACCACTTACAGTTACACGTCTCTCGTCTGGGCAAACATCAGAAGTGTGTAATGCAATGCAGCTAGCAAAGCGTGGACATTCTGGGCAGGAACATGGCAGCTACTCTACGTATGATGGCGATAGAATCGACAGTCCCTATCTGTACCGTTTAGCCAAGTGGAATGATTTTTTAAAAATTTGATGTACATTGCTATTCCAGAGTTAAAAAGAGAAACGAGTATCCCCGAAGTCGAAATGTGGCTACCTTTATAGTTGTAAAAAAATGGTTGTTTATTGATACAAAATCGCACCACTAGTGACCTTTGGAGCTGTAGCCGAGAAACGCAACAAAAAACAGGAGATTTGGTATATAAAGAAATGAAGACAGGACAGAAGGGTATAGATATTTACTTGTGAATGTGTTTGCAAAAAAAGAAGTATCTTAACAATGTAGTTGAAAATAACTTCAGACTGGTTTTGCATGCACATTGATGAAAAGCTGGAGTGTGCAGTTTGTTTTTGTAGCGATTAAATTGAGCGTGTTTGGGGTTTCAGTTTGGTTAGGGTGTGTGTGTGTGTGGGGGGGGGGGGGGGGGGGTAAACAGTGGTATGTCATGGATGAAAGGTAATGTCACTGTGCAGTGCTTATAGATTGACATAGCACTGAAACATACCCACAGACAAGGAAGTAAATACAGATACCAAGAGAGAGAGATGGGCAGACAGACAGACAGACAGACAGAGACACAGGAAGACAGAGGGACAGATACACAGGGGTTCAGACAGAGACAGAGATACATAATATTTTGTTAAATTCTTTTTTTATATCGAGGATAATGCAATAAGCACTTATATGCTTCTTTTACATCCAGTCCCCGTGTATGCGGTTTTGTAAATTTTTGTTATCTGTTCCTACCGGCAAACAATGGTCTACTCTTACGAAAAGCGGAACAGGATTTAACGTGCGCGCAAGATGTTCTGCGTGCGTTCGCATACGGGGCCTCGGTTTATAGTCTCATCCGATGAACTTTTGGGGAGAGTGGAGTCTGCACTGATGTTAATTCCAGGAGAAAATATCCCCTTGAACGGGAATCGAACCTGGGTCGTCAGATTGCGAGCGCAGTAGACACAGACACAGATACATATAAACACAGATACAGGCATAGACACAGAGAGAGCGACGGATACATAGACACAGAGAGAGAATCACAAACAGTAAACACAGACAAAAGAGACAGAGAAAGAAACACACCTGCAAAGTGAAAAAAACACCAACCAACAAACAGAAAGACAGAGACAGACAGACAGACATACAGACAGACAGACAACCAAAGAAAGGCAACACCGCTCTCTTCCTCTTTCCAATAAGGCCATGGATCCGTCGATACAAGCTAAGCAGCCAGACAGTGAATTAAGGATGCTTTGCAGTATCATTTGTCAAGTCAGCGTTCTGGTTCACACTAAGACTTACACGGCAGTACTGGAGGAATAGTTGGCATTTCTCTGTGACAGGGGTCATACCAGTTACATGCCTGTCGTCTGCACAAACAGGTAATAGAGTAAGGCGATGTAGCAGACTTTTGATATTTCAGACAAGGGCAAGTGACAATTGCTGTGTATGTAATGAAAGCGAAATAGATAACCTCAGATGAATGATTTTTTATCAAGCTGGGAGATTATGAAAATATCTCTTTTTTTTTTGGTGATTTAACTCTGTCACTGTTTTTAGAAAAAGATGTTCGGTATAAAATTAAAAAAATGATACAGTATAAAATCTGTACACACTGGTTTGTCTTTGGGTTAAAAAAAACACCCCGGTATTTTATCGTCGTTTGGTGTATATGCAAATTTACTGAGAAGCTTAAGAGTATAGAATGAATTGTGTGTTTGCCGCAAATAGTGTAGAGTGCTTTATAGTTTTATCTTGGTAGCAAATGAATAAGTATTTTATAAACTGGATGAGAACATATTTACAGTATTTATATACTGTCACAGCACTGCAGACAAATAAAATACAGGAAAGTAGATATACAAAGAGACAGACAGACAGACAGAGACACAGAGAGAGACAGACAGAGACACACAGACATAGACAGACCGACAAACAGACAAACACACAGACAGACATACAGAAACAGAGACAGGAATTTAGAAATGAAAACAAAAAAGATATAGATAAAAACAGTAACAGACAGAGACAAAGAAACTGAGGAAAAGAAACAAGACAGAGAAACGAAGAGAAACAGACAGACAGACAAAGAGACAGTCAAACAGACAGACCAAGACAGACCAAAAGAGCATAACATTCTTCCTACCTCCACTCAGGCAAAAGATCTATCGATCCCAGACAAACAGCCAGACTAGGAGAGATTAGGGATTCTTTACAGCTTCAGTTGTCAAGTTAACAGTCCATTCTCACTAGAAACTCGACAACATTTTGCGGAATATTTGGCATTTCTGTCTGACAGGGGTCACCGCTTAGCACGTCTTGTGTCTGGACGAACACGGACTGTGTAATGTAATACAGACAGCTTTGACATTTTCAGATATAGGGGAGAAAATGGCAGCTATATTGTATATAGTGAAGAGAATAGAATCGACATATCTGACTTTGACCATTTTACTACCAAACTAACCAATTGTATGCTGTGCCTCTCCCTGTCTCTCTGTGTCTGTGTGTGTGTTTATCTGTCTCTGTCTTAGTCTCTCTCTCTCTCTCTCTCTCTCTCTCTCTCTCTCTCTCTCTCTCTCTCTCTCTCTCTCTCCTCTCTCTCTCTCTCTCTCTCTCTCTCTCTCTCTCTCAGTGATTTACTGAGCCATTGTTGCCTTACAAACATTGCGAGTGTATGTACACAATCTATTATCTATCTATCTGTCCCGTAGTCTGATGACCGTGGGGGCACCCTCAAAGACTCAACAACCAGTTCCCTCCATTCCTCTCTCTGTTCTGCCTTTCTCAGGGTTTTGTTGAGTTCTAGGCCTGTCCATTCGCTGATGTTATCCTCCCAGCTCTTCCTTGGTCTGCCTCTTCTTCTTCCTCCTTGGACAGTGCCTTGTAAAACTGTCTTTGCAAGTCCTTTGGATCTTGTGACATGCCCATACCATTTAAGTTTACGTTTTTTCACGATCGTTAGAAGGTTCTCATAGGGTCCAATGGTTTGCTGGATTCTGTTATGCACGCTTTCGTTGCTTATGTGGTCTTTGTAGGAGATGCCAAGGAGTCTCCGAAAGCATCTCATATCCACCGCCTGTACTCTTCTCTCCAAATCTGCAGTCAGGGTCCATGATTCACAGGCATACAGAAATATGGATATGACAAGGGAGCGCATTAGTCTGATCTTGGAGATAAGTGAGATATTTTTATCTCTCCAGATGGTGTTTAGTTTTGACAAAGCTGTTATTGTCTGTGCAGTCCTGCATACTACTTCTGGCTTGGATCCCTGGTCGGATACAATGGCTCCCAGGTACTTGAAGCTGTGAACTGTTTCCAGCTTCTGGTCATTAACCCTGATATCAGTGCTAATGCCGTTGGTGTTATTAGTCATCAGTTTGGTCTTCTCTGCACTGATTTCCATGCCGTATGTTTTGGAGGCCTTATTCAAGTGTTCTGTTAGGCTGGCAAGCTCTTTTTCTGATCCTGCTATTCCATCAATGTCATCTGCGAAGCGGAGGTTTGTGATCGTTCTGCCACCAATGCTGACTGATCCTTCATGATGTTCCAGTGCATCAGCCATGATTCTCTCAAGGAAGATGTTGAAAAGAGTGGGTGAAAGTAGACAGCCCTGCCTTACTCCAACTGTTGTTCGAAACCATTCTCCAATGTTGTTGTTGTAGTACACTGCACTGGTGGCCTCGCTGTACAGCTGTTTGATGACTCTGATCAGGATTGCATTGATGCTGTACAAATTCATGGTTGCCCACAAAGCTGCATGCCACACCCTGTCAAATGCCTTCTTAAAATCGATAAATACGTGGTAAAGGTCTTGTTGATGTTGAAGGTACAGCTCACATAGTATTCTGAGGTTGAATATCTGTTCTGTTGTGCTGCGCCCTGCTCTGAAACCTGCTTGTTCCTCAGCAATGATGGTCTCTGCTTGTGGCTTCAGTCTATTCAATATTATCTGCAGCATGACCTTGCTTGGGTGGCATATGAGGCTGATTGTGCGGTAATTATGGCATTGTTGTAGATTTCCTTTCTTGGGGAGGGTGATGATGAGTGACTGTGTCCATGGTGTTGGCCATTTTCCTGTCTGCCAGATCTTGTTGCAGATTCTTAGTAGGGCGCTGATCATGGCTTCCCCTCCAGCTTGAACCAACTCAGCTGGAATGTTGTCAGCCCCTGCTGACTTTCCCTTTTTCAGCGATCTGATTGCTGTTTCCACTTCTTCTCGGAGGATAGGGTGACTGTCTGTGTCTTTGCTTGCGGGTGTACACAATAATGATGATAAATCAAGGGTGTTTATTTCAGTTGCGATGCTTTGAAACAAAAGACAGCATCTTACAAGTTGAACTGGAATGATATAGAAGGGTTTGTGTATCTTTCATCAGTGACAGATAAACCAAATCCTTCAGAATTTGACTGAACATAATTACAAAGTGTGTACAGATTACACGGGTATTTCGGGGAAAAAGAAATAGGAAGGAGGAGTGAGATAGGCAAACAGACAAACACAGACACAGACAGACAGAGAGACAGATGGACGGAGAAAGAAACAGATAAAGACACCAAAAGACATGCAGATACAGACACAGACATGGTGACAGATAGACGGAAAGAAAAACACAGACAGACAGACAGACAAAAACACATAAATGGAAACCAGACTGAAAAGAAAAGAAAACAGACACAGACAGAAAATGAGGATGCTACCCTCTTTCGTTCTTAAACCCTATAATCCCATACATTTCTAAAGCCAAAATGAACAGTCAGCAGCAACAAGATTAAGAACGTTCGAAGGATTAGGAATAATATGCAATGGATAAGAAGTATGTGAGGGATAAAACAAATATGTGAGCGTAATATTGTATTGTATACAACTTCTAAGTCACGGCAGATTTCTCTGCGTGAAATTTGGGCTGCTTTCCCCGGGGAGAGCGCGTCGCCACAAGAGCAGCGCCACCCATTATTATCAAGTAAGCTCTCCGTTCTTGTTAGGGACCGAAACGTGCGTGCGTGCGTGCCGGGTATTTGGCATTTCTGTCTGGCTGGGGGTCACCATCTATACACTGGTTGTCAGGACAAACATGCATTACACGGATAACGTAATTCGGCAAACTTTGACATTTCAGAACGGTTTATGGCAGCAGCCATTATTGCACGTGATGGAGATAGCATAGCACAGATATTCCTCGCTTCTCCCATCCACTTTAGCTGAATGAGTTTACAAATCGGACACCATGCCTTTGTTTCTGGTAATTTGAGTAAAGGAAAAAGAGCGTTTCCCATTGTTTAAAACTCTTGTTTGGAAATAAACGAAATAGCCTGTATTGTATTGTATTGTATTGTATTGTATTGTATTGTATTGTATTGTATTGTATTGTATACCATTTTCAGTCACAGCAGATTTCTCTGCGTGGAATTCGGAATACTACCCCGGGGGAGAGCGCGTCGCCACAAGAGCAGCGCCACCCATGTGTTTTTTTCTTCTCCTGTCTCTCTCTCTATTTCATTTCCTATCAAAGTGGTGGTGGTGGTGGGGGGGGGGGGGGGGTTCTACAGAATTTGTCAGGGACAACCCTCTTGTTGCTATGGGGTTCTTTCACGTACACTATATCAATATGGCATACTGGACTGTAGTTTATCGTCTCATCCGAAAGACTAGTACCCAGAACACTACTCACGGTGTAGCGGATGAGGAGGGGGGGGGGGGGGGGGAGTTTTGGACACAAAGCGGGGTTCGAACTCCTGGACTTTTTGCTTTCTAGGCAGGTGCGTTACCTCTAAACCACCGAACCACCATCCTGCTAGATGAGGGGCAATAATTGTAGAGAAACTGATCAGCAAAAGGATAAGCCAGTTTGAGAGCCGTTTTAGCTTTATAGAGATATTTGAACTGTGGCTATCTCTTTTTTTAAAATATAAATTGATTGGGAATGAATTAAGCATTTCACAAAGTGATTGCAAGTTTATGCACATTGTTTATAGATTGAGACAGTATCAGAGACAAAGTGACAGTAAAAGAGAGACAGAGTGATATATGCAGAAAAACAAAGAAAGTGAGAGATAGAGAGAGTGAGAGAGAGAGAGAGAGGTGGGGGAGGGGGAGAGAGAGAGAGAGAGAGAGAGAGAGAGAGAGAGAGGAGAGAGAGAGAGAGAGAGAGAGAGAGAGAGAGAGAGAGACCGACCGACCGACAGACAGAAAGACAGACAGACAGACCGACAGAGAGCGAGAGCGAGAGACAGAGAGAGATCTATATTTGCAAGGGCAACAGAGAAGCATTAGCTTACATTTTGCTTCCAGTCCTTAAGGTACTGTACTCTATTTATTCCCAACCAATAGGGAAAAAACCCCAAAAAACTACCATCCAATTTGAGGGAGAGACACTGAGAGACAGAGAGCGAGAAACAGAGATACACAGACAGAGACAGAGGGATACAGAAAGAGAGAGAGAGAGAGTTAGAGAGAGAAGAGAGAGAGACAGACAGAGAGAGACAGAGATGGAAACAGAAAAAGTGATAGACAGACAAATGAACAGACTAGAAAAGACAAAGACAGAAAGAGAGAAACAAGAAAAAGGTAGTAAGACAGAAAAAAAAATCAAACAAATCGACATATTTAGATAATAACAGTAAGGATGCTTTTCTTGCCCTTTCTTTACCTTCTCCTTTCACTTATCCCGTAGTCTTATAGACCGTTGGGGGGGCACCACTGAAGATTTTGCAACCAACTTCCTCCACTCATCGCAGTCTTCAGCTTTCCATAGCAAGTCGTTTCACTCAAGACCAGTCTTCTTTCTCATACATAGATCACAGGTCAGTGGGGCTATAAAAAAAATAATTTTGGATTCAAATGGACTAACGAGGAAATTAAAACCACAATTGAAAACGATATTGGGACATAGGAAGAATTCAAACATCTGTCCAAAAAAAGCAAACTGAAGTGGTACGGGGCACGTCACATGAACATCTGGACTGGCCAAGACTGTCCAACAAGGAACAGTACAAAGAGGGAGACAAAGAGGCAGACAGAGACAATAATGGGAGGACAACATCAGAGAGTGGACTGGCCTTGTCCTGTCTACTTAGAGCTAATCCTACGATCTGTTGCTAGCAGACAGAAAGGCCAGACCTGGCATTAGCGAAGGAAGCATTACAGCATCAGCTGCCACATTAGCTGTCCGTTCTCACTGAGACTGCACAGCAGTTAGCAGAAGAGTTGGCCTTTCCCTCTGACAGGGACCAGCCACTTAGCTTGATTCTTGTCAGGGCAGACATGAAATTGCCTAACGTAATAGAGCACATTTTGAGATTTGCTGCTTACATAATGGAGATTAACTGATTGTTTTCTGTTTCAATAATCTACTTTGGCTGAATGAGTTCAATGTGGTAAAGATTGTCTTTCTTTGTTGATGGTTTATCTGTTTGCAAAATCTTCAATGGTGTGCCCAACAGTCTGCTAGACTGTGGGACTGCTGAAGGGTGAAGGTAAAGTTATATGGCCATGCAGGTTGCTTTAAGAAATTTTCTTTGTGATCTTAGTAAAACAATTTTTTAAAAGCAAACCAAAACAAAAAGCAAACAAACAACAAACAAACAGAAAGTGCGTCCACTTAAAAAAAATTGTTTTAGGAATATAGGATTGACTTTGCTGACTGAGGGGCAATAGTTCAAGAAAAGCTGATTAATAGATTGGCGAGTAAGTTTGAGCATGAGCTATGGTTTCACAGAAAATAAAGGGAAAGAATTAAGGATTTTACTAATTGGTTGTGATTAGTTCTATCAGAGAGAGAGAGAGAGAGAGGGAGAGAGAGAGAGAGACAGACAGACAGACAGACAGACAGACAGATAGACAGAGACAGAGACAGAGAGACAGACAGACAGACAGTCAGACAGACAGACAGAGAAAAGACAGACAATCAGACCAATAGACAAACTGATCCAATAACAGCAAGAAGACTGTACTTTTTCCTTTCTATTTCCAGCTAACCCTACCATCTGTTGCCAGTAAACAGAAAGTCCAGACCTGACATTAGTGAAGGAAGCATTACAGCATCAGCTGCCACATCAGCTGTCCGTTCTTACTGAGACTGCACAGCAGTTAGCAGAAGAGTTGGCCTTTCCCTCTGACAGGGACCAGCCTCTTAGCTTGATTCTTGTCAGGGCAGACATGGAATTGCATAATGTAATAGAGCACATTTTGAGATTTGCTGCTTTAATAATGGAGATTAACTGATTGTTTTCCGTTTCAATAATCTACTTTGGCTGAATGAGTTCAAGGTGGTAAAGATTGTCTTTCTTTGTTGATGATTTATCAGGTTGCAAAATCTTCAGTGGAGCTCTAATAGTCTACTAGGCTACAGGATTGCTGAATGGTGCAGGTGAAGTTATCTGGCCATGCAGATTGCTTTAAGAAATTTTCTTTGTGATTTTAGTATAATTTTTTTTAAAGCAAACCAAAACAAAACAACAAACAAACAGAAAGTGCTTCCAATTGAAAACAAAAATTGTTTTGGGAATATATGATTGGCTTTGGTGACTGAGTGGCAATAGTTCAAGAAAACCTGATTAATAGATTGGTGAGAAAGTTTGAGCATGAGCTTTGCTTTTACAGAAAATGAAGGGAGAGATTTAAGGATTTTACCAATTGGTTGAGATTAGTTCCATAGTTTTTATAATCTGAAGTGGTATCAGAGAGAGAGAGAGAGAGAGAGAGAGAGAGAGAGAGAGAGAGAGAGAGAGAGAGAGAGAGAGAGAGAGAGAGAGAGAGAGAGAGAGAGACAGACAGACAGACAGACAGACAGATAGAGAGACAGACAGAGACAGAGAGACAACCAGGCAGCCAGACAGCCAGCCAGCCAGTCAGACATACAGGCAGAGAAAAGACAGACATACAGACAAATAGACAGACTGAGCCAATAACAACAAAAAGACTTTACTTTTCCTCCTCTATTGCCAGCTAATGCCACCATCTTTTGCTGCAAACAGAATGGCCAGACCTGACATTAGCGAAGGAAGCATTACAGTATCAGCTATCACATCAGCTGTCCGTTCTCACTGAGACTGCACAGCAGTTAGCAGAAGAGTTGGCCTTTCCCTCTGACAGGGACCAGCCTCTTAACTTGCTTCTTGTCAGGGCAGACATGGATATGCGTAAGGTAATATAGCACATTTTGAGATTTCGGACAGTATATCTGAGGCACTGCCTATATGATGGAGATTCAGTGAGTGTGTTCAGCTTCATTGATCTATTTTGGCTGAATTAATTCAAGGTGATAAAGATTATCTTTTTTTGTTGAGGATTTATCTGGTTGCAAAATCTTCAATGGTGTGCCCAACAGTCTACTAGTCTATGGGGTTAGTGAAGGGTGAAGTTGAAGTTATCTGGCCATGCAGGTTGCTTTAAGAAATTTTCTTTGTGATCTTAGTAAAACAATTTTTTTAAAGCAAACCAAAACAAAAAGCAAACAAACAACAAACAAACAGAAAGTGCATCCACTTAAAAAAAATTGTTTTAGGAATATAGGATTGACTTTGCTGACTGAGGGGCAATAGTTCAAGAAAAGCTGATTAATAGATTGGCGAGTAGGTTTGAACATGAGCTATGGTTTCATAGAAAATAAAGGGAAAGAATTAAGGATTTTACCAATTGGTTGTGATTAGTTCTATCAGAGAGAGAGAGAGAGAGAGAGAGAGAGAGAGAGAGAGAGAGAGAGAGAGAGAGAGACAGACAGACAGACAGACAGATAGACAGACAGATAGACAGACAGACAGACAGTCAGAGAAAAGACAGACATTCACACAAATAGACAGACTGAGCCAATAACAGTCAGACAGACAGACAGAGAAAAGACAGACATACAGACCAATAGACAAACTGATCCAATAACAGCGAGAAGACTGTACTTTTTCCTTTATATTTCCAGCTAATGCTACAATCTGTTGCTAGCAAACAGAAAGGCCAGACCTGACATTAGTGAAGGAAGCATTACAGCATCAGCTGCCACATCAGCTGTCCGTTCTCACTGAGACTGCACAGCAGTTAGCAGAAGAGTTGGCCTTTCCCTCTGACAGGGACCAGCCACTTAGCTTGATTCTTGTCAGGGCAGACATGGAATTGCGAAGCACATTTTGAGATTTGCTGCTTACATAATGGAGATTAACTGATTGTTTTCCGTTTCAATAATCTACTTTGGCTGAATGAGCTCAAGGTGATAAAGATTGTCTTTCTTTGTTGATGATTTATCAGGTTGCAAAATCTTCAGTGGAGCTCTAATGGTCTACTAGGCTACAGGATTGGTGAAGGGTGAAGGTGAAGTTATCTGGCCATGCAGATTGCTTTAAGAAATTTTCTTTGTGATTTTAGTATAATATTTTTTTAAACAAACCAAAACAAAACAACAAACAAACAGAAAGTGCTTCCAATTAAAAACAAAAATTGTTTCGGGAATAAATGATTGGCTTTGGTGACTGAGGAGCAATAGTTCAAGAAAATCTGATTAATAGATTGGTGAGAAAGTTTGAGCATGAGCTTTGCTTTTACAGAAAATGAAGGGAGAGATTTAAGGATTTTACCAATTGGTTGAGATTAGTTCCATAGTTTTTATAATCTGAAGTGGTATCAGAGAGAGAGAGAGAGAGAGAGAGAGAGAGAGAGAGAGGGAGAGAGAGAGAGAGAGAGAGAGAGAGAGAGAGAGAGAGAGAGAGAGAGAGACAGACAGACAGACAGACAGATAGACAGACAGATAGACAGACAGTCAGACAGACAGACATACACACAAATAGACAGATTGAGCCAATAACAGCAAGAAGACTTTACTTTTTCCTGTCATCTGTTGCTGCAAACAGAAAGGCAAGACCTGACATTAGCGAAGGAAGCATTACAGCATCAGCTGCCACATTAGCTGTCCGTTCTCACTGAGACTGCACAGCAGTTAGCAGAAGAGTTGGCCTTTCCCTCTGACAGGGACCAGCCACTTAGCTTGATTCTTGTCAGATCATAGGTGGATTCATAACGTAATATAGCACATGTGTTATTTTATGTGAATGTGGTATTTTATGTGACAGCCATTATGTAATGGAGATAGAATAGATATTTCAACCTTACCTAATCTATCTTGCCTGAATAAGAACAAAGGTATGTATATACTGCCTCTCTTCCTGGGTAATTTGCAAGGCCATTCAGGTTGTTTAAGAGAGTACTTGTGTTTTTAGTATGGAAACAAGAATGTCCGTGTTTTTGATCATGCTTTTAGTAAGGAAACAAGAATGCATATGTTTTTGATTGTGCTTTTAGTAAAGAAACAAGAATGCCCATGTTTTTGATCGTGCTTTTAGTACAGAAACAAGAATACATATGTACTTGATTGTGCTTTTAGTGCAGGAGCAGGAATGCTTATGATTTTGATTGTGCTTTTAGAACAGAAACAAGAATGCATACGTTTCTGATATTTTCTTAAATAAATGCTGTTGTTATTTTCTAATTGAAGGGTAATATTTTGGAGAAGCTGACTCATAGAGTGATGGAGAAGTTCAAGCAAGCTTTAGTTATAGTATCAGAGAAAAAACCAACTAGAAGATGTTTCTGATTTTTTTCTTACACACACATGCACACACAAATACACACACATGCACGCATGCACGCACGCACACACACACACACACACACACACACACACACACCCTGCGTGCATACAGATAGAGAGGCAAACTGGCATAGGTAGAGAGGCAGAATGAGAAAAACAAGGAGAGAAGCTGTAAAATGGACAGAATGAAAAAACAGACAGGCAGACAAACAGACAAAAAGAAAGAAAGACAGACTTAGACAGTACCAGTAATGTGTTATGCTGCCGTTAAACACGTGACAAATCAGGCCCAATGCATCTGACCTTGGCTTGGGAGAGCATTGTTATCATTTGAGTATTTCTGGAAAAGGTAGGAGAATGGACCAAGAAGGCAAAAACAAAAAAAGACAAGAAGGAGGTAACAGGAAGAAAAGGAACAAAGCAGAAATAAAGAGAGGGATAGAAAAGAGGGAATTCCTAGCACAGAGTTTTCAGAAGGTAGGGATGCTGTTTATACCGACAGGTCTCCCAGCTATCCCCATGGAGGATTACTACGGCTTGATAGGATGCAGCAGAATATTTGGCATTTCTGTCTGACAAGAGCCACTAACATTACTTATAATGCTGCTTGTCAGGACAAATGTGGAACACTTTATGAAACCCAGCACACTTTGATATTTCACAGCAGTGTATGTTAGCAAGTGTGTGAATGTAATGGTGATAAAATAAACATTTCCAGCTTCCCAAATCCACTAGGGCTGAACGAGTACAAAGTAATGCCCTTATGTTGGTAATCTAACCAACCTTTCATGTGGCTTTACTGCTTTTTGTCAAGGAATTAGTGTGCGGATATTTCTATATTGTTTTGGAATGAATGAATTGTGTTATAATTGAAGAATTATTATTTTAGAAGAGACAAGTCAAAGACTGGGGTGAAAGCATAAGAATGAGTTCTGGTTTCATGACAAAACTTTTGAGAGGATATTTGCTTTGTTTTCTTGTCAGGAATAAATTACGCATCTTATAAATTTATTTAGAAAAAAAATTACAGTGTTGCAGAGATTGAGACATTATGTGAAAAAAGTGGTAGAAGAAGAGTGATAAAGAGAGATTGATAGGATTAGAGAAACACACATACATATGTACAGACATGCAGAGAGAGACAGACAGATAGACAGACAGACAGATGTAGAAACAGACAGAAAGAGAGAGAGATAGAAAGACAGACAGATAGAAAGAGATACAGGCAGAGAGGCAGCGCAGAGACAGAGACACACACAAAACTGACTAGAGGTTAGACAGACTGGTACAGACAGAAATAAATAAATATAAGACAGGTTGAAAGATGTAAAGTCAAGCAGAAAGACAAGGCCAACTTACAGGCTAACTAAGACCATAACACATACAGAGCTTACTTATTGTGTCCTTCCTACTTTGAGCTAAGCCTGCAATCTTTCAATGCAAACAAGATGGCCAGACAGACTTGAGCTTGAGCCAATAACAGCTAGCAAGAAGCCTGTTCATTTTTCCTTCTTTCTATTTCCAGCTAATGCTTCCATCTGTTGCTAGCAAACAGAAAGGCCAGACCTGACATTAGTGAAGGAAGCATTACAGCATCAGCTGCCACATTAGCTGTCCGTTCTCACTGAGACTGCACAGCAGTTAGCAGAAGAGTTGGCCTTTCCCTCTGACAGGGACCAGCCTCTTAGCTTGATTCTTGTCAGGACAGACATGGAATTGCATAACGTGATACAGCACATTTTGATAGTTCAGAATGACATACGACAGTTCCTGTTCATGTAATGGAGATAGAGTATATTCAATTCCCATACTGTTTGCCTGAATATGATCAAAAGAATATGATATATTGTTTGTCTTTATTAGTACACTACAAGGTGAGTCATATTTCTATAGGTACGTGTTGGTATTTTCATTGATTGATTCAGATTGCTTATATTTCTATGGGGATGTAAGGGTGATAGTTCTAGAACAAGTAATTTATTGATTGATTGGAAAGCATGAGAGTGGATGTTGGTTTCATAGAAAATAGGTAAAGGATGATTATGAGTTTTATTCATTTGGAGTAAATTAATCATTTTTTCCAAAGTAATTGAAAATAAGTGTACAATGCCCATCCATTGATATTGTATGTAAGAGAGAGAGGGAGAGAGACAGACAGACAGACAGACAGACAGGCAGAGACAGACAGACAGGCAGAGACAGACAGAGAGAGACAGAGATACAGAGAGGCAGACAGAGGCAGAGAAAGAGACATACATACAGACAGAAAGAGGCGGAGAGACAAAGTGAGGTAGATTCACACAGAGAGATAAACAATGGTCAGAAACAAAGATAGACAGACAAACACACACACACACAATTGCAGAAATAGACAGACTGAGCCAATAACTAAAAAGGAGGCTAACTTTTTTCCTGTCTACTTTGAGCTAAACCTACACTGGTTTGACCAAACAGGGACCCAGCCATACACCAGATTAGGGACACATTACAGCATCAGTTGTCACCTTAGCTTTCCATTCTGGCAGAAACTCGGCTGCAGTTTATGGAACATTTGACATTAACTATCTCTCCAACAGGGACCATGTCTTACAGGCTTCTTGTCTGGATAAACAGAGAATGGTAATGCAGTACGCTAACTTTGACATTTCGGAAGGGACTGTGCAGTGCAGTCGTTTTGTATTTTATGGTGGGAAAAAAATCTTTTAGCTTTTTGACATACTAAATTGAGCGATAGTAAAGTATATAGTGCCCTTTTTTGCTGATAAATTACCATGCTTACTCATGTTGGTTTAAGAAATAATTCTGTTTTGTTTACATGGAAAAAATGTAGATAGAGGGTGTCTGCATTTCTCGCTAGAGGCAAGGTTGTATTGAAGAAATTGACTCTGACATTAGTATAAGGTTAGCACTCGAATGGTTACATTTCAGAACATTTTCATTTGCCTGGTGATCAATGGGAACAATAATGATGATGATGGTGATGAAGCAAAGTTTGCTATTTCTCACAGAAATGTATTGTAGGTTACTTTTCATCTTATATATGATGCGACCATCAGACCCGAGAGACAGACACTTGCAGTGTTGATAAGATGATTCGAGCCACCCTATAGTCAGATGTCTACATTCAGAAAGTGGATGGTTCTTTGGTTGTACAGACACCAGTCAGAGATACCCTTCACCTCTCAACATTTAAAACAACAAAAGCTTAAAAATCTTATAAAAAAGGCAAAATTTCAACAAACCAAATGCCTCTCATTGGGGTCCGAACACATGATCTCCTAAGCATAACCCCATCACCAAGGTGGCTTGTATCCATCTGTCTATTCATTGATCCATACATCCATCAATGCTGTGAATTAAAAGGTCATTTCCTAGCGGCCTTTCAGGATCGACAAAATCAAAGGCTAACTTTCTGGAATATTTCTTCTATGGTGAAGGAAAATAGCTGGAGGCAGATCAATGACAGAAAGTGAGAGAGAGAGAGAGTGAGAGAGAGATACAGACAGACAGACAGAGTCATAGGGAGAGAGAGAGAGAGAGTGGGGAGGCAGGTAGAGAAAGGCGGAGACAGAGACAGGGAAAGAGAAAGACACAGGAATTTTATATAAATGAGGAGGTAAAGGAAATACAGAATCAATGAGTAAACTTTTAACTATGGACAAGGACCAAGACAATTATGCAGGTACAGCTTGGCCTATACTTTCCACAGGAGCAAACAACTATACTCCTCTTCTAGTCCCCTTTCCACTTCCTCCCCCTCTCTCCCCAATCACACACCCATGTGCGTGTGCACACACACGGAGGCAGAAACATAGAGGCAGAATGAGAAAAACAAGGGAGAAGTTGCAAAATGGACAGAATAAAAAAGAGACAGACAACAACACAGCAAGACAGACTGAGAGAGTACCAGTAAGGATGCTTTCCCTCCTACTAATGCCAGCTAGGCTACCATTATGCTAGGAGAACAGCCAGACACTAGATTAGGGACACTTTACAGCATCAGTTGTCAAGTTAGCTTTCTATTCTTACTACACATTCTTCTCCATCGAACACTCTCAGACAGCAACTATTGTTGTCTGTCATATGAGCAAAAATGCGTCATGCTGCCGTTAAACACCTGACCAGTCAGGCCCAGTGCATCTGACCTTGGCTTGGGAGAGCATTGTTATCATTTAAGTATTTCTGGAAAAGGCAGGAGAATGGACCAAGAAGGAAAAAAAAAAGACAAGAAGGAGGTCACAAGGAGAAAAGGAACAAAGCAGAAACAAAGAGAGAGGTAGTAAAGAAGGAATTCCTAGCACAGAGTTTTCAGAAGGTAGGGATGCTGTTTATACTGACATGCCTCCCAGCTATCCCCATGGGGGATTACTACAGCTTGATAGGATGCAGCAGAATATTTGGCATTTCTGTCTGACAGGAGCCACTAGCATTACTTATAATGCTGCTTGTCAGGACAAATGTGGAACGCTTTACGAAACGCAGCACACATTGATATTTCACAGCAGTGTATGTCAGCAAGTGTGTTAATGTAATGGTGATAAAATAAACATGTCCAGCTTCCCAAATCCACTAGGGCCGAACGAGTACAAAGTAATGCCCTTATGTTGGTAATCTACCCGACCTTTCATGTGGCTTTTACTGCTTTTTGTCAAGGAATTAGTGTGCAGATATTTCTATATTGTTTTGGAATGAAGGAATTTCGTTATAATTGAAGGACAATCATTTCAGAAGAGATGAGTCAAAGACTGGGGTGAAAGCATAAGAATGAGTTCTGGTTTTAGAGAAAACCTTTTGAGAGGATATTTGCTTTGTTTTCTTGTCAGGAATAAATTACGCATCTTATGAATTCATTTAGAATAAAAATGACAGTGTTGCAGAGATTGAGACATTATGTGGAAAAAAGTGGTAGAAGAGTGATAGAGATTGATACGATTAGAGAAAAAACCACACACACACACACAAACATACACACACACAAACACACACACACACACACATGGACAGACAGACAGGCAGAGAGAGAGAGAGAGTGAGAGAGAGAGAGAGAGAGAGAGAGAGAGAGAGAGAGAGAGAGACAGATGGGGAAACAGACAGAAAGAGAGAGAGAGAGAGGGAGAGAGAGAGAGAGAGAGAGAGAGAGAGAGAGACAGACAGACAGACAGACAGACAGACAGACAGACAGATAGAAAGAGACACAGGCAGATAGGCAGAGACAGAGACACACAAAACTGACTAGAAGATAGACAGACTGGTACAGACAGAAATAAAATAATAAATATAAGGCAGGTTGAAAGATGTAAAGTCATACAGAAAGACAAAGCAGACACACAGGCTAACTAAAAGGGTAGCACACATGAAGCTGACTTATTTTGTACTTCCAACTTTGTGCTAAGCCTGCAATCTTTTTGATGCAAACAGGATGGCCAGACAGACTTGAGCTTGAGCCAATAACAGCTAGCAAGAAGCCTGTTCATTTTTCCTTTCTATTTCCAGCTAATGCTTCCATCTGTTGCCAGCAAACAGAAAGGCCAGACCTGACATTAGTGAAGGAAGCATTACAGCATCAGCTGCCACATTAGCTGTCTGCTCTCACTGAGACTGCACAGCAGTTAGCAGAAGAGTTGGCCTTTCCCTCTGACAGGGACCAGCCTCTTAGCTTGATTCTTGTCAGGACAGACATGGAATTGTGTAAGGTGATACAGTACAATTTGAT
>CM054138.1:27358558-27361058 GCA_028751875.1 Rapana venosa
TTCTAAATCCTTGTTCCGCCCTCGTAGTAAATCTATGGCCTGGTTTGTATTTGTTGTTGTAGATTTTTTTCTTCTTTTAAAGAAAGTTAATGTGTACCTGTTCTCTTCAGGGTCAGGGAAGGTAAAGCAGCAAGGGAGAGGAGATAGGCGCCACCGCCCTCAATATGCTGATCCCCCCTAGAGAAGCTGAGGTCTCTGATGCCTCGCTCTCCGACGCCCACATAGGTTATGGGAAGACCTTTACCTTTAAAGGATAAAGTCGCTGAGGTTGAATAGCTGATATCATTGTGTTCTTGTAACGTCTCTTCACATTAAGTGATATTTCCCCATCCCATCCTCCTCATAATTATTGTGAAAGAAAGACACACACACACACGCACACACACACGCACGCACAACACACACACACACACACACACACACACACGCGCGCGCGCACGCACACACACACATACACACATACACACACACAGAGTACTGAAAGGAAGAAACAAGTTGGGAACTTTCTCTTATGATATTGATTTTGACCTTTCAAGCAGAAAAAAAGCCTAGGTTGTAATGTAGCGATGAGTGGGGGGTGGGGGGTGGGAAGCAGAGTGGGATATTTCTGTCCTGTCAGTTCTCTTATCGTCATGGTCTTCTTTAAAAAGAAATATCTAATACTCTCATGAGCATTTGTGTCCGTTCACAGTCTTTCCACTCTCCTCGAACCGCCATCTTCATCGTCGAAAAGAAGAAGAAGAAGAAGAAGAAGAAGAAGAAGAAGAAGAAGAAGAAGAAGAAGAAAGAAGAAGAAGAAGAAGAAGAAGAAGAAGAAGATGAAGAAGAAGAAGAAGAAGATGAAGAAGAAGAAGAAGAAGAAGAAGAAAAAGAAGAAGAAGAAGAAGAAGAAAGAAGAAGAAGAAGAAGAAGAAGAAGAAGAAGAAGAAGAGGAGGAGGAGGTGGAGGAGGCGAAGAGGAAGAGTAGGACAAGGCTCCTCCTTGTGGAGATGTGAAGGAGAGGAGAAGAGGAGAAGGTGGAGAAGAGAAGGAGGGGGAGAAGGAGAAGGAGGAGAAGGAGGCAGAGGAGGAGGAAAAAGAGAACGGAATGGAAGAAGACGAGGAAGCGGAGAAGAAGAAGGAGGAAGGAGAAAAAGAACAGGCGGGGGTGGAGGAGGAAATTAAAAGTAAGAGAACATAAGACGCTGCCGTATATATAGAAAAGGGCTAAACAAAATTTTAAATAACAAAAAGTATCATAATTAACATCAACAGCATCAGCAGCAATAAGAACAGCAGAAGCAGAAGCAACAGCAGCAGCACAAAAAAACAACAACAGCAGTAGCAGCAGCATCAACAACAAAAACATTATGGACGCCAGCCGCCATGGCGCAGTGGTTAGCGCCTTGGGTTACGGACTGGAAGGTCGCGGGTTCGATTCCCATAAGAGTCATAGGGATTTTTCGGACTCCGGCCGGCTCCTACCCAGAGTGAGTGTGCTGTGGGCTCAGTGGGAAGACTGGGACCACACAGTCGAGCTTCATCCACTTAACGGATGCGAATTTGAGAGTGTTGCTCAAATTACCTGACCAACACTGCAGGTGTCTGTATCTCTCGGGCCTGGTTGACGCCGGGATATATTATGATAGTAAGCGTAGAGTACAGCCCTGTCAAGTAGTCTCAAAGCATATGCACTTCCACAGCAGCATAATTACGTCATCCTCATTGTCATTGATCATCATGCAATTAAAAAATTGCCTCTGATTCGGTGGTCCCAGTTGCTCTGGTCTCATGGTGACCTCAGATTCGGTTTGCCCATACACTTCTGTGCCTGTGGTGAGTTTGTGTCAAAGCCTTTGGGGTTGGAGGTTCGCGGGGGACGGTCGTTGGAGGGACGTTGTGGTGGTTGCCACCTCGGGTGGGCAACTCACTCAGTCTGGCTCCGCGACTGAGCTAATACTGTCGTTAGTAGGGGGCTTAGTAGGTGGTGTCCTGCGTATGTTAGCTCAGAACAGGCACCACTGAACACCACCAAAGTGACCCAGCAGCAGTGCAGGGCCCCTCTGGCTGGTGGCCCCACGGCGGCCTGATAGTGATTGGCTCCCTGTGGACCTCCGACTCTGAGGATGAGACATAACAAATCTGGGTATGGCTGTGGCGGGGAGATTGGAATGAGCGGCGTGGGAACAGCAGGACGGGGGACGTCACGGAAGATGAGGCAGCAAAAAAAAAAAAAAAAACAACAACAAAAACAAAAACATTATGGACAACAATAGACAAATAACAATTAGCAAAGATGAACATAGCAAATGTAAACAGGAAAAGAAACAGAAATAAGTTCATCAATAAGCATTTATAACTCGATAAACAAATTACAAATTACAAGTTCGAAAGAAACAAACAAAAAGTTTATTCACAAAAGACCTTTTTAAATCAATATAATGCTATCATCATTTTTGTGTTTTTTGCACTTCGTCAAGTTTAACAACAGGCTATCTTCATCTTTTAAAAGCTCTTTGCC
>CM054138.1:27368558-27383558 GCA_028751875.1 Rapana venosa
TGTGTGTTTGTGTGTGCACGCATGCACTTGTGTGTTTGTTTTTTTTAAATTTATTTTATTCTTTTATTTCGAGGATGATGGAATAAGCCTTTGTATGCTTTTTTCATCCAGTCCCCGTGTGTATGCAGGTTTGTAAATATTTTGTCATCCATTCCCACCGGCACAAATTGGCCTACTCTTCCGAGAAGTGGAATGGGTTTTAACATGTGGGCATGATGTTCTGTGTGCGTTCACACATGGGGCCTTGGTTCATAGTCTCATCCAAAGGACTTTCAAGGAGAGTCGAGTGGGTACTGATGTTAACTCAAGAGGAAAAATCCTGTATGTGTGTGTATGTGTGCATACACGCACGCGCGCATTATGTGTGTATGTATGTATGTGTGTGCACTCACATGCATGTGTGTTAGTTAATACCAAATGAGTACTTTATTTAAATCTGTATATCATTTTGACTTTGCATCCTGATAATTTTTTGAAAGATGAAACAACGCTAGCATATGGATGAAGAAAGGCTCTCTCACACCATCTTTTAACAAGACAAGGACTGAACTAACAGTCAATGATTATATCCTCTCTAGCCCCCCACATCACTACATCACAGCTAGCTTCTTCTTTTCTTCCAAAATGTCAAGATCGATATAGCAGATACTCCCCACCCCCAGGCTTGTCTCTTACCCCAGTACATGGGTGTGCATCATTCATGATCCTTTTCACTGACTACAACAACACTGACCCTGTCTTTTGTCAGACACAGACAAAAAGAATTCTGCTTTACTTCAGCACTAAATACAGTAGATCAGAAAGATGTTTGCAATCACCATTACAAAAGAAAGAGTTGAGAATACCAAACGGCTAATGCAAGAATCAAACCCTCAACCTCTCCAGTGGGGATGCCGGGGGCCTGTGAATTTGAGTAGGATCCCCACATTCTGGAAATTCTGTGCTAGAAATGTCCTCTTTTCTATCACTCTCTTTGTTTCTGCCTTGTTCCGTTTCTTCCTGTCACCCCCCTTGGTTCTCTATGTTCTGCCTTCTTGGTCCATTCTCCTGGCTTTTTTTTTCCAGAAAAACTTTAAAGATTATAATTCTCTTTTTGGCCGAAGTTGGATGCGCTGGGCCTAGCTTGTCAGGTGCTTAACGGCAGCGTGACACATTTTCGCTCATATAACAGACAACAATAGTGGCTGTCTAAGTGTTCGAGAAGGAAGAAGAAGAAACCCCCAACCTACACGAAATTAAGAAAGTGTAATGCTTATTTCAGGGTATAGAGATATTCTGGGCTTGATGGGGGTGTATGTGGACTGTGTGTGTGTATTTTACAGGATAAACTGTGTACAGTGAGAAGTTTTGCTTATAGTGTGTTATGATATAAACACACCAACGCTCTCACAGATATAGAAAGCAGCACGGGACCCAAGGCAAACCGATTTCTGTAATAACAAGGGTAATAGAAGAACCAGTAAAACAGTAACTATGCTGTTTTACATATACTGTTTTAGCTCAAGCATCCTTGTGTGTGGGGTGTGTATGTGTGTGTGGGGAGTCTGTGTTTGTTTGTGTGGGTGGGTGTGGGTGCATGCACTTGCACAATCTGTTTTTGCATTTATAGAGAGACAGACTGACAGATGGATAGACAAAAAAGAAACTGAAAAATCCAGACAGAATGCCAAAGCCAAAGACCTGGAGGGACAAAAAAGGAGTGGACAGTGAAGAAGAGTTGTGTACCAATACTTCAGACAGTAATGTTGCAAGCATGGACCTGAGTGCGTTCACGTGTCTTTGTATGTGTGTGTCTTCTTCTTGTTCTTGTTCTTGTTCTTGTTCTTGTTCTTGTTCTTCTTCTTCTTCGCAATTCTTCGCAATTCTTCTCCTTTGCAATTCTTCTTCTTCTTCTTCTTTTCTTCTTCTTCTTCTTCTTTTTCTTCTTCTTCTTCTTCTTCTTCTTCTTCTTCTTTCTTCTTCTTCTTCTTCTTCTTCTTCTTCTTCTTCTTCTTCTTCTTCTTCTTCTTCTTCTTTCTTCTTCTTCTTCTTCTTCTTCTTCTACTGCTGCTGCTGCTGCTGCTGCTGCTGCTGCTGCTCCTCCTCCTCCTCCTCCTCCTCCTCCTCCTCCTCCACCTCCTCCTTCTCCTCCTCCTCCTCCTCTGTCTTTTCCCTCTACTACCTCCTCTCCCACCTACATCTCTCCTCCTTTTCCCATGAAGATGATGATAGAAAAAGAAATAAGTATAACTGGCAACAGACTCTCAAAGACCATCTTCAATAAGGTAAAAACAGTGACAAAAGTGAAAGGGAAAAACAGAAACCTCTCCCTTCTGGGCCCCCATCACTACATCACACCTTTTCCTCTAAAGGTCAAGATCAATAATTATAGCAGACAGTTCCCAGCTTGTCTCATTACTTAAGTACTGATACTTCATTCATGGGGATGGGATAGAATGGTGGCTAGAGTGATGCGTATGGCACTCATGATCTGCTGACCCGGCTTTGAACTTCGTTTAAGAGTATTTTCCCTCTAGAGTTAACATCAGTGTTGACTACGCTCCCTGTAAAAGTCCTTCAGAGGAGACTATACACCAAGGTCCTGTGTGCGAATGCATGCAGAACATCTTGCGCACACATTAAAACTTTTTCCTTTTTTTTTTTTTAAAAGAGTGGGCTATTTTGTGCTGGTGGGAACGAATGACAAAATTTTAAAAAACTGCATGTACATGGGGACTGGATGTAAAAAAGCATATGAGTGCTTATTCCATTATCCTCGAAATAAAAAGAATAAAACGAATGCATAAAACTCATCAGTAGAACAGTAACCTCATCCTTTGAAAGACATAAAACAATCACAAGCCATCATTTGACTGAATAATAATAATAATAAATGGAATTTATATAGCGCTGTATCTTGCACAGACAAATCAAAGCGCTTGCACTCAACTCATTCTTACACAGTCATGCAACCAATAGCAAGTAATAGTTCTAACAAGTCCAAATGCACACACACACACACACACACACACACACACACACACACACACACACACACACACGTTATACACTTTGGCAGGGTGATGGAATTTTTGGCTGTTGAAAAGCAGGGATAGCTATGAAATGAAACAGGAGAGGAAATTCTTAGGTTTGAAACAAATATGTCTTGAGGCCAGATTTAAAAGAGTCACAAGAAGGCCTTTGGCGAAGAGAGATAGGGAGGCCATTCCAAATCGATGGACCAGAAACAGAGAAAGAGCGACGGCCAACAGTGGACTGGTTGAATCTAGGTGTTTGTAAGCACAAGGAATCTGCAGCAGAGCGAAGGGAACGAGAAGGGGTGTACAGGTGGAGACATTCACAGAGGTAGGAAGGTGCTGTTTTTGGAGACATTTGTAACAGAAAGTACTGATCTTATAGTTTATTCTTTGTGGCACAGGCAGCCACACACACAAATACACACTCACACACACAGTGTCCACCAGTCTGTAAATCAGATTTTGGCTCACACACACTCACAAACACACACATATACACTCTCTCTGAATAGAGAGGAAACAGAACATTGGAAAAAAAGTATATGTTTGTGGCGTTTTTTTGCCCAGACTACTACTACTACTACTGCTACTACTACTACTACTACTACTACTACTACTACTACTACTACTACTACTACTACTACTACTACTACTACTACTACTACTACTACTACTACTAATGTTAATAATAATAATAATAATAATAATAATAATAATGTATGGGATTTATATGACGATGAATCTTGTAAAGTACATAAATCAAAGCGCTTGCATTCAAATCATTCACTCTCATGCAACCGTCGACAAATGTCAGGATAAACAAATATCAAATTAACACACACAACACGCTTATATTCAGAATGTAAAGTTCTTCAAACACTCATAAGATTCGAATCCTCAACCTACCTGAATGAGGAAAATGTGAGGACACTATGGGAGAAAAGATGTGTGAAAATCGATGTAGGGTGAGACGTGGGATTTATCGTTTTTGTAGCATGAAGTGTGTACTGTGGGGTGTAGTGTTAATATAGCCTGTTGTGATGTCAACACGGCCACCAACGCATTCACGAATATAGAAAGCGTAAGGGGCCAAAGCAAGGCCCTGTTTTCTATAAGGACTGTAATGAGATAAGCAAGGTGACAAGTTTTTAACCCCATGTGTGTGTGTGTGTGTGTGCATGCGTGCTTGCGCGCACGCGCGCGTGTGTGTGTGCGTGTGTGTGTGTGCGTGTCTGTGTGTGCGCGCGTGTGTGTGTGTGTGTGTGTGTGCCCGTGTGTGTGTGTGTGTGTGTGTGTGTGTGTGTGTGTGTGTGTGTGTGTGTGTGTGTGTGAAAGCCTGCATTTTATTTCCAGATGGTGTGACTGTGAAAGTCAGCATTTTATTTCCAGATGGTGTGTGTGTGTCTGTCTGTCTGTTTGTCTGTCTGTCTATGTGAAAGTCAGTATTATTTCCAGATGGTGTGTGTGTATGTGCCACACACACACACACACACACACACACACACACACACACACACACACACACACACACATACATGCATGCGCGCACGTGCAAGCATAAATTCACACACATAGTTATACACACTGTGTGTACCATCTGGAAATAAGATTATGACTTTCACACGCACATACATACACACACACGTACACACACACGTACACACATACACGTGCGTGCCCCCCCCCCCCCCCCTCACCCCCTCACACACACAAAGAGTGGTTTGTCTGGAGATACGATTTTGACTTTCTCACACACACACAGTGTGTGACAGTGTGTGTGTTGTACCATCTCGAAATCAAAATCTGACTTTTAAACACACACACACACACACATACACACATACACACACGTGCGCACGCGCACACACACACACACACACACACACATACATCCTCCCACACACAGTGTCCACCAGTCTGTAAATAAGATTTTGACTCAGACACATATACACTCTCTGTCTCTGTCTCTCTTTCTCTCTGTCTGCCTGTCTGTCTGTCTCTCTCTGTCTCTGTCTCTGTCTCTGTCTCTCTCTCTCTCTCTCTCTCTCTCTCTCTCTCTCTCTCTCTCTCTCTCTCTCTCCTTCTTTCCTCTTTCTCTCTCTTTCCCTCTGTCGTACACACACATACATACATGCGTGCCCTCTTCCCACACACCCACTCACATACACACACACACACACATACAACACACATACACACACACACACACACAAACACACATACACACACACACACACACACACACACACACACCCCAACACACCCCCCCCCCCCCAACACAACACACACAACACACACACCCAACCCAACACAACACAACCCAACACAACACAACACCCTCCCCCCCCCCCTCTACTCCCCACCTCCCCCCTCCCACTCCCCCTCCACCCCCCCCCCCCACTCCCCCTCCAACCCCCCCACCTCCCCCCTACCTTCATCCACCCACCCAAAACACAGTCAGGCCTAGCCTAGTAGTATCTCTCTTCATCATCAACTCCCACCCACCATCCATCCATCCATCCATCCATCCATGCCCCTCTAGACTGTACGCTGTGAGAGCACGTGTTGGGGCCCACAGGTTGAACCAGCCATAATTCTCACACAAAGGACGTGGGCACCTCGCAACATCAACTGCTACTGCCCCCCCAAACACACACACACGCGCGCGCGCGCACACACACACGCACGCACACACACACGCGCGCGCACGCGCACGCACGCACACACACACACACACACACACGCACACACATTTAATGTGAATAGACGTTAAATTGAAGAAGAAGAACAACAACAACAACACACACACACACACACACACACACACACACACACACACACACACACACACACACACACACAACACACACACACACACACACACACACACACACACACACACGCACGCACGCACACACACGCGCGCGCGCGCTTGCTTCCTCAACAATAGAAGCATACTTATTACGATCATGTAGTATGCGACTCACAGGCAAGCAGCTGCTCACTGCTTGTTTGTTGATCGAAGATGGTTGCATGTGGTGTATTTGTTGTGTGTGTGTGTGTGTGTGTGTGTGTGTGTGTGTGTTTGTTTGTTTGTTTGTCAGTGTGTTTGTTTTGAAGGATATGTTTGTATGTAAGGTGTAGGGTTTAGGTGGTGGTGGTGGTGGTGTGTGTGTGTGTGTGTGTGTGTGTGTGTGTGTGTTGGGGGAGGTTAGTGTGTGTGTGTATTATTTTTTAAATGTTAGGTCTTTTCACATGTGTGTGCGTGAGTGTGGGTGTGCATTCTTCTTTATTTAACGTCTTTTCACATGTGTGTGTTTGTGTGAGTGAGAGAGAGAGAGTGTGTGTGTGAGAGAGAGGTGGGGGGGGGGGAGATGAGTCAATCAAATTTTTATTTTCTGATGGTGCCTTGAATAAACAAAACATTGCTTTTTTTCATCAAGCCATCTGCAAAAAGAGATAATATATAGATGAGAAAAAATATAATGATAATAATGACAACCATAATCACAACAGTAATAATGACGGTGACTGTAGCGATGTGTGTGTGTGTGTGTGTGTAGAAAACTATGATAAAAGCAGTGATAAAGAGGGTCAGTAGATGCGTAGAGAACAAAATGATAGACATACTATGGGAGGGACAGAAAGAGTGTCATTTTTGTTTTATTGCCTAGTACCAATAACAGAGAGAGAGAGAGAGAGAGAGAGAGAGAGAGAGAGAGAGAGAGAACCCACACACACACACACACACACACACACACACACACACACACACACACACACACACACACACTCACACACACACACACACACACACACACAACACACACACACACACACACACACACACACACTGTCACACGCACTGCTTATTCAATGTACCATCGGAAAATAAAAGTTTGACTTTGACTGACCTTGACGTACGCACGCACGCAGAACATATTCCGCACAACGTTAAATCCTGTTCCGCTTTTTTGAAAGAGTAGGCCTTTGTGTGCCGGTGGGAACAGATAACAGAATTAAACAAAACTGCGTACACACGGGGACTGAATGTAAAAAAAACCCACATAAGTGCTTATTCCATTATCCGCGATATAAAAGACTAAAATATAAAGTAAAATACAAACACACACACACACACACATACACACACACGCACGCACACACACACACACACACCCGAATCACACACATACACACACACACACACAAACACACACACACACACACACACACACACACACACACACACACACACACACACACACACACACACACACACACACACACACACACATAGACACACAGATGGAGAACACATTCTCTCTCTCAAGAATCTCTCTTGCTTGTCACGTTGCCTGTCAATAGGCAGACTAGAGATATCGATGGAACTGTTCAGTGCAGGTCGCTGAATCATCACTATGGGGAACAATGAACAAAATAATGAACAAATTTTATTTATAGAGGGTTATAGAATAAGCATAACAATAGCTTTTTTACATCCAGCCCTCTGCGGAAAAAATCGAAAGTAATTGACGTGCAATACATAGCATGAAGAATGATATAAAGAAAGAAAGAAAAAAAAGAAAAAAAAAAGAACATACATTGATGATGGACTTTCCATGCAAAATCACCCCAATCTAGTTTATACATGAAAAAAAAAATGAACGTAAACATAAACAGGAATAAGCCAAGCAAGGATAGGCACGGCTAATTAATTTCATTATGCACACACACACACACACACACACACACACACACACACACACACACACACACACACACACACACACACACACACACACACACACACACACACACACACACATATATGTAAACAAAATGATGAAGTTCAAAGAAAAGTTATTTCAATAATGTAAATGGAAAATAGAAGTACAGTGATGACGAGTATCATCAATATTTCAGGATCCGCATGTATAATCATCATCATCATCATCATCATCATCATCATCATCATCATCATCATCATCATCATCATCATCATCATAAGCCAGCGTCAGCGGCAAAGTATTAAAAGGGTAATCACCTTTCAGGCTGTTGTTATCTGCCCCTGGTTTCTTTGTCATCAGAGCGAGTTCTTTGGCTGGAAGGGTATATAATGTATGTCTCTTTATCCCTCTTTCTATATACCTGCGTATATACAATTCTTTTATTTTCTTGGGGGGGGGGGGGGGGAGGTGTGTCTGGGAGAGTCTAATTTTCTTTTTTTTTTCGTTTCTCGGTTAGAGTTTCCGGCTTAAACAATGATGATATATTTGTTTGCGTATGCGACCGTTGTTCCCCCCCCCCCCCCCCCCCCCCACACACACACACTATAAATTTCCCCACTATAAATAATTTAGGTAGCTGTCTTTTCATTTTAAAATCTCTACATATCTATAGCTCAGTGGTCGGAGCACTCGCTTTCCCCCAGCCAAGTTAAGCAGCGTCGAGCGTGGTTACCACTTGGATGGGTGACCGTTTGCGCGCCTTGGCTTCAGTACAGTTCCCCCAGTTCACCCAGCTGTAAATGGGTACCTGTCCTCTTTAGGGTCAGGGAAGGTAAAGCAGCGAGGGAGAGGAGATGGGCGCCGCCCTCAATACGCTGGCCCTAGAAACGTGAGGTCTCTGACGCCTCGCTCCCCTACGACCTTATAGGTTATGGGACACCTTTACCTTTACCTACATATCTCTGGGTGGCTCTATACAAATGTATGTGTAAGCTTTCTCTGTTTTTTCTTCGTCTTTTTTTTCTTTGTCTGTCTTTATATCTATTATACTTTTTTTTAAATAAAAGTTTTTGTTTCTTTTGTTTGGCAGTCTCTGGGGTTGTTTTTTTTTTCTTCACTGTGTCTCTCATATAGCCACTGCATTTGTGGTTTTTTTGTTTTGTTTTTTGTTTTATTTGTTGTTGTTTTTTGTTATTGTTTTTTGTGGGGGGTTTTTTGGGGTGGGGGGTGGGGTTGTACCCCTCTTTGTGTCTTGGTTTGCTTGTCTTTGTCTAGTGAGCTAACACGTGTGTGAGGGTGTATGTATGTATGTATGTATGTATGTATGTATGTATGTATGTATGTATGCATGTATGTATGTATGTATGTATGCATGTATGTATGCGAGAGTGCGCACACGGATGCACTTCTTGAGTGTAGTAAGTGTGTGTGTGTGTGTGTGTGTGTGTGTGTGTGTGTGTGTGTGTGTGTGTGTGTGTTTGTGTGTGTATAGACAGACAGACAGACAGACAGACAGACAGATGGGTAGAATCCATGTGTTTGGTTTTCTTTTTGATTTTTTTTTCCAACACAAGAGACACTAAGCGGAGTTCTGGGCTTGATAATTATGTCCTACTTTTGTTTCTTCTGCCTTCAAAAAAATTACATTCCCTGTTCTATAAACAAGACAAATTTTGGAAAGGAAATCAATAATAAAAAAGAGACCGAAACAAACAAAAAACCCACAAACAAAAAAGCAAGCAAACATCAAAAATAAACCATACCTCAAAATAAACCATTGCAGTTAAATATTTCACTCCTGAGACTATAAACCGAGGTCCCGTGTGTGAATGCACGCAGAGCATCGTGCGCACACGTTAAATCCTGTTCCGCTGTTCCTAAGAGTAGGCCATTGTGTGCCGGTGGGAACAGATGACAGAATTCACAAAAAGGCATACACACGGGGACTGGATGTAAAAAAAGTACCTAAGTGCTTATTCCATTATCCTCCATATAAAGAAAAAAAGAATGGAATCTACATAACACTAAGGGTTACAAACAACAAGTACTCTGCAGTAACTTAATAACAACACAGAAATAAATGAAAATACGATCGTGGGTTGGTTGTTTGTTTGTTTTCTTCTTTATTTTCGTTCCTTGGCTAGAGCTCCGAAGTTTACCAATGGTTTAATTTTTTCAAATTTATTTTATTTCTTTTTATCGAGGATAATGGAATAAGCACTTATGTGCTTTTTTACATCCAGTCCCCGTGTGTATGCAGTTTTGTAAATTTTGTCATCTGTTCCCACCGGCACACAATGGCCTACTCTTACAAACAGCGGAACAGGATTTAACGTATGCGCAAGATGTTCTGCGTGCGTTTGCACACGGGGCCTCGGTTTATAGTTTCATCCGAAGGAGTTTTGGGGAGAGTGGAGTCTGCACTGATGTTAACTCCAGGGGAAAATATCCCCTTGAACGGGAATGGAATCCGGGTTGTCAGATTGCGAGCGCAATGTTCTGACCACTAGGCTATCCCCTCCCCCATGGTGAGATTTTGCATACGTGACAGGGATTTTTTCCTTTCCCCAACATGAAGTTAGCCGCATTCCGACTTCGGGATAGGGGGAGGGGTATACAGAGAAATGGAAAACAGAAGAAAACCGAAAGAAAGGGAAGGACAGGGGGGGGGGGGGGGGGGGGGAGAGAAATGGAAGACAGAAGAAAACAGAAAGAAAGGGAAGGACAGGGAGGGGGGAAAGAGAAATGAAAAACAGAAGAAGAAAACAGAAAGAAAGGGAAGGACAGAGGAGGGAGAGGGGGGGGGGGGGGGTGTTGTGAGGGAAGAAAAATGGAAAACAGAAGAAAACAGAAAGAATGGGAAGGACAGGGAAGAGAAATCGAAAACAGAAGAAGAAAACAGAAAGGAAAGGAAGGACAGGGAAAGAGGGAAGAGATATGGAAAACAGAAGAAGAAAACAGAAAGGAAGGGAAGGAAAGGGGGGAGGGGGGGGGGGGAGAGGAAATGGAAAACAGAAAGAAAGGAAAGGACAGGGGGTGGAGGGAAGAGAAATGGAAGACAGAAGAAAACAGAAAGAAAAGGAAGGACAGGGGGAGGGAGGGAAGAGAAATGGAAGACAGAAGAAAACAGAAAGAAAGGGAAGGACAGGGGGGGAGGGGAGGAAGAGAAATGGAAGACAGAAGAAAACAGAAAGAAAGGGAAGGACAGGGGGGGAGGGGAGGAAGAGAAATGGAAGACAGAAGAAAACAGAAAGAAAGGGAAGGACTGTTGGAGGGGTGGGGGTGGGTGGGTAGGGAAGAGAAATGGAAAACAGAAGAAAACAGAAAGATAGGGAAAGAGGGGGAGAGGGAAGAGAAATGGAAAATATAAAAAACAGAAAGAAAGGGAAGGACAGGGGGGGGGGGTGAGAGAAATGGAAAATAGAAAGAAAGGGAAGGACAGGGGAAAGAGGGAAGAGAAATGGAAACCAGAAGAAAACATAAAGAAAGGACATTAGGGGGGGGGGCGGGGGTGAGGAAATAGAAATGGAAAACAGAAGAAAACAGAAAGAAAGGGAAGGACAGAGGGGGGGGGGGGAGAGAAATGGAAAACAGAAGAAGAAAACAGAAAGAAAGGGAAGGACAGGAGGGGGGGGGGGGGGAGAGAAATGGAAAACAGAAGAAGAAAACAGAAAGAAAGGGAAGGACAGGAGGGGGGGGGGAGAGAAATGGAAAACAGAAGAAAACAGAAAGGAAGGACAGTGGGGGTGGGGTGGGGGGGGGGTGGGAAGAGAAAATGAAAAACAGACGAAAACAGAAAGAAAAGGGAAGGACAGGGGGGGGGGGGGGGGGGGGGGGGGGGGGGTAGAAAAGAGAAATGGAAAACAGAAGAAGACAGGAAGAAAGGAAAGGACGGAGGGGGGGGGGGGGGGGGGGGGGGGAGAGGAAGAGAAATGGAAAACAGACGAAAACAGAACGATAGGGAAGGACAGGGGGGAATGAGGGAAGTGAAATGGAAAACAGAAAGAAAGAGAAGGACAGGGAGGGGGAGGGAAGAGAAATAGAAAACAGAAGAAAACAGAAAGAACGGGAAAGACAGGGGAAAGAGGGAAGAAAAATGGAAAACAAAAGAAAACAGAAAGAAAGGGAAGGACAGTGGAAAGAGGAAAGACAAATGGAAAACTGAAGAAAACAGAAAGAAAGGGAAGGACAGTTGGGGGGGAGAGGAAAAAAAATGGAAAACAGAAGAAAACAGAAAGAAAGGGAAGGACAGTGGGGGAGAGGGTGAAGGGAGAGAAATGGAAAACAGAAGAAAACAGACCAGAAAGAAAAGAAAGAACAGGGGTGGGGTGGGGTGGGGGAGAGAGGAGGTTGCTGGGGTAACAATGAAGGGTAAAGGGAGAACTAACTTTGGTCTGATTTGTGGTTATCTGAGCAAGGTTGGCCAACGCCAGTTAAGTTAGTTCCTAGGGATCGTTGGAGCCTGAGGTAGTGTGGCAACAGTTGCCGTTGTGCTTTTGTCTATCTGCCTGTCTTTCTGTCTGTCTGTCTGTCTGTTTGTCTGTCTGTGTTGTGAGTGTGTGTCTCTGTCTATGTGTCCCTCTGCCTCTCCCTCTTTGCCTCTGTCTCTATTCCTGTGTCTCTCTGCCTCTGTCTGTCTGTCTGTCTGTCTGTCTGTCTGTGTGAGCGTGTGTCTCTGTGTGTCTTTTTGCCTTTTCTCTCTTTGCCTCTGTCTCTATTCGTGTGTCTCTCTGCCTCTGTCTGTCTGTCTGTCTCTGTCTGTCTCTCTGCCTCTCTGCCTCTCCCTCTTTGCCTCTGTCACTGTCCCTGTGTCTCTCTGCCTCTGTCTGTCTGTCTGTCTGTCTGTCTGTCTGTGAGTGTGTGTCTCTGTCTGTACGCTCTCTGCCTCCCCCTCTTTGCCTTTGTCTCTGTCCCTGTGTCTCTCTGCCTCTGTTGTGTGTGTGTGTGTGTGTCTGTCTGTCTATCTGTCTGTACGTCTCTCTGCCTCCCCTCTTTGCCTTTGTCTCTATCCCTGTGTCTCTCTGTCTCTGTCTGTGTGTCTGTCTGTTGTCTTTGTGTGTCTGTCTGTCTGTGTGTCTGTCTATCTGTCTATGTCTGTCTGTATGTCTCTCTGCCTCTGTCTCTATCCTTGTGTCTCTCTGCCTCTGTCTGTGTGTCTGTCTGTGTTTCTGTGTGTCTGTCTGTGTCTGTATGTCTCTCTGCCTCTGCCTCTCCCTCTTTGCCTTTGTCTCTATCCCTGAGTCTCTATGTCTCTGTCTGTCTGTGTGTCTGTCTGTGTGTCTGTCTGTGTGTCTGTCTGTGTGTCTGTCTGTCTGTCTGTCTCTCTGTCTGTCTGTCTGTCTGTCTGTCTGTCTTCTCTCTCTCTCTCTCTCTCTCTCTCTCTCTCTCTCTCTCTCTCTCTCTACTCTCTCTCTCTCTCTCTCTCTCTCCTCTCTCTCTCTCCTCTCTCTCTCTCTTGGTAGGAGAACAAGGTGGGGATGGGCGGTGGAGGCATGCACGTTCTATTTTCATAAATGTCACAGAATAAATAATAATAATTAAAATTAAAATTAAAATTTAAATAATAATAATAATAATAATAATAAATGGAATTTATATAGCGCTATATCTTGCAAAGACAAATCCAAGCGCTAAACTGTACAATGCATTTAACAAACACTTTGAGGATATATATATATAAACAAAAATGATGAAGTTCAAAGAAAAGTTATTTCAATAATGTAAATGGAAAATAGAAGAACACTGATGACGAGTATCATCAATATTTCAGGATCCGCATGTATAATAATCATCATCATCATCATCATCATCATCATCATCATCACCATCATCATCATCACCTTCTTTCAGGCTGTTGTTATCTGCCCCTGGTTTCCTAGACGTCATAGCGAGTTCTTTGGCTGGAAGGGTATACGTTGTTTGTCTCTTTATCCCTCTTTCTATATACCTGCGTATATACAATTCTTTTATTTTCTTGGGAGAGGGGGGGGGGGGAGGTGTGTCTGGGAGAGTCTAATTTTCTTTTTTTTTTCGTTTCTCGGTTAGAGTTTCCGGCTTAAACAATGATGATATATTTGTTTGCGTATGCGACCGTTGCCCCCCCCCCCCCCCCCCCTTCCCCCCCACTATAAATTTCCCACTATAAATAATTTAGGTAGCTGTCTTTTCATTTTAAAATCTCTATATATCTCTGGGTGGTTCTTTACGAGTGTATGTGTAGACTTTTTTTTCGTTGTCTTTTTTTTCTAGCCTGTCTTTACATCTGTTATACTTAAAAAAAAGTTTTTGTTTCTTTTGTTTGGCAGTCTCTGGGGTTGTTGTTTTTTCTTCACTGTGTCTCTCATATAGCCACTGCATTTTTTTTTTTTGGTGGGGGGGGGGGGGGGGGGGGGGGAGGGGTCGTTGTACCGCTCTCTCTGTCTTGGTTTGCTTGTCTTTGTCTAGTGAGCTAACACGTGTGTGAGGGTGTGTATGTATGTATGTATGTATGTATGTATGTATGTATGTATGCATGCATGTGTGTATGCGAGAGTGCGCACACGGATGCACTTCTTGAGTGTAGTAAGTGTGTGTGTGTGTGTGTGTGTGTGTGCAGACAGACAGACAGACAGACAGACAGGTGGGTAGAATCCATGTGTTTGGTTGTTTTTTTTATTTGTTATTTTCCCAACACAAGAGACACTAAGCATAGTTCTGGCCTTGATAATTATGTCCCACTTTTGTTTCTTCTGGCTTAAAAAAAATCTACATTCCCTGTTCTATAAACAAGACAAATGGGAAAGGAAGGAAAGGGGAGTGGGGGAGGGAAGAGAAATGGAAAGCAGAAGAAAACAGAAAGACAGGGGAAAGAGGGAAGAGAAATGAAAAACAGAAGAAAACAGAAAGGGAAGGACAGGGAGGGAGGGGGGAAGAGAAATAGAAAACATAAGAAACAGAAAGGAAGGGAAGGACGGGGGAAGAGGGAAGAGAAATGGAAAACAGAAAAAAACAGAAAGAACAGTTGTGGGGGGGGGGGGGGGGAAGGGGGAGAGAAATGGAAAACAGAAGAAAACGGAAGGAAAGGGAAGGACAGGTTAAGAGAAATGGAAAACAGAAAGAAAACAGAAAGAAAGGGAGGACAGGGAAAAGAGGAAAGACAAATAGAAAACAGAAGAAAACAGAAAGGGAAGGACAGTGGGGGGGGGGGGGGGGGGGAGGGAGAAAATGGAAAACAGAAGAAAACAGAAAAAAAAAGGGAAGGACTGTTGGGGGAG
>CM054138.1:27393558-27396058 GCA_028751875.1 Rapana venosa
GCAAAAGCAATGATATCACACACACACACACACACACCACACACACACACACACACACACAACACACACACACACACACACACACACACACACACACACACACACACACACACACACCCCAGAGATAGAGAGAGAAAGAGAAAGAGAGAGAGAAAGAGAGAGAGAGAGGGAGAGAGAGGAGTGGGAAGAAAGAAAAGAGAAGGAGAATTACGAAGAGGAGGAGATTTATTTATTTATTTATTCTTTTATATTGAGGATAATGGAATAAGCACTTATGTGCTTTTTTGCATCCAATCCCCGTGTGTATGCAGTTTTGTAAAATTTTTCATCCGTTCCCACCGGCACACAATGGCCTACTCTTACGAAAAGCGGAACAGGATTTAACAAGTGCGCAAGATGTTCTGCGTGCGTTCGCACACGGGACCTCGGTTTATAGTCTCATCCGAAGGACTTTTGGGGAGAGTGGAGTCTGCACTGATGTTAACTCCAGAGGAAAATATTCCCCTTGAACGGGATTCGAACCTGGGTCGTTAGATTGCGAGCGCAATGTTCTAACCACTAGGCTATCCCGTGAGACATAGAGAGAGAGAGACAAACAAACAGAGACATAGCAACAGACATACTGACAGTCATACAAAGAACCAAAGGGAGACAGTCAGAGTGGGGAAGGGGGGGGGGGAGCAGGAAGTGGAGGAAATCAATAATACAGAAAATACAACTGAACTTGCCTAATAAATCGTTCTGTGTCTTACAGCTCTACCCCCGGATTGTGCAATAATGTCTGCTCTTTGTGCAATAATGTCAGCTCTTCTTACAGTCATCTACCTCAGATCAAGGAGACAGGGAACTGGCACAGCACATTAGTGCTGTCTGGCCAAGACATCCCATTCCGCGTTTTGTATTCTGCTTTGTTCTTTTTCTGTTTGTCTGTCTGTCTTTCCTTGTTTCTGGTGTGCGTTGCAGTGTCTTTTTATTCATTTTTTAATTCTTTTATTTTGAGATAATGAATAATAAACACTTGAACACTTTTTTTTAACATTCAGTCCCTGTGTGCATACGGTTTGGTAAATGTTGTCATCCATTCCAACCTGTATATATGGCCTTCTTTTTTTTTTTTTTAATCAAAATGCAGAATGGCTTTTCATGTGTGCGTAATATGTTTTGTGTGCGTTCTCACACGGGACCTCAGTTTATTGTCTCGTCTGAAGGACTTTTGGGGTAGTGAAAATGGCACTGTTGTTAACTTTAATGCAACAAATCTCTTTAAATGGATGTCTGAGAGGTTGCTCGAACACACGTGTGTGTGTGTGTGTGTGTGTGTGTGTGTGTGTGTGTGTGCGCGCGCGCGCGCACGTGCTTGCGTGCGTGTATATGTCAAACTTTTATGGTGCGTGCATGCGTGTGTGTATGTGCATGCGTGCGTCGTGCATGCGTGTGTGTGTGTGTGTGTGTGTGCGTGAAAGGGAAAGGGGTATATTATATTAGGGAGTGTGACATTGATTTCTTTCTTGTACGTGTTCAACCAAGCTTCTTAGCATACAAAGACCCCAGCCCGTCATGTCTGCATTTTTCATGGGAGGCATATGTGTGTGTGTCTGTGTGTGTGTGTCTGTGTGTGTGCGTGCGTGTGTCTGTGTGTATGTGTATATGTCTACGTGTCTGTATGTGTACATTTACGCTCACACAGACATACACATGCTTGCAGGTTCATGCCTACAACATACAAGCGTGGACGGTAAACCAGTTAGCCTACAATACATACATACATACATACATTTGGGCTTTATCACAGTTCTTGATTTAACCATTGACGCTGGGGGCAACAGCAAAGTGAGAGGCTGTATGACCAGTGGCTTTCCCACTCATGGAATAATTCCACTTCACAGCTTAGTCTTTAGTGATCGACTATGACTCTCTGACTAGGAGGCTTGACTCGCACAGTCCTTAATGTGCTGCAGCCCTGGGGGCTGGTTGGCCTTTGGAGAACATCTCCAACGCTGACTGTCCTTATGCCCACTTGGCCGAGAGAGTGGGGCTGTACTGTGGGCAAGGCATCTCCACTATAATCAAATTTCTGCCCAGTTTCCAAAACAGCAGCTGCCTCCTCTGCTGTTTTGGAGGTCATCGTCGGACACGACAGACAAACAAACATACATTCCCACGGATTGCTTCGATAGAGCTGCCTACATGCTAACAATGTTTGAAGACACCCGTGAAAGAAATCATGCCGAAAGTGGGGAACATCCAATATCGCAATAAATCATTCAGCGACAGTCTGTTTATCTTAGATGATGCTGCCTTTACACTTGACAAACACAGAAAGGAAAAGAATGATAAGAAGAAGAAGAAAAAAGAGAAGATATAAAAAAAAAAACCCAGAAGCAGGTCGAATGGAACAAAATGCAGGAGGAAAAAGGCAAAAAGGAAAAGGGCAGCGTTGAGTGGAATCTTTCTTTTATGTACACAGTGCCTCATCATCGATATGCCTCTGTGTGGGGGG